>JARHVA010000295.1:3592500-4040000 GCA_037957365.1 Torreya grandis | reverse complement strand
GGTGAGGGGGTACCATACCAACTATAAATATAGAGGCCCCCATACCAACCATACCATACCTATCCACCATACCATACCATAGATATAGAGGGGGTTGGTCAGGGTAAGGAAGGAATGGGCCACTGTCATATAACTATCACTATAAAGAGGGGGGCCAAACTAACTAACCAAGGCTGGGCACTAAGAGGAGTTTCATGTGTATTTTTGGAACCCTTTACTTAGACCCTAGTTTGTGGTCCTACCATAAAAGGGCTTGACAATGTCTACCTGATTGGTAATTTTGACCACGCATTTTTGTAATTATGTCAGCCTCAAATCAAAAAATACAAAGAAAATACTCTAGATAAATTTTTATAATCTTTATAAAAATGTAAGTAACTTGGAAACATTCCTTGAATTTCACATTATAGATTACATTTATAAAAAACACTAAAATTAAAATAATTGGCATAACACTGACCTCCACATGCTAATTTTTGTTTTGTGACATCTTTGACTGATTCCCTAGCTTTACTATTAAAAATGCATAAAAATTAAAAAAAAAATTAAAATTATAAGCAAATATCTAAAATTAGGGTTTCACCCACAAGATTGCCCAAATCTGAGCTTTGATACCACTTGTAATGAAATTACTTCAACAATAAAATAGAATGACATCAATATATCATAATATGATTGAAATATAGTAGAATACATGAATAAAAGGCAAGCCACTTTGAGGGGGAAGACTCCATAAGCTTTAATAAGAGTAGAATTCATAATATGATGATAAATAACTACCCACTACCTCTTATTTATAGTCTATTTAGGCCATAATTACTCTATAGGCCGACCTACTAACCAAATTAATGCATATAGAAATGTTATATAACATAAAAGACGTATAAGTAATCACAAGTCAATTATTCCTATTTGCATACATGAGATAGCTTAGGGGTGTAACAACTCCAATTTGATGGAATTTGATGTATTAACATGCAAATGAGGTGATTGCTCTCATACGATGAGTCTAAGGTCAACAAACTAATATGTTATAATCAAGTGGAAAGTTAAATATCATAAATTTCACATGGACAATAATTGAAGGAATGGTAATGGGAATCTAAACACAACCTAGAGGAGTAATTTGCCTTCTATCATATCTTTGACATATAATACATGTATATTTGAGGCTGCATTTAGAATATCCAAGTGTCTTAATAAAGTTTAAGGGAGGAAACATAAGTGCCTAGACCTTCATCAATTAGGACATTCTTAACTTGGATATCACCAATTTAGATTCTAATGAATACATGAGGATCATCTGCATGAAGTAGTATCTCTCATCAGGAATCATGGAAGTAATAGGGAACTTAAGTGAGAGAGAAGTGTTCACTATTTCATCAATATGGATGGAAATATCTTCAAATTATTGAAGTATACTATCTTCAAATCTAGATAAGTTCACCTCATGTCCTATAGGAGGAGGATGAGGGATACTCATTTTGAACAACAATTACATTAGGTAGTTTCAATTATGGGGAGAAGTTATCATTACTTATAGGAAAGGTATTTAAGATGGAGATGACAAATTTATAAAATGGGATCCTATTCATCATAACCCATGAGAGGATTATTATATATATTCACATAATGTTACAAGATATCTTGGGAAGGAGGGTTGGAGGTACAATGGAACTTGTGTTGATAGGGTATATTTGGTTTAGGTTGATTAAAAATGGGTTGATTTGCTTTAGGTGATGTGGTGGTTGGTTGAAGTATTTCTTGTGGTTGGGTATAATAAATACTATTAGAATTTTGGGGTATGTTATCTTGTTGGTGGGTGTTGGGGGAAGAGTAGAAACGGCATGAGATGTAGAATCAAGTTTTGTGGTTAGAGGTGTACTTGTATGGGTATAAGTTCTTTTTATCCTAATTCTATTAGATGGGAAGGGGAAGTATCCTAAATGACAAGGAATGGTTAAGAGTTATGATGTTTAGTTATTGTATTCGAGTCAATAAAATCATCTACTCTTATCATGTTAGTCATACTAATAACATTTTTTGAATTGGTAACAAGGTCTATAAGACTTTCAAAAAAAAATTTAGAAGTAAGTTTGTCAATGTTATATTCGTGGTTAGGAAGAGGATGTTTGTAGATAACAAGATGATCATTAGCTTAGTTGATAACTTGTTTTTATTCTGCATTTCATGAGATTTAATAGCTATGTCATAAATTTATTGATGATTTCAATTAAGGTTTTCATGATCAACATTAGGACCAAGAATAAAATCCATAGAAAGATTGCATAATTATCAACAAGCCTCATGAGAATGGCCCCAAATTTCATGAAAACAACAAAGACCTCATGGTATAGGTCTTGGAAGAATTTTTTGAATTTATTCTAAGGATAGTGGTTTTTGCACATTAGTGTGGTTTGGCTGAGAAAATGTGGCAGTAGGAGTGTTGTTAGTAGGGTAACATGCTCAATGGCATTGTTTTGAGTGATTTATTAGATGGTATGAATAGTTTCATAAGATTAGGTAGCACCATCATTGGTTGCATGATAATTTTTATTTTTGATTAACTTACAAGTGCACATTGTAAGTTGAGGTGGTTTGAATTGATGTATGAGGAAGTCTTGTAATTTGGCCTAGTCAAAAGCTTCTTCCAAAGTTTTTAGAGAGAGAGTCCTAACTTGATATTGTAATTTAGGGTATAGAGTATTAGTGAATAGGTGGAAGAGGTTGTTATCTACCACATTATGCTCACATTTATTAGACAATTTTTTCCATCGTTTGATGAAGGCTTGTGCCATTTTATTTTCAAATTGTTTTTAATTTATAAAGTGGGCTAAGTTGTTCTCGATAAGATCACTAGTAAGGAATGCATGGACTAGTGAGTTGACCAAGTATTTGAGGTTATTAATAAAGTGGGATTTTTATTTATTGTACCAATATAAATAATCTATGGAGAGTGTTTTAGATAATAGTTTGGTAGCATCAAAGGTGTTAATCTTAACCCAATCTTTATAAAGGCTACCAAATGTTTTTAAATCCAAAGTTGGATCGGTGGATCCATTATAGGTCATGATAGGTGTGATACCTACTATATCAATTTTATAATTTTTGAGGTAATAGAGGCTCATTTTATAGATGTTTAATGGTTTTATTGACTAGTGGTGTTTATGGTATAAGGTTACCATGGGAATCCCTAAGGTGGGATGTGGGGCATTAGGATTTTGTGTTCCCCATGAAACTTAGTGAGCTTGGTTTTAGAGATGAATCAGATGATTTTTCATCATCATCATCTAATTGCTTTATTTTTTTGAAAGGTATGTATTTTATTAAGTGTTTTTAATAGTATTTGGTTAGTTTGAATAGCATTTTGACTAGTAGGTTTAGCATTTGATATATTAGTGTTAGTATTAATAGCTTGATTTGCATTGTGAGTTTGGGATGATGTAGTAACATGCACTACACTAGTGGCATGAGTAATATTGGTAGAAAAAGAATCACTAGTGGTATGAGAATAATTTGTATCAAAATATGCACTAGTAGAATGGTTAAGGGTATGGTTTGTTTGAAGAGGCTCACTAGAGTTTGAACCTACCTTGTTGGTATAAATACTTGGCATGGAGGTTGTAGAATACAAAAAACATGTTGGCATGGTATGCGAAGGAGTCATAATAGAAAGGAGTGGTTAAGATTCAAAGTAAGTGGTTCACCTAAATTCATGGGAAAAGGTAGGGGAGGGTGAATGGGTTCTCCAATATGAGAACCCATCATGAGATTATAAATAGTTGTAGGATATTTTCCTCTATGTTGAGGGTTTTCATTGATGAAAAAGGGCATTTCAATTGTGTACTCTAAATCATGATCATATTTTAGTGATAAAAAAGGGTTAAATGTTAAGGATGAATGGGGAGGATTTTCATAATTATTATTATGATTGGAAACATGGACATTTATTTCATCGATGGTGGGTGCCACAAGATGTATCTTAGAGAACCTATTAGGGTTGGTAAAACTCATCATGTTAGCTTGATTTAATTTTTTATAGTCATCAAATAGGAAATTCATGATGAGGGAAGGAGATTAAAATTTTGATGGAAATAAGGATCAACTGGTAAGATATAGAGTCAAACCCATTGACAATGTTCTATAAGATAGTAAATAGAATAGGCTATAAATGACACAATCATATAGGTCAATTATGTACTATAAATGGATAAATTGAACATGATAAAGAGATACACAATTGGAGGGGTCGATTATGTATCAAAGATAAAGATAACAAATACCCTGTAAGAGACTAAGTCATCAAGGTTGAATGTGTTCTGAAGTCAAGGAAAAAAATTAAATATAATGATTAAGAAAATTCAATTAAATACACAAGAAATTAGATCAAATGTGTTTGATGTAATTGTATCACACAACACAAACCTTGTACCAATGTTGGTTAGTACAAGTTTTGAAATGCAAAATAATATTTGTAAAGAGTAAGAAACAAAATTGGAATGTAAATGCTAATCTTAGTGGTCGATCCTAATTATTTTTAAGTTATAATAAATTTTGAAATTAATGTTATAGGAAGTTATCTATAACAAGGAAATAGAAAATCAATCTATGAATAGTTTTGGGTAGTTTATGCTGAAAGGGATCTATATTAGAGAAGATAATGTCTTAGTATTGGGTCCTACCCCATCACTTTACAATCTCATAGTGATAAAGGTGTCAGGTGCTTTTCCAATATATGCCATCAACCACATATTTATACTTGTCTAAAAAACCAAGTTGGTTTCACCCTTGGTTATGAAATACAAATAAGTAGACCTTGGGAAGAAACTATATAATGCTTTTTGGTGTTATATGATTTGGAAGTGTGTGAAAAAAAAAAAATAGTATGACTAAATCAGTAAATTAAAAACCTCCTATTTAGTTATGTTTGTTAATCTAATAAATAAATAAATAAAAATTAAAAGTGAATTAATTACTAGAAAGATAGGTTAATTCATTTGTTTGTGAAGAGTATCAAGTCGATTCAGGAAATATTGTATGCAAATATTACAGAACACAATTGACAAGGTCATTATTATATATGGAAGAAAAATCCAAAAGAACATAATTGAATAGCTTGAGTGGATATTCTAGAGATAAATAAAGCTATAGAACTATGCCAACCTAGTCGGCCCAATTTGTTATAGGGTTACAGTTTTATAGACTAAAAACTGTGAGAAGAAGGATTGTAAATGAAGGATAAAAATGACTAAGAAGGTAAGAATGAACCTGATACTTTTTGAAGATGTTGAATTAACTATTTTTATGCTATGTTTCTCAACTGCTATTTTTTATATTCTGATACCATAGTCAACTAGGTCCATGAAGTTTGCAAAAACTATATGTTGAAAATAAGTTATGAATAAAGTCGATTGGGTTGACTTAGTCTGTAAACCTATGGTTGAAAAAGAGAAATGAATCAAGATAAATGATTTATTTATCAATTTTTGGAAAATACCTGGACATAGAGATACAAATTTAATTGGAGTGATAGTGTGTTAAACCTATGCACAAAATGTTAGACTATATGGACGAGTTTGATATAGTACTATATAAATAAAATTATATAATAGATTATAATAAATTAATGCATCAAAGAAAACTTTTAAGGGTTAGTTTCATGTCCATTTCACTATAATTTATACAAGAGAAAGTAAAGTTGATCTACAAATCAATCCTATCTCAAAGAAGATAAATCACACACCCTTTCGCTTGTTGGTAGATTTACACAATTAGGGTCATGACCAATATAGATCCACTAGACCTAACCAAGGGATCCCTTACCATAATGACATCACTAAATATGGTTCTAAGGCCTATGTTAAAGCAACACCATGTTATGACCCTAGTTAGGTCCTATGTTTTCTTATTCACAAATTGAATAAAAAGTAAAGTAAAATCTAACCTAGTGCTCACCAAAGCTTGTGGCATAAAATGGGGGTAATAAACATAAAAGAAAACATGCATAGGAGATCTATACTCAAGTCAAACTAAATGAAATCCTAATTCAAAGAGGGAGAATAATATCAAACATCAAATGCAAATCTATCTACTTTACCAAATAGGAGCAAGAGTTTAGGAATAGTTAACTTGAAGACAAACCTATCGAGCCTCAATCTCTCCCTTGGACAATGGTATTTTACAAGAGGTTGTTATGTATGTTGAATAAAATAAGGATGGACAATGGGTTATATTTTATCGAAGGACCTCCTAGTGAATCCAAATTTTTCACAAGACAATATTCTTATCTACAATGGTAAAACCCTAATGAAATGACTCCTCAAGTAGAATAATAAATAAGAAAATGTGCAATAATGATGTTCTTCTTTTGTCTTACTTTAAGAAATGGAAAAAATGATGTGTATATATAGTTGGATCTCACATTAAACATTTACAAAAGTTTAGTTTATAGATTCAACCTAATTGACCCCGTATCATTAATTAACAAAAACAAGTTATGTCTCGAACTAGGTCAGTCAAGGTTGATCGAGTCTTGTAACGTGTTAATATATTTTAAGTATAGGGTCAACTCAGGCTGACTTTGTTTGGTAAATTTCAAAAATATTTTTTATCTTAGGTATAAGTTGATTAAGGTGGTTAATTACTTTTATAATTATGTAATGGAGGTGTCAAATATTAGGGGAGTGTATAGGAGAGGTTTGTGTTAGTTATAAGTAGTGGTATAGGGGATAACAATCTTGTGAAGCATTGATGGTCTACCCACCTTTTTTTTGGTGCAGTCTTTAAGGAATGAACTTAGATAGATTGATAATCAATATATTATTTCCAAATATAAATAATTATTAATTGATAAAGTTTTAAAATATTATATGTATACATTGACCACCCATTTTGACCTCAAAAATGCCCTTCCCAATACAAGAAAGATGTAGATTTTTAGCCTAACCTAGGCATGTATAAATTGGAAATCATATTTTTCTAGATTAATGGAAATAAACCTCACATTAATGTTTAATACTTATAATTTCACCATGGATAACATTGATGGAACATTCAAGACCAATTTATGGCACAAGTTGTAGTAATAGGTCCTAAAATAAAAAAATTTATAGTGAAGAGATAAGTTCTTGAGCTCCAACTAACATTTCCACCTCCAAGACATATAGGTGAAAATACATCACTTTAATCATGTACATATATTAAAATTACATGTAATACTATCACCTCATCATCCAAATCCACTTGGAATCATGTCTTCACTACTGTTCAAGAGCGCATAAATATTGAAAACAAATGTTGTCAAAGTTGAAGTGGTAATTATATAACTCCACCTCTATTGTTTCATTTCTCAAAAATGGAACCATTAAAACATACAAGGTGTTGTATAATGTCAAATAAAATCTTATTTACCTCCCACCATGCTTGGTTGATAAACCCACCACCCATTCCAACCTCAAGAATCCCCTTCTCAATATAAAAAAATTACATTTTTAACAAACTTCAAGCATGCATAAAATGGAAAATGTAAGTCATTTGGATGATCTGAAAGAAAAATTGAGTTAATGTTAAATACATATGATTTCACCCTAAATCACATCTATGGAACATTCAATAATAATATGTAGAACAAACTATAGTGGTGGGTCTTGAAATATAGTGAAGAGACAAGTTCTTGTCCTCCAACTAGCATTTCCATATTTAGTCTCTCTAAGTATAATTAAATTTATCTAAGCACATTCATATAGTAAAATTATATGTGACCCATGACCTCAACATCCAAATCCACCTAGAAGCATGTTTTCACTTTTGTTTAGGAGCACAGGAAACATTAACAACAAATGTTGTCAAAGTTGAAGTAATGGTTGGAGAACTCTACCTTTGGTGTTTCATGGCTTGAAATTGGAATTTACAACACATCATATGTGTAATATAATTTACAAAACATTTTATTATCCTCCCATCATGCCCAATCAAGATACCCACCACCCATTCTAGCCTCAAGAACTCCCTTCCCAATACAAGAAATTAAAGTTTATAGCCTAACTTCAGGATTGTGTAAAATAGAAACATAAGTTGTTTGTATGAAAAAATAAACCTAAAATTCATTTTTAATCCTTATAATTTCACCCTAAATCATGTTTATGTAACCTTCAATACCAATATGTGGCATTAGTTACAACAACCAGTCCTGAAATGCAACATTTTTATATTGAAGAAACAAATTCTTGTTCTCCAACTAGAATTTCCACTTCTAAGACATCTAGCAAATACACGTGGAATCATTTTTTCACTACTATTCAGGTGTATAGAAACACTAACAACAAATGTTATCAAATTTGAAGTGACATTTGGAGAACTCTACTTCTGGTTCTTTGTGGCTCAAAATTGGAATTTACATCACATATTAGATGGTGTATAATGTATAATACCAATTTATTTACCTCACATCATGCCCGATCGAGAGACCCACCACCCATTTTGACCTTAAGAATTCCCTTCCCAATAAAAAAATATAATTTTTAGCCTAACTTCAAGAAAGCATTAAATTAAAACCATAAGTCATCTGGATAAAAATAAACAACCCTAACATACACATTTAATCCATGTAATATCACCCTAGGTAATATCAATGTAACCTTCAATACAAATATGTGGCACAAGTTACAATAATAGGCCCTGAAATGTAACTTTTTTACATTGTAAAGATAAGTTCTTGAGCTCTAACTAGCATTTCTACCTCTGAGACCTCCAGGTGAAAATACATTATTTAGATCACATCTATGTAGGAAAATTGCACTTGATCCTAGGACCTAGATGTCCAACTCCACCTAAATGCATGTTTTCACTACTATTTACGAGTGTGGAACACTAACAATAAATGTTATCAAAGTTGAAGTTGTAGTTGGATAACTCCACCTTAAGTGATTCATGGATTGAAACTAGAATTTACAACACATCCAAGGTGGTGGATAACATATAGGACTAGATTATTAGCCTTCCATCATGCTCGATCAAGAGATACACCACCCATTCTAGCCTCAAGAATACCTTTCCCAATACAAGAAAATTTTAGTTTTTTGCCTAGCTTTAGAATCGCATAACACATACATCAATGTCATTACATGAACTAAAATAAACCTCACATACATGTCAAATCCTATAATTTCACCCTATATTATACTATTGGGATAATCGATATGAATTTGTGGAAAAAGTTACAGTAATGGGTCTTAAAATATAACTTTTTTGAAGTGAAAAGATAATTACTTGTCCTTTAACTAAAATTTATACATATGGGACCTCTAGGTGAAATTACATCACTTTAACCATGTATGGATAGGCAAATGACACATGATTCCATGATCACAACCTCTAAATCCACCTGAATATGTGTTTTCACTAATTTTCAAGAGCATAGAAACACCACCAATAAATGTTTTAAAATTTGAAGTTCAAGTTCAAGAACTCCACCTCCAGTGCTTTGTGGCTCAAATATGATATTACCAACACATTCAGGTGCTGAATAACATCTAGGACTAGATTCTTGGTCTCCCATTATGCTCAATCAAGAGACCCACTACCCATTCCAACGTTAAGCATACATTTTCCATAATAACTAAGTATTTATGTTAATATTCTCTTAACTCCAAGAATATGAAATTATTTACTAATAGTTCTAATGAGTAAAGGTAGAAGCTTATTTGGAACCACTAACCTACAAAAACATTGTTAGTAGGTAATTAAAAATGAAATTCATATGTACTACCTAAAAAATCACTAAAATTTAGTAAAATAAATACGTCTACATTTGACAAGTCAATGTACATTAGAATTTCAATCCAATGAACCACTAGGATCTACTCTAATCTTGATAGTAGAAAAGATAGATTCACATGCTGATTGACAAACTTTACATAGTTTCTTGTTTAATGGCCTCCCATTATATTTGACCAATTGAATTTTTTTTTAAGATAAAAATTCAAATTGTGCAGTATCTTCGTATGTCTTTAAAAATGTTCAAACTACCATACATCTAGTTTTTTTTATAGGATATCATTGAAGCTAATTTCTAGTGACTACCATACACCCAGTGGGATAGTCAATGGTTTCTCCATATATGACTAGGGAATTCCAATTTTTATTTTCTTATACACACCAACATAAGTATTATTATGTTCCCTCTTCATTGTACTTATCAACACAAACTATAAAAACATGTCCAGCATCACAAAAAACAAAATTTTAATGATGTTATCAAAATAGATAATGGGAGAAAATAATACATAATGATTAATCTTCTACCTAGTTGCACTAGATAAGATACATGATCAATGTCATGTGATAATGTCATATTTGTAAGTTGTAATGATGTTATAGCATGGTATATGTCAATTAGAATTAGAGGTATATAACTCCATTCATCCACCCACTCTTGTGACACACACTCATTCTAAATAGATTCCATGCATACAAAATAAAAACATGCCATGTGTCTTGTATGAATATTCTAAAAACCTACATTTGAGATATAAAATAATTGGAACTCACGTGATCATGTTACAATCATACAATCCTCATATTTTTCCAAGTTTTATTCCTCCATCAACCATAAATATCTATGAAAAATATAATTTGATTGAGAACCATAGTCCATTTTATCATTACACCATTCAATAATGGTTGTTTCATCAACTAAAACAACACCATCTTCAAACTTTAACTCATGTCTTGCAAAGTCTCCTTTTACATATGGTCTAGCACCATCATGTTCCCCTTTTCCATTGCCATCCTTATTGAAAATATAAATATTTTATATGCTAGTGGTAATGTGTATCATGCTCAAATAATAAAACATCTATCCATTCTTGAATTGTCATGTGTAGTTATCTGACCAAATATAGTGGTGATTGAAAGTAATGTTCCTCTTAGTCCATTATCCATAGAACATCTAAAAATAACCTTACACATACTCTATACAATGTGATCAATCATAAATGACATAGAAATGATACTCCCTTAATATTTTATGATGTTTCTCTATACTATCAAGTGCATGCAAGAATGTTATATGTATGAATATAACATATATTGAGTCTTAATACTATGATTTAACATCCACTTATAGTGTGAATATGTAATTCTTCACAAAGTTGACTAATAAAACAATAAAACTAAGTGGTAATGTGTTCTTACTTATCTTTAAATGTTCATCCAACCATCTATCCCTATGTGTGTGCCTTTCATAATCATAAACAATTTCCTTCATGAATTTAACCATAAATTCTGAAATAGGTACCTATTTTGTGACAAGCTCACACATTTTAGATTATTTGTCATCTTTTACTTAATAAGTCACAAATTTATATTTGATTAGACCAACTAATTCTTGTCCAATTACACTTTTACTCTCCTCATAGATACATTTTTTAAATTTTGGCAATCCACCACAAATGTTACAATTTCCATCCAAACATGCTTTGTTATAAAAGAACTATGTATCTACTCTTTCACAAAAAAAAATAGTTGGAATAAATTCTCTAGCTGATTTTGGTGGAACTTCTATGCCCCACTCCTACAAAATGTTTTCATTATGTAAAGTATAACATATATGGTTAAAAACATCATAATGCATTGAAAATTCAACATGTGGCCTATAACAAGTGGTGTGTGTGTGTGATTTATTTTTAAATAAATGGTTTGGCCATGTAAAAATATATTTGACCATTATAAATTTGTGGATATTATTTTTTAAACATATAGTACAATTATTTTGGGTCATATCCAAGAAATATTTTAGATGTAGTTCACGGTTATGAGAACCAACTCTTCTTTTCACTACATCTCTTGTATTGGATGAAACTCTTGTATTGCCTTCCAAAATTATGCAAATGAATATTTGAAAGCATCATCTATAGCCTTTTATTTTTGTGGAAGTCTTCTACATAATGCCTAGATCTCAATGGTATTGGCATTATTAAGTCTTTGGCATCTTCTAATCATTTTTAAAATGTTTTTATATTTATGTCAAGTGCTCAACTAGATTATGAAATCAATCATTTTTTTCCTATTTGGCCACATACTGCATAAATTATAATTATATGTTGGATATCATTAGAACTTTGTTACATGATTTTAGGCTTAAAATATGATATGAATCATGTAGATTTTCAATAATGTCATTATTGTCATCATCCATGTTAGATGTTCTTAGTCCTAACGTGTACATTATAGGTCTCATCTTAATCAATTTCATCAATAGAAAAAATAATTAACTTTTTTGACTATCAAAACCTAATTTATCAAAGAAATTATCCTAGTTTTTCTTATCTAGTCTTCTTGAATGGCAATCAGACACTTTTTTATGCATTGATCTAAAAATATTTTCAGACTTAAATTGAGTACTTGCCTTTTCTATACAAAATCCTTGGAGGTGTTATTACTAGTGGAATTTATTAAGAGTGTTTCAAAATTATTATATTTACTAGTACTGTATTCATTGTTATTTTCATTTTTTAGCATTTCCATGGCATTTTATTCATTTTAATTTTCATCATTATGTGTTTCCATGAAATTTAATTAATTTTAGGGGTAAATCCTCATGCATAGATTCATCATAAAAAAAATCTAAAACCTTATACTTTGAATGTGTACTTGAAACATAATTTGGATTATAAGTTAAATATTCATGATCATTATTTAATTCACCACTGTCAATTTCATCATTATCTAAAAAATTGAGTTAATTAGGGATATTTTTATACCTTATCTTGAGTAAAATGTTTTAATTTGTACCTTTTATTTTTCTCTCAACTATTGTAATTTCTCCCATGTTTTGTGTTTTAATTGCTTCATCTTCCTTGAATGCGAACTGTCACCCATGACTAGACAAAGAACAATTTGATTCCTTTTAATGGTGGGGTATAAATTAATAATTTTAATCCTTTCACATTCATTGTGCAAAGCATAAAATGATTCAACTAATGTAAGTGTGGTCAAAATTATCAAAACAACATAAAGATAAATGTTGGAAAAAGATTTTTTGTCTATTGTGCCAATAATATGTACATGTTATAAGGTTTATGAATTATAACACATACACATTATAACATGTACATATTATATATTTTATATCTATATAGTCATATATCATATTTTTATGATATATGCTTATATTATGTCATGTAATCTTATGTTATATTATTTTGTTATATGATTATGAGATACAATCCAAACTATGCAATATTACTATGTCATGCAATCCTATAATTTACCTTTTTATTTACATTTTTTATATAATTATAGGGTTAATTCATCAATATTTTGCATCCTATACAATTTATTAAGCCATAATTTAGGTTCATGGGGCCCAATTTGGCCTAAATCATGTCTCTAATTGCACCAACTGACTAATTAGATCAATTCATGACTAATTTGGCCCTAAATCACATCCATAATTTCACCAATTGATTAATTGGATCAATTCATGCCTATTTTATCCCAAAATCACATCATGTTCTTGTTTAGTTAGGTTGAGGGAGCTCAAATTGGGCCCAATTTCCTTCATGATTGAATTGGTGGACTATTTGATTTATTTTTTTATGATATTAGAGTTCATTGATCCCCAAATTACATCCCATATAGTTAAAATTAGGTTTATGGGGTCCAATTTCATCCAACTTGGATCAACTAATTATAACCTTAAACCATGAAACCTAAACCATAATCCATAATTTAGGTTCATGAGATTTAATATGGCCCAAATCATGTGTTTAATTACACCAATTAACTAATAAGATCATTTCATGACATAATCAAAGCTAATTTATCCATAAATCACATCATGATCTTGTAGTTAGGTTGAAGGGGCTTAAATTATCCCCAATTTACATTGTGATTGAATAAGTGGACTATTTAGTTTAGTCTATTATGATAATGGGGTTGATTGACCCCTAAATTACATCTTATATACTCAAAACAAGGTTTATGGGATGCATTGCATCCAACTTGCATCACTAATTATAAAAATTGACTAATCGGCATGATATGTGAGGAAATGTGAGCTAATTTATAGCCCAAAATCACATAGTATAGATGACTTTAGATTCAACGGGTTCATATTGGCCCCAATTACATTCATATTTACATTTGTGATACAATAAAATGGTAGATTAAGCCATATTTTTCATCCTATACAATCCATTGAACCACAATTTAGGTTATTGAGGCATAATTTTTCCCAAATAATGTTTCTAATTACACCAATTGACTAATTGGATCAATTAATGACTAATTTAGCACCAAATCATGCCTTACTCTTATAGTTATATGGAACTTTGGAGAAATTTGCACCAATTTCCATCATGATATAATTTATGGATTATTTTCTTTATTTTGTTATGATATTAGGGTCGATTGACCCCCAAATTACATCCTATCTAATTGAAAGTACATTCATGGGATTAAATTTCATCCAACTTGAGTCAACTAATTGTAACCCTAAAACTTAAACCCTAAGCTATACCCCATAATTTAGATCTACAAGGCTCAATTTATCCCAAACCATGTCTATAATTAGATTAAATGACTAAGTGGATCAATTCATGATGAAATAGAAGCTAATTTAGCCCCAAATCATGTCATATTCTTGAAATTAGGTTGAGAGGGATCAAATGTTCCTCAATTGCATCCTTGATTGATTAAATAATCTATTTAGTTCAATAGATGATGACATTAGGGTTAATTTCACTCAAAATCACATCATGTACACAATTCAAACTACATTTGAATGTGGCTCAATTTTTCCAAAATTGTGTCATTAATTGCACCATTTAACTAAATAACTCAATTTATGATCAAATCAAAGCTAATTTAGCCTCAAATCGCATTGTATAGTCATAATTAAGTTCAATGAAATTGTATTGACCCTAATTACCTCCAAAATCAAACCAATGACTATTTCATTCATTACATGATGACATTGGAGTTTATAGAGCCTCAAACCACATCCTATACATGTCAATATTGCATCTATCATTAAACAAAATAATTCTTCATTTCATTCTTAGATGAAATTATAGATGGTTAAAACTTAAATCATAATTTATAGTCACAATTATAATTTAACCAATTGACTATTTAGTTTATTTTGTTATGGTATTGAAATCAAGATCCCTAAATTACATCCTTTATAGTTAAAATTAGGTTCACAAGGCTCAGTTTAATCAAATTGAAATTATACCAATTCACTTATTCTCTACATATGTCAAGAAATCTAAGCTAATTGAGCCCCAAATTACATCATATAGTCATAGTTACTTGCAAGGGGGCCAAATTGTCCCTAATTGCCTCTACCATTAAAAAAATTGACTCTTTCATTTAATTTTAATGAAACTAGGCTAGGTTGAACCATAAATCATATTATATATAGTCAAAATTACATTCTTGGGTGAGAACACAACAAAATTGCATCATTATATCAAATTTGTCCTTTTTTTGGTAGTGTATATATTGATACACTCTGATTTAAAATAAAAATATAAAATTATGAATCTGAATAGATATGAGCATAAACATAAACATGCATAGATAGATATTTTTTATTTTTGTGTGAAATTTGAACATAACACATATGCATTATAATGCATACATGTTATAGCATATTTACAATATATCATGTACACGATATTATATGTTTGAATTGAAAAAATAAGCCTTTTATCTCATAAATGGCTTGGATTCTTGAGCTAAAGGCTTGGACATGTCAACACATAGTCAAACCCAAGATCTTTGTTAGGAAACAAAAAATTAAAATTCCATCACCAAATACACTATGAATTTCAATGAGCCAATTCATAAAATTATTGACAAAATGATGAGAACACTCTCATCTTTCTGAATATATGAATTTTTAAAATTTTGGACTATTTTAAGGTTTCTATCTATTTTTATTTCTAACTATAGATTTTTTAGGCCTCTACAAGCTGGAAATATACATGTCTATATATGTTTAAGTATTTATTTTCTTTGATCTAAATGTGAAAAAAATTATATGGTCACAAATTAGGCCTAATTCTATATGCATTCAAAAAAAACAAATTTTCATATTTTTTGAGGTAGTTATCAAGGTCATACAACTAGATATCCATTTTTTGTCAATTTTCAAGATATATTTACTTGTAATTTTAATAAAAATATATAAGTTAATTAAATAATAATAATAAAATATAGGTCACAAACTAGATGGTCTTATCTAAATTTTCACAAAAGGATTTCAAAAAATACTAAACTTTTCTATAAAAAGGTTGCATCGTACAGGTGACTACCTACTCTATTTTCCTATAAAAAATTAGGAGTTAATTTTTATATGCTTGACCTACTTATAATTAACTAATTTTATTAAAAAAAATTGTTTCAAAAACTATACTCTAAATTATACAACTCATGTTTTTATACCATCTTCAAATTTTGAGTGTAGCCATCTTAAATAATCTATAGAAGTTGTGATTTTCAATTTTTAAGAAAAACATGTCATGAGTAGGCCCATTTTTATCCCCCAAATTTGTGCACTTACCCTCTTGGTAACATGAAATTTTCCTACTACATTGACGTAATTCCTCTCTAGCATGAAAATTTAGAGAGATGCACTCTTAGGAACACAAATATCTCTAAGTTTACAAAGAATATTTTCAATCATGTAAGATTCTTAAACATGTTTACCCTATGCAATTGTGGTATAGATTCCTATGAATTCCTTTCTTATTGAGTATAAATTTATTAAGCAAATATATGTTTGAATGTATCCAAAATTATGATGAGAATTTGTATTGAATATCAAATAAGGAAATCTACATCCTTATTTTCCTTTCCCTTATTTTTATTTATCACCAAATAGAACTAGTGTAGGTGAGTCATTCACTTCATATTGTGCGCATTATTTAGATTTATCTACATATGTAGGAATTGAATTAGATTATGATCATAATGAATGACCATATACTTACCCAATATGTATTTGCAAATTTGATTTAATACTTCTATAATATCATATAACTCCTTATAAATTATTAGGCTACCATTGAATTGTGTTTATAGAAGTCTTTGAATGATAGGTGAACAAGTGTCCATGTTGTGCGAGTTATACATTTAATTCATAGTAAAATGAATCAATTTGAATCTATAATTATTAGAAAATAATATTAATTTCTATAATAGGTATTGTGTATAGGCACTACTTAAGATCCTCAAAATAATATTATTGTGTAGGAGTCTCATTGGATGCATCCTTTGCATGTAAGATATTATTGAGATAAAATGTTATGTGAGGGACACAAATAAAAAACATGTGGTATAAGTTGAAAATTATTTTAAAAATAAAAAATTTAGTGATATTTTATTAACGTGGTCAATCTTATATTACATTGATAATTTTTTATATCTACAAAGATGCTTTACTAATCAATGTTTTAGCATGGGTATTTATTTTGCATCACACCAAATGTACCCCTTTCTAAGTTGGCTTACAAATTGTGTATGATTAGAGTGTATAAATTATTTGGGACATGATCAACATTCTCATATAAATTTTATGAGACATTATCGACATGCTCTTCCATGGTCTTCATTCTAAATTCATGTTTGGAGAGTGGTTTATTTTACAATTTGAGGTGGTGACAATTAACTAATAGAGAAAATATCACCAGATAAATTGTTCTTAACATGAATTATATATCTGAGAATACTTAATCTATCTCATAATGAATAAGACCTATTGTTTTCATATTTCCTTTGTGGTCCTTATACTTAGAGTCATAGAGTAGGGCCCAATCTCCATGTTGAAATTATTGTGTCTTGATGAAATGATCATGTTACTTGATTTGTTATTTTTTAACCATTTATGAATGTTTTAATTCTTAAATTTAAATTTAATCTAAATATTTGTGTTGTATTATTATCTCCTTCTATTCTTCACAAAATTCTATGTCAAGTTCCAGGGCAGTCCTTAGAGTTTTAATTTCAAATTCTATGCAGAGAACAACTTTCATAGAAATATGTTGATAGGATGTAAACCCTATTGTGATTTTCCATGTAATTATATATACCCATAAAACCATTATAAGGTGTTATACCCAATATAAATGGTGCATGTCTACTATTTTTGTAAGGATTTTTTTTAATTCCCTATTTATGACCTCTACTTAGCCATTAGATTATGGATGGTACAAATTAGACTTTTCATGCCTAATTTTGTATTCTTGAAAAAAGGTTTCAACAAAACTAAATTTGAATTAAATTCCTTAATATGTAACTAATTTTCTAAATACTTCATACCTATGAATATTTCTTCTTACAGGAATATGGCAACTTTCTTATTCCTCACATGTGTGAAGGATCTTACTTCTGCCCATTTGTTGAGGTAATATTCACATACCAATATGTAATCCTTGTCATTATGTATTGGATATATCAAGATAATAAAATAAATTCCACATTTTTCAAAATGTTCTAAGACTAATAGGGGTTGGAGAGGCATTTCATCAAAACATTTGGGTATCCCCATATGTTGGAATCTATTACACTAGTTTGTGTATATTAACACATCACTATGTAATATAATCTAGTAATATAATTTATAAATTTATTGATGGCATATGCTATCTCAAGGAATTCATTTTTTGTCATATATTAATTAATCTCATGTCCCTAATTTTTTCTTATTGGTAAAGTATATATCATAGTTCAAAGATCCTTATTTTTATCCCAAGAAAACTCTAAGTGTTGTATTGTAAGCGTTTGTATGGATGTGGAAAGGAAATTTCCAATCTTGGCCTCGAAACACTAGATCTTTTAAAATAATATCTTTCAAGTATTAGAAGGCTCTCTAACATGCATCAATTGATATAAATTTATCATATTTAGATAATAAAATGAATAGATGTGTTGTTATTTTACTAAAGTCTTTAATAAATCTATGATAATATCTATCATGTCCTAAGAAAATTCTATAATATTTATACTTATGTGAGGTTGGTAGTTTTTTATTTTCTATATTTCTTCAATGTTTGTCTCTATCCTTATTGGAAACATATGGCATCCTAGTATAATCCCTTGTGTCATCAACCTTAAACATTTTTAATGACTTAAGAAAAACTAGTTGTCTTGAAAGTGTTTAAATACTTTCTCTAGGTTATTGGTGGCTTATTCATATGTATCCCCATAGACTATGGATCCATCCCTATAAATCTCTAAAAAATCATGGGAAAATTCAATAAAAATACTCAAAAAAAACCTTTGAAATGTTTTGAGAGTATTAGGTGACCTGAACGGGAGTAAGACATATGTATAAGTACCTAAATGCCATGTAAAGGTAGTCTTATCCTAGCCGTAAATAACTATTACGATATCATTATATATAATGAACTCATTGAGAAAGGATAATTATTTTTATATGAGAGTGTGTCAAATACTTGGTCAATCAAATGAAGAGGAAAGTTATCCTTTATAATGGATGCATTAGGTTATCTATAGTCCACATAGTTACATTTTACACCCTTTTTGGCACATTAATGAGTGGTGAAACCCACTAGCTATCAAAGATGCGATAAAAAAATCCTATATTTAAGAGTTTTTGAAATTTTATTTTCACCATGTCCTTAACAATAGCGTTCATTCATTCTTTTGGTTATCATATAGGTTTACATTCCTCCTTGATGTGTGTGTGTGTGTGTGTGTGTGTGTGTGTGTGTGTGTGTGTGTATAGATATATATATATATATATATATATATATATATATATATATATATATATATATATATATATATATATATATGTATATATATATATATATATGTATATATATATATATATATGTATATATATATATATATGTATATATATATATATATGTATATATATATATATGTGTATATATATGTATGTATATATAAATATGTATATATATATATATGTATATGTATATATATATATATATGTATATATATATGTATATATATATATATATATATGTATATATATATATATATGTATGTATATATATATATATATGTGTGTATATATATATATATATATATATATATACATATATACATACATACATATATATATATACATATATATATATATATATATATATATATATATATATATATATATATATATATATATTTATATGTATATGTATATGTATATGTATATGTATACATCAAGGAGGAAAAGATGCGATTAAAAAATCCTATATTTAAGAGTTTTTGCAATTTTATTTTCACCATGTCCTTAACAATAGGGTTCATTCATTCTTTTGGTTATCATATAGGTTTACATTCCTCCTTGATGTATGTGTGTGTGTGTGTGTGTGTGTGTGTGTGTGTGTGTGTATATATATATATATATATATATATATATGTATGTATGTATTTATGTATGTATATGTATATGTATATATGTATACATCAAGGAGGAATGCAATATATATATATATATATATATATATATATATATATATATATATATATATATATATATATATATATATATATATATATATATATATATATATATATATATATATATATATATATATATATATATATGTATGTATGTATGTATGTATGTATGTATGTATGTATGTATGTATGTATGTATGTATGTATGTATGTATGTATGTATGTATGTATGTATGTATGTATGTATTAGGTGCATAGTTAAAGGTGTATGCCTCTCATGTTATGGTAGTCCCATGCAAAAGCATTTTTGTGCTTTTGGATCATGGTTACTATTTGATTTTCTTGTTGAAGGTCTAACTTATCATTGATGTTGAGAGGTCATCTAGGTAGGATTTATAATTATTTGGACAATGACTCCATGGAATCTATGTTTCATAATAGAGGGTTGAGGCTATAATGGTGTGGTAGTATTTGATGAAAAGTATGAATGTATCTTGTATGATCTAAAGACCTTTTTTTTTGGAAAGATGTTACTAACGAGACATTGTATGCATTATAATTAGTTGTCTATATCTAGGTTAGTATGATAAGTATTTTTTAGGATATTATAAAAGACTATATCATTAGCTTGTTTTTTAAAGGGTATGTTTTGTTCAATCATGAGAAAGGTATACAAGGGATATTACTCATTATCCTCATATTATCACTAACAAGGTATTTATTCTTCACTCAAACGGTGAGTTGGTGGGTATAAAACTAGCTTCTTTATGGTGTTTCTATTTGAGAACAACATGTTTCCTGACTTATAGCTAATGAATGTATCAACTCTAGCTAGCTAAGGTCTCCATAGTATAATGGGGTATCCCCCCATGTTAGATTTGGGATGTGATATTATATAATATATTAGGTAGTTACATGATTCCACATTGATGACTATGCCTTCTATGACCCCTTCAGGTTTCAACACTGATATATCTACCACTTACAAAATGGTGGGGGTTTATAAAATGCCTTTGACATAAAGTTTTTTCATGGTTTCCTTTCTCATCACATATATGGATGCCCTTAATTTTATTAATTTGTTTTTAATAAGGTTTCAATAAATGTGGATGTCAACCACTAAGTTGCCTAGGTCATAATATTTAGGTGGGACTATATTTCCCAACATAATGTCTATAAGTTTTATAACTATTTAGACATTCTTGGGATCCTTCCTCTTCCGAACAAGCTTCGTTAGATATTTTTTTGGACAACATTGGTGTAAACCAAAGAATACTTTATAGTTTGAAATAGTGGAATTTTTACATAGACATTTTTGGGTTGTCTAAGAAAATAAAAGTTAAGTTCATGTTCTTATTTTTGGAGGTCTAGTCTTTCAAAAAATGAGAGGTGTTAGGGGATCCTTGAATTGTAGATGTGTTTGGTTTAGGAGTGAAGTATTTATTATATGGATCTGGGTTACTTGAAATTTTAGGGACTTATTTAAGGGGTTCTATTATTATGGGTGTGGTAGGATTTGGGAGAATTTGTTATGAATATGAAGCTACAATTTGTCTACCTCTATTGAATAAGTTGGGTATTGCATTATTTCATTAGTGTATGTCAGTTGAACTAACTTATTGTTACGTCTAGGTATAGGTTGGGTAGGAAATTGAGGATCTATAGGCTGGTTTGAAGTAGGATTTCATCACAGTAGTATTAGTTATTGTCGATGTTTAGTTTTTGGTGGTTGTTGGTACCCAATATTCTAGTTAACAAGGATGATTTCCTCTCCATGGCTTTTGTCATTGATTGGAGGGTGAGTACCACTAAAAGATATTAATTTTTGGCTGCCATGGTTGGTGTTGGAATTGTTTCCAGTTGAATTGGAATTGTTTCCAATTGAATTGAAATTGTAAATTTTTTTATCATATAGGTTAGTTTTATAATAGAATTTATTGTATTTGATTCTAATGGGAGAGCCCATATCAGTTCTAAGGAGAGGAAAATTAAAAAAGTGAATTAGTAAATAGAAATTTTGATGACATGCCTATATTTTGAGGGTTTTTTTACCATTATTTCCATTGATCCTTAAAATACTTCATATATATCTCCTCCAATTGTGTCAAGTTATATTGTGTTTGGGTCCTCCATGATTATTGCTACCTTTATGTGGGTAATCTGGCACTTACAATATGCATTCTTTGTAGAAATGTCTAGAGAGTATAGTAAAATATTCATCTGATTCTTATTATTTTCTATGTGTATTCAATGAATTAAGTTGTGTGTCCAAATGGATGATAATATCCTACTTCGTATCTTGTATCAAATTTTTGACTTCCACTCTTGAGACCCCATTAGTGGTATTAGAGAATGATGATGCAAATATTTTACCATTGTAGGTATTTTTCATTATAGAAATGGAGTAACATCTACACAAAATGATGATATTATCAAATTGTATTTGTGAAATGTCTCCATTTCTCATGAGATCCAATTCTTCCAATTATTACTCATTGATTATTTTTATAAATATCAACTTAATAGACTTTACATCTAGATTTTTATATCTACATTTTTAAAATCTAAATATAAATATTTCCTCAAAGTCCTCCAACATTTCATTGTCCTTTTGTGACAAATATTTCCAATTCATAATTGTTTTATTTCCCATCCCCATAAACTAATGGAGTGATGCATATTTGATCATATCTTGAAATAACTTTAGCTTTTGGGTGTCCTAATTATAGTCATAACTATGACACAAAATTTTGAATTCAAAGAGGAATGTATTAGTGTCCTCACTCAACATTCCCCTAAAGTTAGGAAAATCATATAAGGGAGAGTCATTTGTGAGTGTATTACCCATATGGGTGTTGTGGGTAATTTTAATTTTTTGGCCTCACTTCTAGGGATTTATCCTTCTATGTCTCTCATAATTATTTGAACCACTCATTCACCCATGACTTTTACAACACACACTTTAAATTCCCTGTAAATAATATTATCCAAAGCTAAGTAATGAATGATTTATCTAGGATTTATTATGAAAAGAAATTTATTATGGATGGAACTTTTTTGGGAATTATTTTGGAAATTTGAAAAATATGTCCTCTTGTTTGGTTGAGTCTAGGACTGTAGGTTCAAAGTTATTTTTAGGAGCTAAAAGGTCTTGGTATTTTATTTTGTAATACTAGACTCTTGTGTGTAACGTGGTCAATTTGATACTCTTACAAGGATGTCACTTTCAAGTGTATATAAATATTATTTTCCTTTTCCCTTAGATTTTTTTACTATTTTAGCCAAGAACCTTTTAGTTTCTACATCTTCTATCTCTTCTAATTCAATTTCAAGTTATAGGGAGTGGATTGACTACATGAATGCTTTGTTGACTTTTAGTTTATTAATGTGGTCATTTAGATTTTTATCCTATAGAAAAAATCAATCTCTTTCATAAAAATCTACCTAAGTGATCCCCATAACATTGCATACACTTAGTCAACCTTTCTTTTGGAATTTTTTTACCCTGCCATACATAGGGTTAGTTCTAAGAAGGAAAAAAATTATTATAAATAATATAGTTTGTATAAATTAAAATCTTAAGTATAAATTAATAAATTACTATAGTAACTTGGGTAATTATTATAGAAATTATGAAATATAACTTAACTTTTTGGGATATTAATGTTTCACAACTATCCCTAAAATGAATCCAAAATGAGGAACAAAATCAAACTATCAATTACACCTAAGGCAACCATGATTTCCTACAACTTGATAGATTCACCCAAGGTATATTCACATGATTTATTGATTTTTCTACTTTTATTAATTATCGACACAATCAAGTATTTGGAAATATTTTAGCACTGCATATGTAACACTATTTTCTTTCAAATATTGAGGTGCTAAGATTGTGTATAGAGAAAACACACTTGCATAAATTAAAGTAACATATTTGAATGGAAATTAAATAACAAGAAAGTAAATATCAAGAAATTAAATTTAATGTTATTTTAGAAGCTTCCTCGTATAGTATTGAAT
Source organism: Torreya grandis (assembly GCA_037957365.1). Taxonomy (NCBI): domain Eukaryota; kingdom Viridiplantae; phylum Streptophyta; class Pinopsida; order Cupressales; family Taxaceae; genus Torreya; species Torreya grandis. The sequence goes on along the minus strand of JARHVA010000295.1, from coordinate 4,015,517 downwards.
TGAATTTTTGGAATAAAACATGCTTGTAAATAAAATAGATAAACAATGATCTTTATGGTTTAATTAAATGAACAATAAAATACACACTGCAAAATTGAATATGAATTAATGGATGAGATATTTACCACAATACTCTATAGTGGTCACTACCTCATTTAGATTTGTGTCACAATCCCTTCCCCGTATTATAGTCGTCTACTTCAAACAACTTATTCTTGAATTAAAAAACCTTTAGTAATATTATTATTGCTAAATGAAACTATACATTTATAATAAAATATTAAATCTTATCTCATAAATTTTCACTTATTATTATCTATTTATTTCTTCCTTACCTATGCCATATTCTCTAATCTTTAAATAGAGGGGACAAGTTCTTATTTTTATCTAGTTATAACATAAATTATAAAGTACATTCTAGATGTTAATATATTCTAGAAGAAATAACCTTCACATGTAGTGTGTCAGATTTACATCCAACAATTAAAAAATAGTAGAAAATAAGTTGTAAAAACCATGTTTCATGGTTGGAACAGTTTGGAGGCATGATATAATAAAAAAAGAATGATGATGAGGAATTATAACATTAATTTTATTTTTTAGGGAGAATTCAAGATCTACCTTGTTCCTCAAACTATGGAGAAAATCCACCTCACACTACATACTATTTATCATAATCACAGTTGGTATTTTATAAAAAGTGTTATTGATTAGGATAAATACTATAGTTATTTTTGTGGGTTGGAAAAGAAGTCATAGTTATTACTACATGTTTGAATAATTGTCTTTATAATTTTTATGGGTTGGAATAACTTTCTCTATCATTTATACAATTTGGTCTACCAAATGCTTTGGTCAAGCTAACTAATTGGTATGGGATGGCTTCTTTATTTCTATGAGTTAGCCTACTTAGTTGCTATAGATTGGCCTACCAAATCATTAAAGGTTATCCTACCCATTTTCTATGGGTTGGTTACCCTATTGAAATAGGTTAGGCTACAAGAGATCCAGCGATATTCTTCATCTTGTATAGGTACTAGCTCTACTTCATATATTTTCCTTAAGTTTCATATATATATATATATATATATATATATATATATATATATATATTGTATAAATGATAAATCCAAAATATTAATTATAATAAATCATAAAATCTCATTCATAAAATATAAATTTTTATCATAAAATGACAAAGTTATATACAACATGTTCATTTAGTTTTATATATGATCTAAAAATCCAAGTTATAAAAAAATTTACAATCTGCTTGGATCAGATAAAATTGAATATTTAATTTCCAATTTCCTTTAAATTAAATTAAAAAAAGTGATTTTTAATAATTCTATAATTTAATTATGGAAATAAAATAATTTTAAATCATAGAGAAGAAATTAAAAAAATGACATAGAAGATTTGTTTATGAGTTTCACCAAATGGCTACTTCCCCAGGGCCACTCTATGAGTGTTCCAATCTATTAATAACTTTTCAAGAATGTTTAAAAAAATATCTCTAAGTAAAAATAATATAATTCCATACCAGATATCTATCTGTGTAATAAAAAATAAACCTCTTTGATTTATCAGGGGTTCTTGTTGCCCTTGTAACACAGATATTCTCTATCTACAAATTCCTCTATGCAAAATCATTGCTTCTCTACAAAAATCTTCACTACATCTATAAAAACACCTATAGTTTTTATATCTCAATAGATTCATAGAATTGGATAGACATCGGCTAAAAAATCTTCACTGGGAAATTTTTTCCTATTTTTCCCTACCCTCGTACATTGGTTGGGCACTAACCATTTTCTCAAAATAGCATGGCATTAGATTTATGGTATTTTCAAGGCCTTCACATATTGGCTGAGAATAATTATTGTTTTACCCATAATGGTGAGTTTCACCTATTGTTGGTTTGACATACCATTAAAACATGCTATCAAGATGGAGGTTGGCACGGAAGTTGGCATTGATTTCCCAATGCCTTGTAAGATGATGCCAAAACCATGTAAAATACTACCGATCAATGTCAAGATTCACTGCCAAAATAATTGGTTGAAAATGTAAATGCATTGGCTATATACTATACTAGTTGGCATCAATGTTATAGATTTTCAATACCACATATGGATTCATATCAATAACCCACAATAAATGCTTCTCCTTGATGTGTTGTATATTATTCATTGGTGCCATTTGAAGAAGTTACGCTATGTGTATTTTGATTAATATTCAATGATATATGTCAACATCTTATACCAACACCATGATTCTAGATAAACAAAACAAGATAAGACTTGCATTCTTTCCTACCAATGAATTACTACCAAACACATTCCTTTAATTTCTTAACATAAGGATATGTGTGGCAGTGGTTGTGTTAAGTATACTGAGTGTAAAACATTGTCACCTATCATGCAAAGCTTACAATGCATCTAACTGGTGTTTTCATGCTATATTATGGTGCCAGATGTAATAAATGGATTTAAGTAATTATAATATAATCCCTTTACCATTCCATTTACCATGCTTTACTTTGGATATGCCATCTTGGAGTCACACTCAAACCAACACTATTTTCAACCATGCAATGGTGGAATATTTTAATAATGCTGCCAAGAATGTGTTAACTCTACTTTATGATGCCAAGGTGGAGTGGCTATGCCATGTTTGGTGCTAAAAGCCAACTTGGAGTGTGGGGAATAATATAAATGCACTTTTTTTACATAACCATGCAAAGGTATGGCTCATTACAAAATGTGACTAAAGAATTAATAAAATATCTTAATAAAAATATATTAAAATATATTTATTAATAAATAATAAATATATTAAAATATATATTTATATTTGGTAGTAATTTAAAAAAAAAAAATTATAATATTACAGGTGGAGGAGTGGTATTATTGGGTAGATAATGCCACATTTGCATCCCTAACAATAATAATTAATTATAATAAAGAGATAAAATATTTTTAATCTCCTTATATGTTTTTCTCTTTATCCCAATAAATTGATCAGAATCTTCAGTGGGAAATCCCCTAGATCATTCCTCCCCACTATGAACTTTTAGACCTCCAAAATTTGATTTAATTATCAACCAAGTGAGGGTATTTTTCACTCACTTTTTTTATTTCCATCCATTTTGCCTTATTTGGATGCATCCCCTTCAAACCAACATGAAGATATTCTGTAACACCCTTTCACATATTTCTAGTTTCCTATCAATAATAACATCTTCCTACAACTCATGAAGAGACTTAGGAGCAAATTCATCAACATTAGGAAATTAAATGGCCTCATATTGATCCATGATCATAGGAGGTTCATACAATTTTGAGTTTTCCACATTAACCACTGAATAAATCTACATATAAGAAGGCAAATCCAATCAAAAAACATTTGTACCAATATTTTCCAAAATCCTAAAAAGACCATACCTAATTGGTTTTAATTTTATACCTTCACCTTTCAATCTTTCCTTGTTGATGTGAATCCATACTTGATCATCCACTTTAAATTGATGATCAACTCTATGTTTGTCATGCCTATCCTTATATTTAGCTTGGTTCTTCTTCAAATATTCTTGAACAACTTTCTAAATCATTTGTATTATCTGAATGAAATTTTTAGCAATCACAACACCATTATTTCCATCCACCACTGAGTTAGATTCTTTTTCAAAAGAGAAGTCCAAAGGAGATAGGCAAATAACCAAAACAAGTCTCAAAAAGATACTTTAAAGTAGAAAATTGTAAAGGATAGTTATAATAATGTTGTACATAATATAAATTTCCATCCCCTAATTTAGGATGTTTACCACAATACCCCCTAAGTAAATGTACCACTATTCAATTGACCACTTCTATTTGTCCATTGATTTGTGGATGAAAAGTTGTACTTTTCTTTAGCTTAGTATCCATCAAATCCCACAAAGCTAACCAAAACTCACCAACAAATCAAGCATCATGATCAGATATAATATAAGTGGATAACCCCGAATAGATCCAAAACTTTTTGAAGAATAAATGTGTAGTATCCTCACCTGTAACCTACTTAGTACAAAGAACCAAAATACACATTTTGTTTAATTTATCCACAACCACATATAGATAATCATGTTTTCTTTATGACATTGGTAAACCTACTATAAAATATATAGAAATAATTTCCCAAGGATGGTTAGGAATAGGAAGAGGTGTATACAATCATAACTTTCGATGACTAGGTTTACTTGTGGAAAAAAGAATACAACCTTTGATATATTTAGATATATTTTCTATCATACATGGCCAATAGCAATATATTTTTAACTATGCAATTATCTTACCAATGCCAAAATGACCTGAAACAATAGAAGTTTGAGCTTATCTAATAATGTGAACTCTTTCATCCTATGGAAAACATATTTTACCAAGATGAAATAATATTCCATTATGCACATGATAGTCAACTGCTTGTACTAATTTACCATTTATCAAATATTCATAGACACCCTTAAAATCAACATCTCTAGCATATTTTTCCTTATAGATTTTATTAATAAAATGACTAAGCTACAAAATAGTAGATGCTACAATAGGAGGTCTGGAAATCATATTTTCAACCTTATTGTGTGTTCCCTTTTTATACCTTATAACAGGATGGAACTACTGAAAAAATCCCATCCATTGGAAGTGTTATGATTATTGTAGCTTGGATTGTGATTGAAGGTATCACAAAGGCTGATGATTCGTATGGATGATTGTCTCTTTGCCCATCAAATAGTGTTTCTACCTTTTCACACTCTGCACCAAAGCATACAACTCTTTATCATAAGTAAGATAATTTTTAACCACACTTGTAAAGGTTTCTGAATGAAAACACACTGGTTTTCAATTTTGCATTAGTATTACCCCCATTGCATACCCACTAACATCAATTTCTATCTCAAATGATTATTGTAAATTAGGAAGTGCAATAATATGGGTTGTACTTATCTTTTCTTCTAGGGTATTGAAATATTTTTCATGCTTTCCTCCCTATTGAAAGACCTACTTAACACTTGTTAAAACATGTAAAAGAGATGCAATATAAGAGAAGTTAGCAATAAATTTTCTCCAAAATTGTACTACTCCAAGAAAACTTCTAGCTTTTGTTATTTTATTAGGCCTTGGCCAATTTACTATGGTGAAACTTTTGTAGGGTCTATTTTTAGTGAACCATTCCCTATAACATAGCCTAAGTAGACCAAAGATGTTTTTAAAATTCACATTTTGACATCTTTAAAAATAGTTTCTACTTTTGTAAAGTATCTAATAATTTTTTGATGTGTTTAATATGATCTTCTCATGTGTTACTAAAGATTAAAATGTCATCCAAGTACACAATTACAAGATCATCAAGAAATGGTATTAACACATCATTCATAACCTGCATAAATGTGGCAGGTGCATTACAAAGCCCAAAAGGCATAACAAGCTACTCAAAAAGACCTTGCTTAGTTTTGAAAGTGGTTTTCCAACTATCACCATCACTTATTATTACTTGGTGATAATCACTTCACAAATCTTACTTTGCATTTTTCAAATGATCTAACAAATATCAATATGAGGAAGAGGGTAACAGTTTTTAACCATGATTTTATCCAAAGCTTTGAAGTCCATACATATTCACCATGTACCATCCTTCTTTGGTACCAAGACAATAACCAAACCACATGGAGAGGTACTTGGCCAAATGAATCCTTTCTTAATTAACTCCATCACTTGCTTCTTTATTTCTTCATTCTCTACTACTGACAACCTATACATGCCAATATTAGGGAGAGAGGCATCCTGCTACAATTGAATCTCATGTTTAATTTCCCTCTTAGGTGGTAAACCTTATGGTTCCTAAAAAACACCATTATAGTTAGAAATAATCTTTTATATTTCAAATTGATGTTTAGGATCAAAACTCTCTAAGGCCTTGTATTTTTCACTATCCTTGGCTCTCTCAATCATGAGAACAAAACTCTTACTTGAGTTTACAAGTAATTTCATTTGCCCTATAGAAACAAGAGTCAAATTAGCTTTAACACGATGGGATCTTACTATGTATTCAATCCCATCCTTTACAAGCACATATTTGTTCTCTTCCCTATAAAATATTGTATTTCTATAATATAAGTAAGAACTACCCAAAATAATTCCACTAATATCCAAAGGGACTACATCTAGCTCTACTTCATCAATGAATTTAGAAGTAATAGCAAACCTCAAGGTGCATGTTTTTGTGACCTGCAATTTTGCATCATCATAAACCCATCCTAAAGGATATGGTTTTGGATGTAGCTTAGTTTTGAGTCCTAAATTTTTAACAACCTCTTTAGAAATAATATTAGTTTGTGATCCACTATAAAAAAGAGTATTTATTTTAGTATTCTTAGATATGACTCTTATGTGGAAAAGATAATTTCTTTTTCTTTCAGCATGTTTAGATTTAGTTTTAGAAGATGAAGCAATAATAGAAGGTTTAGTGTTAGAAGAGGAAGAATTTTAACCTTGCAGACCCATGGCATTCACTTTGGTTTCATCACCAGAATTTGATCTTAGGTCTTATTTAAATCACAACAATATCCTTCCTTTCCTTTTTATTCTAGAACCACTTTGGCTTGAGTTCTGGATAGAGTTTCCAACACTTATCCTCATCGTTATTCTTCTTTCAATGATTACAAAAAGGTTTTCCTTCCTCTTTCTTGATAGTGTAAGTAGACTCATCCTTACCCTTTCTTTTACCTTTACCTTTGTTTTCAATTGGCTTGTGAGATTTCTTTCCATAGCCTTCTTTGGTCATCTTACCCTTGGATTCCATATGGGTAGCTTGCACACAAACTTCATCAAGGTTATAATGACTAAACATGAGAATAGTATGTCTCAAATAGCTATGTAAACCTCTAATATATTTTAGTAATGTCTCTGGAATGTATGGAGGAATGTTTAACATTAATGCCTTCTTTCTAAACTCCTAAGTATAATCCTAAACTCTTAAGTATAATCCTAAACACTTTGACCTTTATTCTATCTTAAAGTCTACCAATACATAATAGCTTGTTGCATATAATCAAAATGATAAAATTATTTTCTCAGCTTAGAAACAAAATCATTCTAGGAGGAGACTATCTTACCATGTTGCTTGAGATCTTCCTAAATATTACTCTCCCCCCAAATGAGTGTTGTGCCACTGATACAGAGAGTAGCCAACTAAATCTTGGCTTCCTCTCTAAGAATATTCTAAATCCTACAATATATCTCAATTTTTGTGACCTAGTTATCTAATTTTTCTCCACTCAGCTCACCATTATAAACTAGCAAATCAAATTTAATATCTAATTTCAAGTGTGGGATAGTTTTATCTTCTATAGAGGAGAAGGATTTCTTAGAAGGTGAAAGAGGAAATTATTCTATTTTAGCTTTATCTTCCTTTGATTTTTTCTCATTTCTACATTCCTCATACATTCCTTGACCATGTTTTTCATGATGAAGAAAGCACATTAGAATTCTACCTCAAACATATCTACTCTCATACTTGATTGCTAGCTTGCACATCTTACACCAATTTTAGGATCAAACTCTGCAAGATCCCCTTCACCACATCTTGATCTAAACCTGGTTAACATACAAGGCTATTGCAATTTCTAGACAATGTGTTAAATTTCCTTGATCATAGGCCCTGATACCAAACTGATCCAAAAATCTAAGTTATAGAAAAATTTACAATTTGTTTGGATCAAATAAAATTAAATATTTAATTTCCAATTTCCCTTAAAGTAAATTCTAAAAATTACTTTTTAATAATTCCATAATTTAATTATGGAAATTTAAAGAATTTAAGATCACAGTGAAGAAATTTTAAAAATGACATGGGGTTCACCAAATGGCTACATCCCTAGGTCCACTAAGTGTTCTAATCTATTAAAAACTTTTTGAGAATGTTTAAAAAACTTTGAGTAAAAATAATATACTTCCACATTAGATATCTATTTGTGAAACATAAAATAAACCTTTTATATTTATCGAAGGTTTTTACTACCTTTATAACATAGATATTCTCTGTCTACAAACTCCTCTATGAAAAATCACTACTTATCTACATATATCTTCACTTCCTCTATAAAAACACCTATATTTTTTATATCTCAATGCCTCCATGGCATTGGCTAGACATCAGCTAACATATCTTCATTGGGTAATCTTTTCCTATTTTTCCCTACCCTTGTACATTGGTTGGGCACTAACCATTTTCCCAAAATCCATGGTGTTAGATTTATGGTATTTTTAAAGCCTTCACATATTGGCTAAGTATAATTATTGTTTTACACATAATGGTAAGTTTTCCCTATTATTGGGTCGATGTACCATTAAAATAGGCTATCAAGCTAGAGGTTGCCATGAAAGTTGGTTTTGATTTCCCAATGCCTTGCAAGATGATGCCAAAACCATGTAAAATACTACCAACTAACACTGAGATTCACTACCAAAATAATTAGTTAAAAATGTAAACATGTCAATTGTATACTATATTAGTTGGCATCAATGTGGTGGAGGCTCAACTCCAAATTTGGATTCGTATCAACAACCCATGTTAAACACTTCTCGTTGTTGTGTTGTATATGATTCATTGGTGATATTTGAAGAAGTTATTTTATGTGTATTTTAATTAATATTCAATGATATATGCTAGTGTCTTATACCAATGCCATGATGCTAGATAAAAAAATAAGATAAGACTTGCATTCTTTCTTACCAATGCATTACTACCAAACACATTCCTTTGATTTCTTAGCACAAGGATATGCATGGCAGTGGCTATGTTAAGTATACTGAGTTGGTGCCTTTACCTTGCCATGCAAAGCATTGACACCCATCATGAAAATCTTAAAATGTGGTACCAGATGTAACATATGGATTGAAGCAATCATAATATAATCCCTTTGATGTTCTATTTACCACGCTTTACTTTGGATATGCCATCTTGGAGTCACACTTAAACCAATGTTATTTTCAACCATGCAATAATGGAATATTTTAATAATGTTACCAAGAATGAGTTAACTCTACTTTATGATGTCAAGTTGAAGTGGTTATGCCATGATTAGCATTAAAAGCCAATGTGGAGTGTGGGGAATAATATACAATGCAAATTATTTACATAACCATGCAAAGGTATGGTTCATTATAAAAAGGGATTAAATAATAAATAAAATATCTTATTATAAATATATAAAAATAAATTTATTAGTGAATAATAAATATATTAAAATATATATTTATATTTGGTATCAATTTAACAAAACTAATTATAATTTTATGGGTGGAGGTGTGACATTATTGGCCAAATACTGTCACACCTGCATCCATAACAATAATGATTAATTATAATAAAGAGATAAAATATTTTTAATCTCCTTATATGTTTTCCATTTTATCCCAATAATTAATTGATTGAAATCTTCAATGGAAAATCCCCTGGATCAATATAGCAGAAAGGAGTAAAAAATGCAACTTTGATATGTTATGGTTAATTGAAAAGTCTCAACATTAGGGGTTTTTAAAGGTATTTTAAGGTTGATTTCTCAACTCATCACCTTGCATTATAGACAAATAACTCCCATGATATAGCATTAAGGATCTCTTCCACTAGAATATAGATAAGGGTGGGGCCACTCATGTATTCATTTCTATATCATTCCTATTTATTAGATAGGTTGGAGTCCTCAGACGCATGGAAGAAATATTATTGGGCCATCTTTTTGGACATCCCATACATGTGATGGTGTAATAGTTAGGTTTCTTGTTCCTCCACCACTTAAAATTGGAGTTCCTTTGACTCTAGATGTGAAAGATAATACTAATAAAGGTTGGTAAGTGTTAGATTTACCATTAGGATAGCCCTTTTAAATATTTAATTTTCCTCCCAAGGATGATTTTCTTCCTCCTCCACTAGTCATTGCTTCTTTTTCATATTATATGTTTTGATAAATTTTAGTTGTATTTTATGAGACTCTTGGTTTTTAGGCATGACTACTTTTTAGTTTTATGTTTTTAGAGGCATGAATGCAAACTAATCACCCTTTTATTCTAAACCATCTTGTACTTTATCTCTATATTTTTTAATAGATATATTGATGTGTTTATAATAATAATAATACAATTTAGAATTTTTTACATGATAATAATAGTTTTAAAAATTCTTATAATTATATTATAAATTTTTTTAATAGGTAGAGGCCACACACATTTAATTTTTAACATATCTTGTTATTAACACTCTATAAATTTTTATTTATTATAGGTGCCCAAATTATTAGAGTAGTTATTATGAATACTTCATGAAGTCTATTTGAGAGAAAAAAAATGGAAACAAATATATGAGGAATCATTTATTAAGGAAGGGGATAGGAATAAAAAAACATTTCACTCGTCCATTATGGAAAGAAGATAATAAAATAGACTCTTTAAAATTAAAAATATAAATGAGATGGTCTTGAAATAACTTGAGGCTATTAAAAACAAAGTTGTATATTATTCAAAAAATTATTGTTAGAAGATGATATTTCATCAGAAAGGGGAATCGATACATTCATTATAGACATACTAAAATTACATTTTTTATTTGATAGGATAAATGCTTTTGAAGAAAGAGCTATGAACCAAACAAGTGAGGGTTTTAATAGTTGGTCCCATAATCAAGAGAGGGTTTTGAACAATGGTCGCACAACTAATAGGGATTGAAGGATCCTAAAACTATTAACATTTCACAATAAGAGGTTTTGAAGGATCCCACAACCTTGAATGACACAACAAGAGGGTTTGGAGGATCCTACAACCATAGTAGTTTAATATTTAGGAAACAACTGCTCAATAAAAGTCTTCCACAAATATTATGTCTCCTTGAGACATCAACTAAGTATCTGCATAAATGTGGTATAGCTAATGGGCATGCATACCCACTTAGCCAAGATAAATCAACCTTCCTATTAGGAAGTATTCAAATGAAATAGAGTGTCAACCAGACACTCAACAAAGATAACTCCATCCCAACATGGTCTGAAATCCACAAGGTATTTATCCAAGATCACTAGATTCCAATATCAAATCCATATCTAGTTTGATGTGGATTCTTCAAACATCCACACATGTAAATTATTGTGTATTCTTTTAACATCCACACAAAAATAAAGAGTTATGATCGTTCTATGAAACTCAACCTTGAAACTTCCATAGATCTCCACATTAAATCTTCCACAGAACTTTCATGTGATTTATTGAAGATGAACCAAGTGAACACAACCAAGCCAACAACTTGAAGTATGCTGGTGAAAATATGGAAGAAAATCTTTCATTATAAACCCATATCCTCCAAAACCTTTGGGGATTTTTTCAATAGCCTTCTGGTGAAGCAAACTGCTAATAAATTTTTTGGTGAAGCATAGATTTTCATAGTTGAAGTTTAGGGTGAGATACACTTCAAATATGTATATATCTTCATATACAAGCATTGTAATAATAATATTTCTCTTAAGAATCATGAATGCATCCCTATAAAGCATGTTTAAACAAAGATGAAATAGAGCTATGCCATGGCCCAAACTTATTGTTTTTCTGGGACTCCCATGAACCCTTCAAAAATCCATAAATTCCTTAAGGGATACAAAATGAGATAGATTTATAACTAATCCACCCATCTATGGATCAAGATGATAGACATCTGTTGGGTTTATAAAACTACTCCCTAGAATACCAAGCTAGCACCAAGTCTCCATAAATAAAGACCAATCCAACTACATAAAGCTTATAACGTGAGTCCATTCTAATTTTAGGTCATGGGGTCTAAAGACCCCTCCAATAGGCCTTATAACCATCAAAATCTAGTATAAATCAAAATTTAACATACATAATATTAAAATATCAGGATTAGGATAGACCTCCAAAGTGAGGCTATTTATAACTTAGTAAAGTAAAAGAAATGACCCACGCTAATTTATAACAGGGCTTGGGTGAAGGGGATTAGTTTTGAACCAATATTCTACCTTGAAGAATCTTCTTTTGATCTATCATCACACAACTAGGAATTATGGGTTCCCAACCATGTTACCCAATTGTATTCCATTTTTAAAGAATCCATCATGATAAACTAAGGGCCTTCATAATGCATACAAAGAGATCTAATGGTAAACATAATATCACCTAAAAGCTTAGTTTGGGCCTATGTAAAAAACAAACAATATGAAGCCTCTAATACTTCCAACAAACATGTCCACATCACCGAGCGTTTATTCTCTAGGAGGTATTTCAAGTCATCTTCACTAGACATCAAGCTAGATCCAAACCATATGGGACTAACTAAAGATCTAATGAATATTAGGACCCAAAGGTAGCATAAATATACATGACACAATGTATGGGAAAAGCTAAATCAAAATAAATGATAGATGGTACTAGCAATACACCAAGCAACCACCACTTTAGTGAATTGAACTAAGAAAAGAGCTTCTCAAAATGACCCACAACACATCTTCTAGATCTGGGTCAAATTCATCCTCATCATCCTACTATTGGTTATGCCCTAGAAACTTCTACCCATGAACCAAATTCAAAATCCCTCCTCTACTTCTCTCCAACATTATTATACACATAATAATGTTAATTAATGAGAGATAAAATGTAAATTTTATGTAACCCTTTCTGAATAATAAATGATGTTTGTTTTATCACTTATGAAACAAGACAAAATACTAGGCCCAAATATATTTCCAATAGTAGTGTTTAAAAAAAAATTGGAGATTATGGGTAAGGAACTAACATGAGTGGTGAATGAATCTTGGGAGTCAAATCAATTATTACAATATGTAAAATTTACTTTAATTTTATTGATTTTTAAATAACTAAATGTTTATACATTTGTATATCTTATATAAATCTATCATTGTAATATCATCTATTAATTTTTTCTGAAGTAATAGATAAAATGTTGAAATTATTTATCCATTTGATAAACTCACTATATAAAGGTGGGTTTGTAAGTGAAATAGATTTTCAATAGAGTTATAATGACTCATGATATCGTACCAACTTTTAAGTCTAAAATTAAATCTGGGATATTGCTCAAGTTAGACATTAAAAGTGTATATGATGTATTAAATTGGACCTTATTAATGAAGGTGTTGAGTGATTTTGGGTTTTATAATGAATGGATTTTGTTGGTTTTGAATTGTGTGGCTAGATTTTTTCTTAGAATTGATCAATGGGAGTCTAGTGAGATTTTCCCAAATTTTGAGAAGAATTGGGTAAGGGAATCCCCTTTCCATTGCCTATTTATTATTATCATTTATTCTTTAGGAATAATATTAGAGAAAATGAGAGAAACTAATACATTTAAGGGGTTATTTTAATTTGAGTATGATAGTCCAATTATCATTTTCAGTTTTTGGGTAACACTTTTGTATTTCAGGTAGTTAAGAGGAATGAGTATTTAGCTCTTTAAAAAGCTTCAAGTAAAATGAATTTTTTTTGGATATGCATGAAGGTATTATATGGAAACATTGAATTACATACACTTTCAGCATCTCTACCCATATTTCATAAATAAAAATATAGTGAATTTATAATGTCAAGTAAGCATACATATAAATCACTAAGATATTTATGTTAAATAACCACCAGAAAGGGGCATTCATGTTGTAAAAATCACCTAGAGAATGATGTTATCCTTAACTACTTGACTCTATATATTGAGTATCTATAAAGATTTATACCTTGGTAGATAGATATATTTAGAGGGATATAAATGTGCTTAAGGAAAGACATGTTATGATTTATAATGTGCCATGAATTCTTATTAGAAATCTCCCTGAGTAATACTTTAGGGTGCCTCTATTCATAAGTGTATCTAAATCTAAGCTATGGAAATTTTGTATTGATAATATAAAAACAAGGTTGGTAGAGTGTAAATTTAAATGGCCAAGCTTGGTAGACAAAACTATTATTATTATAGATGTAGGTTATCATTATTTATATATTTTTAATTATATTAGGGTAACTCAAAGAATGAATAAAATTATAATAAAATTTTTTTGGCAAAGAAAGAAAAGAAAGACAATGATTAATCCTAAAAATTATGAAAATGTGTGTAGACCCAAATCATAAGGGTTTATAAGTATTAAAAACCCACAAGTTCATAATGTGGCTTTACCAAAAAAAATCACTTTGAGTTTATATGAAGAATAGGAAGTTGCCTAGAATAAAATGATGATGGGAAAATATTTAGACAACAATAAGCACGAGATAAATTTTACTCTTGCAAATCCTCTTTTAGGATTTCACATATATAATTTAATAGTTTCTTCAATAAAGATAATTTTTAATTTTTTGATTCAAGATGTTAGTAATTGAAAAAATATTTTTTTTCTCATTAGATTCAAGGTAGGGAGAATGAACACTTCAAGAAAAGAGGGATTTTATGGAGATCTAATAATTTATAAAAATAAATGAATGTTAAACAAATATTATATTATTATATGGTTTTAGAGCCTAAAAAAAAATTGTCAATGGAAAATCTTATAGATTGTAAATTATTTAACTAATGAAAAATATTCTCTTTCATAGATTTTAAGATGATATTTTTTAATTTTAATAAGAACCAGTGATGATATTATGAGATGGATTGGGGATAAGTATTCAGATACAATGTTAGATAATGTTATTAGTGTGATATTGGAGGGATGTGTGTAATATTTTCACTAAGTAATATGATTTTTAATGGGCTAAGTATGCCTATGGGTAACACGTTTTCTTATTTGACTTATTTCAGTAGAATTATCACTTAAGATTGGTTACAAAGGAAGCATTTTATTGAATCCTTAGAGAGGATAGTGAATCCTTAGATAATATTTTCCTTCATTTTAAAAAATATATAAATGTGTGTTCTTTTATTCTTTAAATATTGAATCAACCATGGGATTTCCCATGTTCTATGAAGGATAATTTCCATTCATGTATTTCTCTTGCAACATCGAATAATGTAATCTTGAAAATTTTGATGGAACGTAATTTTTTAATGATATAAATGCACATTAAAAGGGATGTTTCTAAAATTTTGTGTAAGGTAGTTCCATTAATGTTTCTATTTTGGAAAAGAAATTAACAATAACTCGTTAAGTGTAAGAGAAAAAGGTTTTTTTTTAAATTGGTTCAAGATTTTTCTATCCTCACTTCAATATTTATGGGATACTAAAAATATATTAAATGTTAGGTGGATTTCACCTAGATTAAAATTTTGTGAAAATAAAATTTAATGGCGCTGTATGAAATAATCTATGAGTAGTTAGAGCAGGGTGTTTAATCTATTTCCATCAAAGAAAATTATTATGGGGATGTTCTATTTTCTTTCTTAAAGCTATAAATAATAAAAAATAGGATTTTACTTTGATGGAAAGGGTTAAGAGAGAAAAATATAAATGATTTCAATAGGATATTGTTCAAATGTATTTAATAGTTATAATAAATGTTATGATAAAAGGAAGGACTAGAAAATAGAAAAAAAAATTGGAGTTATGAATTTGATAATATACTTGAACACTATTTTTTTCACCATTTTTTCAAAAATAAAATTGAGTAGTAGATCTTCTATTAAATGCAAGTGTGGATCTAGGTCCCTATTCATTAATTTGTAGTAGTGATAAAATTTATAAGGTGAGTTTATTAGAAATTTTAAATTATAAGGATAAAGTGGGGTCTATGTTGGCAAGAAACATTCCTTAAAAGGTGTTATTTTATTTTCATAGCTTTCAATTTGATTTAATTGAATATTTAAAAATTCATTGATATCTTTTTATGTTGTTGCCAAATATTTCCTACTTGTAGTGGTGTAGAAATAGTTGAGATGGTGACTATTTTGTGCTATGGATGTTTTTCTTCCATTATATGTTTTTATAACAAAATTTGTTGGTATGCTTTTTATAACTCTTGTTTTAAGTATGGTCTTATGGTTTTTTTGGTTAATCAATGACAATTATGTTTTGTGCCATGGAGCTTTTGTTTGGTCCATAACAAAATGGGGGAAGTTGGAAGTGGTATGGATTTTTTGGTTTTTGATGAGCTGAAAAATTATTATGTAAGTCCTTTGGTTGATTGCTACAGAAGGATGTGATTAAATTTATTAATAATATCTCCTCCTTCATAAGTTGATTTTGGACTATAAATAGGATTTATGTATTTTTTGATTTTAAATGATCTATTATAGAGTAGTGGTCACCTTTTGTAATATTTTTATGATGTTGATAAAATAGTGAGGGACCCTCCAAAATTATTTTATAAATTAAAAAAGGTGAAATAATATAAACATTTATGTACACATTCATAACTTTAAAACATATTTCACACATGTTTACATTAAAGTTAAAATAAATCTAGAAAATTACTTAGCAATTTATTTATTTTTGAATGGATTCAAAGTGTTTTTGTATGTATAATCTAAAAAACTTGTTTTATTAACATTAGACAACTAAACTCAAGGTTTTTAGTAGGAAGATTGGATCATATGTGGCCTTAAAATTTTTAAACAAGAAACACACTATTATGGCAAAAATTAGACTTGCTATACATAATATTAACATTGAAATCAACATGCAAACATCAAAGACATTTCTTATCTTTATGTCCTATTTTTAAGACTATTTATATGATCTTGTACAAATTTTACATGGGTTGGACCATATATCATTCCCCCTTTCCCATTTTTATCCATTAGAATTCACTCATGCACATGAATCTCACCAAAATTTTAATTCTTGTAATCTAGAAATGAACAAGTAATTAGCTTATTGTAATTTTAACAAAACAAAATGTGATTTTAATCATATTATTAAAAATTGATGTAAAAATCCATTTTTTATAAAATATTTATATTAATAGCCTCTCCTATGATTAAGGAGATAAAATAAAACAAATTAATAAAAAATAGTTCTAACTAAACCTATTTCATGGGAGTTTGTTAATATCTTAACAAACTCATAATAATATTCTAAAAATAGAAATGTGATTTTTAACAACTTCACTTACATAGCTATTCTCTATGATTAATTAACCATTATATAATTAATTAATATAACACACACACACCCCCTATCTTATTTATTCATAGTCTTCATATTACAAGAGAGAGTTTTTGAATGCCTCAAACTTTCACATGCAAGTGACTTAGTGAAGATATATGTACAATGATCTTGAGTGGGATAATACTTGAGCTGAATGTTGTGTTGTAGATCACACTCTCATATGAAATGTACCTAAACATCAATGTGATTGTATGATCATGAAATTCTATATTTTGAACAACTTGAATAACACCTTGATTAGTATAGTGCATAATTATAGGCTAAGTTTGTGGCACTCGTAGTACTAAAATCATGTATGTAACCATATAATTTTGTAGATAGATCCTCCTTCTACATGATATTATCCTTCATTAAAATATTGAGAAACAAAAAATTTCTTCTTGATCCTCCATGAGATAGAACTAGATACTAGAAATAAAATAAATCTAGATGTAGATTTCATGTCATCAATAAAACCTACATAATTTCAATCCTTGAACCCTATCAAGAATAACTTGGAATTATTATTTATTATAGGCCATAATCCATGGTACCTCAAAAATATGTCAAAATCCACTTTTATTCTTTTTAGTGGCTCACCTTATGTTCTTTCATGAAACATGAAAGATAACTGACATCATAGCTAATATCTAGCCTAGTGTGGGTTAAGAAAATTAGAATCCCAATCAACTATTTATAAATAGTGGCCTTTACTAGTGGTGATGGATCCAAATAAAAAATGTAAGACTTGTATTGTAATAGCTTTGTATGTCATCATCATGAAATTACCGATCATGTTCTTGGCATAATTCATTTGAAACACAAAGATGTAGTTCCTTCTTTTCCATAATTCAAAATAAAGACAATATTGTAGTATCCTAAGATCTATCATCTCAAAAAATTATTTGAGGTTATTATTTGTTGCATCAATCATCTTCACTAAGATACCAGTGATAAATAGATCATTGACATATACAATAATAATCATAACCTCCCCCAATAATAATCATAACCTCCCCCCTTGTTGTTTGAGGTAATGGTTTGGTTCATAAGAACTCCTCTAGAATCCATTTTATATGAGATGCTCATCAATTTTGATGTACCAAGCTCAAGGAACTTGTTTGATACCATATAGTGACATTATAAGTATACACACTCTTTTTCTTGGCCACATGTGAAAAATCCATTTGTTTGAGTTATGTATTATGTTGGGTGAATATTTTGTCACCAGCTAACTGAGGGAAAAATAGGTGTTTCAATCACAGCATAGGGAGATTGATCGGCTAAAACGTGTAGGTTTACCACATCAAAATGGGACAAATCTCTCCTCTCATCAAGGGGAGGTCCCTATAACTATGATATATTAATATGCTATAAATATAAGCTGAAAATAACACTAAAGGTAGGATAACACCATCCATCTCTCTTTTTTTAGAGATGATGTTCACAGACATAGGAGAATTCTTGGGTGATTGCTAGAGGTAGTTCTCTTCTTTCAGAAGTAATACTCAGTCAACAGTCAGATTCCTTCCCGGGTAGTAAAAGTAATTGGATGTAATAACACAACAGGATGAAGTGTAGCACAAAGTCTCCACCTCAACTTCCAAAGAGTGAAATATATGAAGGACAATGGGGGCACAAAGTTGTCCCAAGATCCTTTACACAGATACATAAAACAACACACTAAATACCATTGTTGCAGCATAAAGTCTCTCCATAGTCGGCTTCAAGACACCTTCTTGATTACTTCCACTAGTTCTACTTGTTAAATTAAATGGACAAGAATGCTTCTAGGAAACAGACATAAAAATAATTTCCTAAATAACACAAGCTATTCCAGCACAAAGTCTGAAAGGTCACTTGTTTTCTCATTCAAATAAATAAATATCATTAACAATTTGAGATCAAAGTCTTATGAAATGCCTTTCAATTTGGGTAGAGTTTTGCTTCTATAACAGAGAGATCTCCATTTCATAGAATGAGAGATTACAATATATATCATTCCAAGAAAGACTTGGGTGCTGGTTTTCATGAAAATGGCCCATGCAAAATTAAATGTCTTGAATACCTATGACAGGGCCATTCTGGAAAAGGTCATCGGCTTTGACTTTGGCATTCTGAATCATCTCAAATGTCTCCTCCTAAGCATGGGTTGTCTGGTCTTCTTTATGATTCTTACATGGCTGTCTATTCATTCTCTCCTTTGACTTCTATAAGCATGTATAGATTATTTATTATCCTGTGAGCATCTACAATTAGTTCTCATGTGTCTCTTTTTCTAATCTTGTAACCTTTAGCAAAGAACTTGAGTGTGTGTCCTTGATCACAAATTTGGATAACACTTAGAAGATTATGCTTTAACCTTTCCAGGTATAACACATTATTTATTTTGGTTCTTTTATTATCGAGACTAAGCGAATATTTTCCTATTATTTTGTCTATAGTGTTGTCTCTGAATTTCACCATGCCTTAATTGACCCTTTTTAAAGAGATAAATTTGATTTTATCTTCAGTCATGTGTCTCAAACATCAACTATCAATGAACCATTTTTGTCCTTCATCTCTATCATTGAATGTTGTTTGAACGATCATGGATTCCTCTTATTTCTTGTTCCAAGTCTTTGTTGGTTCTCTTTTATTTATCACTAGAGCCTTAAACTTCTAATCTTATCTTAAAGATTTGAAAACACTTCTACAATAGTGTGATATATGTCCATAGTTATTGCACTTGTAATAGACTATAGATTATTCATCAAAGTTCGATAGGGGAGCAAACAAATTGTAGCTTCTATTCAAAGCTCCATAGGTTCCTTTGTTTATGCTCCTAACTTCAATATCATTGGCTCTCTTTCTAAAATCTAATTTATTATGAACAAAATAATTTCAATAATAAAAACATCCATAAAAATAATTACCAAACCTATTTTTATTTACATATCTTGGTGCAAGTGGTCTCCTGAAGTTTTGTTCTCCTTTGTTTTCTTTGTTGATAGAGTTGGTTTTTATTTATTATGGGATTCTTCCTTCTTGGTCTCCTTTTTCATAGGTTCCTTAAGATTTTTAGCATAGCTCTTGGCTTTCTCTTTTTCCTTCTCATACCCAATGCCTAGCTTGTTAAATGGTGATCTTTGATTCTATAGAATCTTATTAAAAACATGGGTGCTTTTCTCAAATTTCAAGTCACTTGCCATTTTAGAATTCGCCTTTTCTAGATCATTTTTAAAGAAACAATCTCAGATTCATACCTTTCACAGTCTTCTCCTTTCTTCTTTAGCTAATCCATTAGATATTCTTAAATTTTATTTGTTTCTTTGAGTTGGACTTTTAGATCAGCAATTGTATTCTTTGAATCCTCAAAACCTTTTGATATTCTAGCTTTTGAGTCTTGACTCTCTTTTTCATATTTCTGAATCAAAATATTTTGTTTCATGTTCTTTTTATTAAGATATTTTATCTCTCCTAAGGCATATATAAGCTCTTCTTCAATATTTACCTCACCTTTGTCTCCTTCTTCATCTGAGTTGCTTTTTCTTGTGGAAGCAGTATCTTTTATGGTCATGAACAATATTTCCTCATCATCATACTTAGAATCACTAGTTCTACTTTCCTCAAATGAGCTATAGTTCCTCCCAAAATATAATCTTTTCTTTTATTTCTCAAATCTCTTCTTGTCTTTATTTTTCTTGAATCCCTTCTTGAATTTTGGTTTACTCTCCTCTTCATCACTATTATATTTATTTGGGTATTTAGCTACAAAATTACCAATCTTATCACAATTAAAACATTTGAATGGTAGCTTATCTTTATATTTGCATGAGCCTTTATTTATCTTTATAATGAATAGAGCCTCCTTTTCATCTTATTCACTGCTTGAGCTATCGCTTGGCTCAGGTTCCTTGAATTTCTCCTTCTTTGATATTTTGAATGTTGCTTCTCTTTTTGATGGTCTTTGGGATTTAATCCTCATTTCATATGTGGTGAGGATTCTATGCATCTCATCCATATTTAATTTATCCATATCTTTCATTTCTTCAATAATAGAGACTTTTGCATCAAACCTCAATGGTAAGGATCTCAAAACTTTTAGATGATTTTAGACTCTTCCATAGATTCTCTAAGTCCTTGAATAACACTGACTATTTCATCAACCCAAAGTAGGTATCTTGAAATGGTCTCTTCTTCCTTCATTTTTAAACTCTCAAATTATCTCCTATGAGTTTGGATTTTTGATTGTCTTACCTTGTTATCACCCTCATGGATAGTTTTAAGTTTTTCCCAAATCTCTTTTGCAGAATCACATTGCATGAATTTTATGAATTTTGATTCTAAAAGGTTGCATAGGATGGCAGTCATTTTTTTAGCATTATTCTCTTTAGTTTTCTTTCCAATATAATCTATTGGTGGCATTTGGTACTCGATTACTACTGCTTGCCAAATATTAAACCTAAGATCCATTATAGATGTCTTCATTCTTATGCTCTAGAAGGTATAATTTGTGCCATCAAATAATAGTGCCTTGTTAGTGGAAAATATATCCTAAACTTGTGATTTAGCCATGTGTGCTTTTAAGATATACCTTATAGTGGTTAACCTATATCTGAAGGAACCCGCTCTGATACCAATTTTTGAGCATAAGCTAATACTAAGAGGGGAGTGAATCAATATTATTTTTTTATAACACTTAATTACTTATTCCAATAAATATATTCAAAGCAATCAAATCACAACACAAGATAACATAATTAAAAGTGACACAATATATATGTGGAATCCCTTTCGTGATAAAACACAGAGAAATATTTCTCATTATAAATATTCTTAAGCACCAACCTACTAGAGCGCCAACCCCAAAAACAATTTTGTAGGAACCAACCTACAAGAGCACCAACCCCTTTCACCAAGCACCAATCAGCAAGAGATATCAATCTCTTCAAAATTAAGGCACCAACCTTCTCACAAAAATCACTCTTTTATCTCTATTTTTTTGTCAACACAACGGATGATAGAACACTGCTTTATCTCCTTTCGATTCGATCTACACTTGAGTGTTTTTGCTGCTATTCTTTACCTTATATTTGCTAGATTTTTCTTTTTAATATTCTCACAAATTTCTTCTTTCAAATATTTTTTCTCTTCTTTTTATTTCATCCACTTTCAAACTTACAAATTTTCCACTCGCTATGCACTTATTTATAACCCATGAAAAGCCACAAATTAAGGTCATTACTCTTCAAATGAAAAGTCCATTCAAATGATCACAACTCCTCCAAATCAGGTTGGCCAAGGTTGGGGACCATTTTAGCCTTAAAAACTACCTTGAAACATTCACCATAATTATCTCTTGAATCTCATTAGACATATTCAATTTGTCTTTGATTTCATGAAAATATATGATCATTATTTGCACAATTAATTACCTCAATCAAAATAAATATTCTTTATTTAATTTAATTCTTATATCAAAATAATTTTCCATCAATCATATTCATGATTACCATTTAACATCAATGAAAATATTTCCAACACACTTTTCATCGCCTGTGTTTAGGGTGGCAAGGGGTTTTGAATGCCAACTACTTGTCTATCCCCTCAATAATGTACAATATGGAAGACAACACACCAAGAAAATATAAGAATGATTCATCAAGGAAATATGATGTGATATAATGTGTCATAGTTGGGTTCAAGATTAATATTGTGTCCCCCTAGGTGGATAAAAAAAATAAAAAAATAATAATAATAATAATAATAAATAATAACTTTTTTGAAGAATATATATGAACCACATATTTGTATATATAAGCTATAACACCTTTGTTTGATTAATATCAATGATCCAAACTCGATACATTTTTAGGAGAGATCAGAAGTGAATGTGACTTATTTATACAAAAAAGTGGTACACACTATTATGTTTTGACCTAGCTATGAATTAAATTCTATAATAAATTATCTCCAGATGTTTTATTTCTATAAAATGTTAATAAATGTTTAATATATTTATATGATGATAAATGTTATATGCTCTTTCAGATTTCCTTTAGATTCTTAAATGCTTTAAATATTCCTAAATGTAATAATGTACCTGTATATTTATAGAATTATTAAATTCAAATTAGGACCCTCTTTAATCATAAACCAACATCAAACAATCAAAAAGTGGAGAGACCCTATGGGTAAAAGATACAAATCCAATAAAAATATACATAATACATGTATTGGGGGGGCATCATAAATAATAGGAAAGAGAGAGGGGAAAGAGAAGAAGCGAGGTGAAAGAAAAATTTGGGGACATGACATAAAACGATTTTTAAAATGCCATAAATGCTTACTTTGGACCAATAAACAACACACAAGTACCATATAATAATGTGTTTTAACAACTAATAAATCCTTGTGGGCTATTTTTAAGGTGTCTAAAATGGTCGATGTCTTATATGAGTAAGTGTAAGGTTAATGAGGTAATTGTTAAACCATATAAAAGATAAGATATGGCTAGCCAAAATCTAATTTTAAGAACATACCATATCATTAATAAGAAATCAATATAGGATTTTAACAATGTGTGCTCCAACTTATCGATGATAGAGCAAAGTGTTGAGGCCATTTATTATAATAATTCAATTAATTGGGTTTGTGTAATGAAAGTTTCCTAGGTAAAAGTTTTGACTATCTAGTCTCAACCATCGTTAATGTTTTGGGGGGTTTATAATAATAAATTTAAGAGTAATATCAACAACAATTACAACTAAAAGCATAATTTTTTTAAAATTGATACAAACTTCATAGATGATTATGTTAGAAATAGTTATAATATTTCTTGTACTTTGCATAAAAAATATCCCTGTGGGGAATATTTCTTGACATTATTTAATGAGGACACTAAAATTATACACAACACTATAAATTTGATGGCCATCGATACATATGAGACATTAGATAATGTCCAGTATTATTTTTTTTAATGGCCTTCACACATACACATATATAGTTATATTGTTTTAACTTGGCAAAAATCACTATTAAATATAGTATGTTATAACTAGTAGGTTGAGGGATTATATGTTAGAGTTTTAGTTTCTCTATTTATTTATATTTATTTAGTTATTTATCAAGATTTTGGTCTAGTGTTAAGGACTAAGGGGTATCCATTCTATTAAGTGTCAAAAGACTTTGGTTCATTGGTGGATTGCTAAATTTTAATACTCTACACCATAAGGGATGGCACTATATTTTCATTGAGATTTAATCCAAATTTTCATGGAAAATAAAATAAATGAGATTGATTTAATGTTGAAATCAAACTATCTAAATTGACTTAAATAAATAATGTAAAAACAATGTAGATTCACTCCAAACTGTTTGGAATGTATTTTACTAAACAAAAAAATCCAAATTTATAAAATATGTTTTTACATCACATACAATCTATTCATAAACATGTTCAAAAGTTGGTATCTTTCTCACAAAAAATGTAGAAGGAGCATCATGATGCACATAGAACACCTCATTCATTCTAAGTTGGTGATAAGTTCTGGTTGTACCTTTAGAATAAGGGTTTAAACTATCCACATCATAAGATCAAGACTTTTCCTTACAATTGTTACATATTTATTTATGCAACCTATTATTTCCAAATTGTACACCTCTTGCACTCAGCCTTGCATACTCGGGTAGTATGGAAAAAGTGGATGAAAAACCCAGAATTGTGTCATTATATCCAGGGAAAGGTTTAACATCAGGATGGACTAAACATAGACAATGACTGGAAGACACTGAAAGAGGGTATGGTTAGTTCCTTGATACTTTTGGATCTACCTAAACCAAGGTGAGAGGACCTAAGAGGTAACTTTCTCACATGAATGGATACTATAGTTCAATATCCAAGGTGAATATTGGCACACAAACAAATCTGACTAGGGCATAACCAAACTTATTCACTCCACTCGGGAAGATTTGTCACACAAAATCAAAAAATGCTCTAAGCCATACACAAGCTACTAAAGATAGATGGGAAAGTGACTTCAACCTTCATTTCTAAATAAAATTCTAACAACTTAGGGCCAAATGGAAGATTGAAATGCTACGCTTTAAAGAACAAATCATAGATACATTTTAGATATGCAATATTGATGCATATGTAGGCAAATAACACTTACATAGTCAATAACATGTATTATTTTCAGGGTAAGGAAGGTTAGAACAAGTTAAGTGTATTAAATAGTGGTTTGATGGCTTTCAAATAGTAGGAATTCCTTCAATGAGCATGTTATCATTCATTGAAAGATGCACAATACTAGTAAACAAGATAAGGAAATTATTAGGAATGATTTGCATTCTTTGGTGCCAATGCATTGCAAACATTCAAATGACCCCTAAAACCCCAAAGAATACATTGCAATTAAGGATTCAATCACTTTATTGAACCCCAAATTTTGGCTAAGTGTTTTGATATTTTGGCGTGGAACCAACATGGCATGAAAGGAGTATAGTGTAGAAAGACTATGGCACAAAACTAGATTAGTGCAGAAGCACCATGACATGGAAACTCTAGGGTATGAAAGGATAAGGGTGTGGAAGCACTAGTGTGAGAGAACCTAATCAAAGAGGGGAATTAACCATGAGGAATCTGAGATCATAATACTTGAAATAATATCAAAAGACTTGGGGAGCATATGGAAAGCAGGAGATGGTTAAGGAGAGATTCTCAAGGGTCACCAAAACCTTGTCCATTGAGATTTTTTCACCGACCCACAAGGAGATAGACATGTGGAATTAAGGATATATCATAGAATGAGTATATAGGGGTTGGAAAGTTCTAGGTCCTTAGGAGACACTAGTTAATAGACCACCATGACTCTTAGTTTATGAAGAGTTCATTGGGCATTTACTCATGTCATTTATGTTATAACTACTTGGCTAGGGATAAACAAGTATAAATACCCCTATTTGAAAGTATTGTGTGTGATGGATTTTGGATATCATTTTTTGAAGCATAATATATGGATTTTGGATATTATAATAATTTTGATGTTCATGTTCTAGTTAAGTTGGTAGTTGTTTGGAAATATGGCTTAAGTTGAGCACTTGTTGTTTGAACTTAATATGAAATGCATGCAGCTTTTACTTTTTTTGAGTTGAAATAATCTCTAAACTTCATGGAACTTTTTTGCATGATTATACTTGTTGAGCATAATGATACTAGGATTAATGTAGTATATCTCTTTATATATGTAACTTTTAAACAAATATAATATTTAACCCAAATAATATGACTGATATGTTACTATACAACATAACCCATAAGAACCAGTCTCTAGTTATGCACTTCAGGTGAGAGCACAAGACCATAGTCTTGCATGAAGGGCCAATGTACTAGCTCATTGAGGTTACACTTCAGCACCAGAACATTATTAAAAATAAAAACCCAACATTTTGGTTTTATTTATAGGACTCATAGTGCTTATTGCATAGTAATGGAAGATGCTTGAAGGTATCACCTTTGAGAATATTAAGAAATGGATTAATAGAGTTGAGGATAATTTTTAGGTTCCTTACCTTGAACAAGGAGTTTTTGAATTTTAGTGGGTAGAAAATAATCTCTATAGTGCATTAGATGAAACTTTATTTGTTCAGATATTGATTCATTTGCATACTTGGCTATATGCTTACGCTCAAGGTTGATCATAAAACTTTGGGAGAAGATAGTCTTGGATGTTAGAATGAAAAAGAGTTTTAACATGACTTATAAAATTGTGGACATAATTTGTTAACATATAGTGGAGAGGAATATTGAATAGCTACATTTTAGAGTACATTATAACTACCTATTCTTATCTTGAAGAAGCCAAGTTCTAGTTAGAGAACTACGTGGCAATTATATTAGACATTTCTCACTAGAAATCAAAAATTTATTCATTGACTATGTGTTTGAGATGATGCCAATCAAGATATAAGTCCCTCTTTTCATGAGCTATACATTTGGGAGGGGAATATAAAAGAATTGGTAAAATATTGTAGGTTCAAAATGGTAGCTAGTCAGTGAGCATTGTGAAAGTGGAAATATGATGAAGCTCGATAGAGGATCATAGGAGTAAGTAGTGTAGGAAAGGACTAGGAGAGCTCAAGAAGTGTTATTAGGATCTATAGGGAAGTAGAAACACATAAAGAGGACCCCATCAGTTTTGAACCATACCCCATGTTTTTATTATCATATGAAGGAGAAACTAGCTAGACAACAGAAATTGAAGAACCAAGTTTTTGCCAACCAAGTTCCCCAACCATAGTGCATGCTCATGCTTTTGAATCAAATGAATTATGTATACATAATTAGGATACATATGGTATGGAATCCAAAACTAATCCTATAATGGATATTTTAACTGAGCTAAATGTAACTTATATGGAACTAACAATTTCTTTCACTCTTTAAGGAAATTTCATGGCACAATTTTGGATGCCTAGAGGATATGGCCTTTAGAGTGGATAGAGTATGGTCCAAAACCTTATTAATCAACTAGCTATTGTGACCCACAGCATGGGTGTTACCACTAGAGGTGTTGGAGGTAGACTAAGAGATGGAATGGGAGGAAGTCGTGGACTTCCCCCTTAAGGGATAGGATCTTGGGGTTCTCAAAAACCACCAGCACAAGCACCTTAGCTTCCAATGGTATATTATGAAATGACACTTCACCTAACTAGATATTGAGGCATGGAGAATGATGTAAAACATTTCCATAAGTGTGAACTTATTTGGAGGGTAAGAGGCATCACTTTTTCCAAGTGAAAGGCCACCCAATTCATGACTACACTTTTGGAACAAGTGCATAAGTGGTGTAAAAATTTCAACCCTAAACAAGTGGTGGTTGATTATGATCAGTTTAAAATGGAATTCCTTTAGGAATTTGATATTCTTAAATTTGAACAACAAAGTATAGCCACATTGAAGGATATAAAGTAGAAACTTACTGAAAGTATACAGGAATATGATGCAAGGTTGAAAACCCTTTTTTCAAAGCTATCATTTGAAATCAATGCTAATTAGCATGCATAATGGTTTATGGGAGGTTTTTTACTTCCATTTCTATAAACATTATCCTAGAAGACCTTTACTAACCCACATGAAGCTTTAGAAGCCACCCTCCATGATGAAGTTATTGGAAGTATTGACACTAGGAATAATCCCTTCATGGAAGCCCAAATAGCTTTAATGGCATCATAGCTTAAAAAACTAACTGCAAATAATGTGTGACACTTTTAATGGTCTTTGGTGTAACTATTGTGAGTCTAAAGGACATACTCAAAGAAACTACCTGCATAAGAACATCTATGTTATACTGAAGCAATCATGTAAAATATTCCATGAGGAGCATGATGTATTATCTTTTCCTCTATTTTAATGATCTACACATTAAAAAGTGTCTTAATATTGTAAAATATGCACTTATATCCATGGCACTAATGATTATCATCTAATTAGTGATATCTATGAAGCATGTGTATGTAGCACATGCCAAACATCTATGGCCTAAAATCAAGATAATGGTGTCTATTATGGTTAAGGTAGAGGATGAGGATGATGAGGTGGTCATTTTCCACCAAGAGAATGTTACAAATGTGGATCCCTAGACCACTATCAAAGGGATTGTCCAGTATACCCAACGTGTGATTTTTTTAAAAAGGACCACTGGTTAGAAAAGTATCCTGAATTATACACATCCATCACTAAAGAGAAATGAAAAAGGTTTAGGTATGATTCACATTGAGAAGCCACACTAGCACATGCACACAAGCATTCAAGCACCCCAATAACTCAATAAGGGAATATCACTACACATAATGGTGAATAATCTCAATATGTACCTACTTCTATTGAGAAAGTACAACATGAAGAGCCTTAGGCAAGGAAGTATCCTAATGCCTAGAAATAGAAGGATGTGCTCCAAGACACTATGACATTGGTATGAGAAATACAAGGATAAATTCAATATCTCAAAGACCAAGAAACAACACAATGTGCTGATATATAGAAGGTAGCAAAGCCTCAAAACGTTGTATAAGACAATTTATAAGAGATATGCAAGTGTATGCTAGATGAGGACATTATCCCACAACTAAGCATTTATCTTATAAACCAGGTACAAGCACCAACTGATTCTTAACTTCAAATGACTCAACAATTTGAGGATCATTTTTTGAATCATGCTCGATAGCAAGATACCCCTATTCCTCCCACCCCTCTAAAATATAAAGAAATACTAGTGAATGTTTCCACTAAAAAATGTGTAATTCAAGACATCCTAGTTGACACTGGCACTAAAGTTGATATCCTCACCAAAGATTCATGCAAAAAATGGCTAGTCCATCACTACAACCTTCACTGCACATGTTATTTATGTCTAATAAAACTTGTCATCTACCAATTGGTGTCCTCAAGAATGTAATGGTTGATATATTTGGAGTACCTTTCAAGGATGATTTTGAGGTTTTTAAGCTAGCTAAGGTAGATGAATTTATAAATCTATTGGAGTGACCCTGGTGTTATGAAAATAATGCAAATTTAATTTTCAAAAAGTGCTACATTAGTTTTAAAAATGCTGACCAATGCATTGTTATTCCCCTAGATCAAATACATGGGCCCCCATACGTAGAAACTGTTAATGTGGAAGAAGATATTAACCACATCTATAATGTCACTACAAAAGGTGATGAGAAATGTGATCTCACTCCAAATGGCATCCTTTGATGGATGGACACTCAGTCCCTTTTTGATACTACAAGCAATGCTTGTAATTGTTGGGCACACGATGACAATGACCTCATTGGAAGAGTGTGTAGTGCCATTGGTAGTCGAGAGAATGTTATACACTAGTATCATAAGCACTATAGGTTTCTTCACCTTTTTACTAGTCAAGTCATGAGGGTACCAATGATAGATGCACCTCTATAAAGACTAGATGAAGCCCCACACTTCTATGGATAAATAGAAGTATGTAACTTTGTCCAGCACCTGAAAGAATTTTATAACTCATACATTAATCTTATACAATCATTGGTTCACCTTTTCGATGGTATAATTGCAAGATGGTGAAAAACCCATAATGAGATACTTCTTTAGTGGGATCAATTACACTATGCCTTACATCACTAGTTCCATCATGATAGTCAGGAGAACAATTAGCTATAGTACAGTACAAGCACCTGAACCCCATATAGAGGCATGTGAGTCAATACGGAGAGTTGAAGAGTCCTTACTAGAGTACTTGTGGGTAAATGCATTCCATGTAAATTTATGAAACTGGTGTGATCATGGTATGTTCATGAAAAGTGACATATGGGAACCCATTTTTAGCATTTATTTAGGAAAACATGAACTTGGTACTGTATTATTCCACTTAAAGGATGTATTTGTGCCTCACTCTCTAGGCCATGTGAAAAATAGTTACTAGTGACCCTATCCCTATTTAAGATCACCTGATATATATCTATAACATCCCAAAAGGACTTGTTCTCTTCAATGAACCATTGATATAACCTACTTATGTACCTGAACTAGTCCTTGATCAGGATCAATGTGAAGAGATCCGTCTAGGGAAACATAAGCTAGTGTTTTAAGTAGAAGAAGGTGAAAGGTCCAACCCACTTGACCCTTGATCAAATTACTTGGATGTTTATATGGACTATGATACATGAATTGTTCATGACATTGGACTTGATACAGACCACCCTTATTCCAGACTAATTCAAACTATTCAATGCAATATCAGCACAAAATAAGAGCCAAAAATAGATACTATAAGGAATTACTGGGCTGACATTGAAATTTAAAAGATATTTAAGTTATTAAAATAATCACAAGATGTATTTTCAAGAAGCTCTAGTGAGATGAAAGGAGTTCATCCATCCCTAGGTAAGATGCATATTAAATTGGTTGATGGTGCTCGACCAATCATGAAAAGACCATATAGGATGAATCCTAATATATGAGCACATATAAAGGAAGAAATTGATAGTATGTTGTGTGTTGGAGTAATCACCCCCATTGATGAATCCAAGTGGGTTAGTCTCATAGTGATAAGTATAAATAAAGATGGATGCATAAGAATTTGTGTTGATTACCAAGTACTTAATGTGTGTTATGTCATTGATCCTTTCCCAACTCCATTCACAGAGGAAATACTTGAAGGTGTTATTGGGTGTGAAATATACACTATCACAGATGGATTTTTAGGGTACCATTAAGTACAGATAATCAAGGAAGATCAACCAAAGACTACGTTTACCACTAAATGGGGATCCTTCAAATACACTATCATGCCCTTTAGGTTGAAGAAAGAAGTAGTCATGTTCTCAAGGATAGCTATTGAAGCTTATAAAGATTTCATCCATAAGTTTTTTCAAGTCTACTTGGATGATTGAATAGTCTATGGCTTGGTCAAAGACCATTGCTATAATTTGCTACTTATGCTGAAGAGCTACCAAGTCTTAGAAATATCATTAAACCTAAATAAGTGTTTATTTGCTACACCTTTTGGTGTTCTTCTAGGACAAATTATTTGTAAGGATGGACTTTTGGTGGACCCAACAAAGATATTTGTCATTCTTCACCTCCCATCTCCCAAGTCTCAGCACAAGGTCCATGCCTTTCTAGGACATATAGGCTATTATAAGAAATTAATATGTAGATATGCAAAGATTGTAGCACCTCTAGAGCAACTCTTAAACATAAGGATCACTTCATATGGACTTGCTCCTACCAAGAAGCCTTTGAGGCCTTAAAGGAAAAGTTGGAAACTGCTCTAATCCTCTAGTTCCCTGATTAGATAAGACCATTCCATGTCGATGTTGATGCCTCTGGAATGGTAGTTGGTACAATCCTTGAAAAACTAGGTGAAGGTCATATTGATCACCCAATCTACTTTACAAGTAGGAAACTCACTCCAACTAAGTGAAATTACACCACCACAGAGCAGGAAGCATTGTCAATGGTTTATGCTCTAAAAAAAATTTGTCAATAATTATTGGCTACTCCATTTGTACTATATGCACATCATGAGGCTTTAAGTACCTAGTAAACAAACATGTGCTACATGGATGAATTTTACACTACATATTGTTGTTTCAAGAGTTTAAATTCTCAGTCATGGTTAAACTTGTAAAATCCAATTGTGGCCTTAACCATCTGTCTCAAATTGATTCTATAGAACGATCATGCACTATTAAAGATGACTTTCCTAATGTTAAACTCTTCTATGTTACTAATGTACCTAAGGAGTTGGAAGATATTATAGCTTTTTTAACTAATGACTCAGTGCCCAATTGTCAAAATCTATAAGCCAAGAAATAACTTGTAGTTTATGCTGCACCCTTTCAAATCATAGGATGGGAGCTTTACAAGCTTAGCCGTGATGAAATTATTAGGTGATGTGTCATGAAACATGAGCATTCTGAGATACTCCAAGAATTTCATGAAGGCATTATAAGTAGACATTATCCTGGAGAGGCTACTATGCATAAGGTTACACTAGTTGGATTATGGTGGCATATGCTTTAGCAAGATGCCAAGCTATATGTTTGATAATGTGACATTTGTCAGTATGTAGGAAAACTAAATCACTAGGATACCATGCTTATACATTTAATTCCATCTCAAGAGCACTTTGAAAAGTGGGACATTGATTTTGTTGGCCCCTCATTCTAGTTTGATGATGAATAGGTTCTCGATATATCATCACAGTAATTGACTACATCATACACTGGGTTGAGGTTACACCAACAAGGGATTGTAATAATTTTATGCACTTCATTTGGTAAAATATCATAACTCAGTTTAAATGCCCATGAAGTTTTACTAGTGATCGTGTCACCCATTTCTTAAATGAAACTATTAGCATCTGACTTGACAAGTTTATGATTGTTCATCACAAAACAACACCTTATCATACACAAGCCAATGGAACTACTGAGGCCTTAAATAAAATCTTGTGCACAACACTGATGAAAATTTGTAATATTGGCTGAACTGATTGGGATGATCAAGTTTTTGTAGTATTTTGGGCTTATTAAACAACCTATAAGCACTCAAACAAGAACACAATGTTTAATTTTGTATATGGCAAAGAGGCAGTCCTACCAGTTGAGTTTTTAGTACCATATCTTCATATTACATACATAGAATAATTGGATGAGGATTCATCCTTGAAGTCACACTTGGATACTTTGTTATAGCTAGATGAATCTTATTTCCTTGCTTATTGGATTTAGGATGTGGAAAAGCACAAACAAAAAGCATGGCACGATCAACACATCAAGCACAAAAAATTAACCCCTAGAATTAAAGTCTTATTATAGGACTCCAAGTTTAGGTGCCATTCTAGAAAAATTCAAATTCATTGGGATGGACCTTTTTTAATTCATAGCATTCGACCTACTGGTGCTTGTCAATTACAAATGTTGGAGAGCCAATTTCTTCCTGAGTATTATAATAGAAGTCATCTCTGGCTATATTTCACCTCTGAATAAGTTAACAGTTTTATAACAATAAGGCTTATGCCATTAGTATAGGATTTATTGCTTTCAATAAAAAGTGTTGCCTTTATTGCATGCATCATTTATTTAATGTAGTTTTGCTTAAGTTTTGTTCTTGTATTTTCATGGAGGACCACAACTCGATTTTAGTGTGGGGCAAAAGATATCCAAATCCATGATTAAAGAAAAGCAAGCAAGGTATTTAAGGCATGCAAGTTACTTAAGGTGCATAAGGTATTTAAGGTATTTAAGGTATGTAAGGTATTTAAGTCGTACAGCTACATAGCAAAAGGATAGAGTGTCCCCACCAAATAGTTATAAAATTCAAATTAAATAAGAGAAATTGTTTTATACTCTAAGAAAAGTGTGGAACACAGTTGTCTTCCACTTCAAGGGAAGGTGTGGGATGGGACATGTTATAAAATAGTAGTTGCAATAAATGTGCCAACATCTTGACAAGATAATATCATTAAATGCATTAATGATGAGAAGTGATGGTCAAAGAATGGTGGTCATTAAAAAATGCATTAATGACAAAAAGTGATGGATGAAAGGAAAGGGAGTAGTAAATGCAGGTTAATGCCCTCAATCCTATAAAAAGACAAATTAGCTAATTTTTATATTTTACCTTTGCTTCCATTTGACATTACATAGGTGAGAGTGAATAAATACCAGACTTGAGAGTGAAGAAATACGAGAACCGAGAGTGAAGAGAGCAAGTTCGATTCCTGAGCAAGTAAACGAGCATCAAAGCTACATAATCAACACACATGATAAATGTTAAAATATGACCACAATAGAGAAAAATTTTAAGTTTTAGGTTTTAGGGGAAGTCCACCATTAGAGGGAATGGAAACATGAAAAGTTGAATTCACTAACAATAATCACATATTCTTTTGGGAATGTTGGACATCTGCACCTCAACCTTTGAGCTCCTTTGAGGGTGATGCAGCCTAATAAGAAGGCTTTAATAACTAACCCATTACCATAAATACCAAAGGAAGAGGAAGTACTTGGGGGAGAAGTGGTATTCATTAGAGAAGAGACACCAAAAGAATAGGCACAATGCATAGAAAGAGGAGAAGCTAGTATGGTATGATAGGCAAAGAAGATGCAATCATCTCTACCCCCACCATTGATGATTGAAAAAATGTAGTACCTAGAGATGGTGCTGCATCTAGATAAATGGGTCTCTAAGCTACCCACTTGTATAATTTTTTATTACAACCATCATCAACTTGGGAATGAGGTTGAATTATAGAATGACTATCGGGTTGAGCACTAGAACACCAAGAACCAATTAATGTATGACCTCAAGATCTTAAACATCTTGGACACTACAGGGTTGTTCCAATTATTTAATCTACCTTAATTTAGGAAGCCCATGGATGCCATCAAGTTCCTAGTCTCACACATCCATGAGGACTACCTCTACTTCATTGGGCATAGCATGAAAATCACACACGAGAGGATAATCAAGGTGCCATAGTTGTAGTGTTCAGGGTTAGATGTGGCATATGACTTAGGGGATACCAATGAGGTCCAAAATATATTGATGGCATTAATTTATCAAAAATAGGGCCACACCATGCATATTAAAAACCTGTAGGATCATGCCCTTTGAAGTTCGGTATGCATTATAATGACCAAGATTGGTTGCACCAATCGTTGGAAGGAGGTAGACATGGCTCACCTCTACATCTCCCACCAAGTTACCCAGGGCTTGAAATATAATTGGGATATTTATTTTAGCCACAAAATCATTGACTACATGGAGAAGATGCATCAAATACCTAGTCATAGGTTTCCATTGGGAGTATTTATGATTTAAATGGTGTTTAATGAGATCGATGTACCATACTACACCATGGAAGTGCTAAAGTGGGCATACCCACTCAAGAATAAGTGCCCTACTAAATGATATAAGGCATTCACATGCCTAGGGCATATTACCCCTCCTACAAAATAAAAATGAAGTATTGGTTTGATGGGATGAAGGAGGCATTCAGGAATAAATGACACATCCTAAAGGATTTGCCCACCTTGGTTGGTGAGCAAGCACAGTTCGATATGAATTAGCACTTCTCTTTAGCATGCATCAAGATGGTTCCTTCTAGAGAAATCTCCATGTGTCTTAAGCTCCCATATGCCTTTTTGGCATGGTACTTCATCAACTCAATGAATTGAATCTATGATATATAGCTTATTTCTTTGAAGGCAGATAGAGTCAACTTGGAGATTCACACTCTCTGGAAGATGTACGTCTACCCAATCAAGAAGGCTTATAGGGAGAAGAATGAGATGGACCAAATAGACATCAAGGTCAATCCAATATTAGTGGGAGAATAGGTACATAATCTATTCTACATTCTATGACCCAGGAATAAGAATTCAAAGGGTACAGAGCATACACAAGAAAAAATCCCACTAGTACTTCCTCTGAAGAAGAAGTGGTCCAGGCATGATGCCACCTCAAGCTTATAGTAGGTTCCAAAAAAATGGTAGAGGATTTCCCAAGTGCCATTGCCTATCCCTTCTCCACCAAGACCTTCACCTCCCCGATGTTCTTCTTCCCAACCTTCTCCACCACGCCCATCTCCTCCTCAACCTTCTCCACCTCACCTTTCTCCCCCTTGCCCTTCTCCACCTCAACCTTCCCTGCCCAAATTTCCACCTCCATAAGTCCCTCAACCCCAACCTTCTCCTCCACACATTCCTCCACCTCTGCCTTCACCTCCTAAGATGACTCCATAGGCTTCAACCCCAAAAGTTTCATCATTTGGGGCTATAACACAAAGAGCACAAATGAAATATCTTGAGAAGGAAGAACCTATAACCTAGAAGAAAAAATTAGAATTTGACTCTAAGAAGACACCTTCCCTAGCACATGAGGAGGAGGCCACCTTCGAAGATTCACCATTGGACATTAAGGATCTATATGGTGAAGATGGGGATGATGAAGAAGAATAGATAAGCATAATGGTAATCATATCACTTATTTAGCTATCGATGTAGAGGTCATGGTATTGATGTGTGACCCAAACAAATGGAAGGATCCTACCAGATCTAAAGAATAAGCTACCATTGATGCACCCACCAATCTGTGCATCTAATATCAAATGGGTATCCCTCAAAGAATGTTGTATTTATGGCCTCACTTCCTTCCCCAAGATGCAACCCTAAATACAAGGTGATAGATATCCTTTTTATTAGACATGAACAATGAGGAGTGCCATTTTAAAATCCCTCAAGATAGCCTCCTCTTAGGTCCTGATGCTCCAGTGCTACCAAAACCATTATGGGTTGATCCATAAAAGGTCACCCCTCTACAAGCCAGTGCTATGTTTTTAAAGATGGCCCTTGAAGTCATGTGCCAGAATATATTGTTAGACTCAGATGCATGTGATGCAGAGAAGAAACATGCCCAGGTGGTGGGTATGTATGACAAATAATTTTCTACCAAGAAGGCACTCATAGAGGAAGTGGATACTTTGAATCAACAAGTAAAGGAGGCCATGAAGGCCAAAATTAAGACATTAAATTTGTGCAAGACAATTTTGGGCCAAGAGTGAGAACTAGTGGATGGTGTGCCTCTACATAGGGATGCCATAAATAAACTAGAGACCTTGGTGAATCTCCTTTTGAAGCACTACAAAGAGAAACTTGCATTGAGGAAAGAGGTATTGGATTTAACATATCAGTTCACTAAGGCATTATAAGTATGTAAATGCACACTTGAAAGAGTTGGGGAAGTCATCCCCATCTTGGACATGATTTTTGAAATATTGGAGTGACCAAATAAAGTCTTGGAGGCTCAGATCCATGTAGAGGAAACCCAGAAGTAGAAAATGGCTAATGTTGCACTCTTAATAAGGGATCATGTCAAGTGTGTGAAGTCATTCAAAGATGTGGAAATAATGGAGAATAAAATAAATACACATCACCAGTAATTGAATACCAATTTTTTAGCCTTCTAAAGATAGGTTGTCGGTGAATTCTCAACATTGGAATAAGTCCAAGAGGATGCCAACACATCCTTGGATGAATTGGTCAAAAAGGCCAATGAGACATCTAACCAACCTAAGGAGATGAAAAATTCCAAAGAGGCCATTGAAGTAATAACTTCTAAGCTACTTGACACATTATCACATTAGGACAATGTTAAGAAGTTGATTGAGAAAATGGAGCCTAAATTTTGGTGGAGGTCGCTAACGAGATGTAGTCTATGATGGACTAAGAGCGTAGTTTGAGGTGATGTTGGATCCAAAATTTTGGCTAAGTGTTTTGATATTTTAGCGCTAAATCGGCATGACATAGAAGGAATATAGTGCATAAATACTATGGCATGGAACTATATTAGCATAGAATCACCGTGGCATAAAACTTGTAGGACATGAAAGGACAAGGGCACAGAAACACCAGTGTAAGAGGACTCAGTCAAAGAGCAGAATTAACCACAAGGAACTCGAGAGCATAGGACTTAGAATAGTAGTAGAAGACTTGGGGAGCACATGAAAAGTGGGAGATGGTTAAGGATCGATTCTCAAGGGTCACCAAGACCTTCTCTATTATGAATTTTCCATTAGCCCACAAGGAGATAGACACATAGCAGTAAGGACTAGAATAGAATGAGTATATAAGGGGTGCAAAGGCTCATATCCTTAGGAGACACTATTTAACAAACTGACATGACTCTTAGTTCATGGACATTTTTTTGGCCATTTACTCATGTCATTTATGTTTTAACTACTTGGTCAAGGATAAACAAGTATAAATACCCATGTTTGAAAGCATAATGTGTGATAGATTTTTGATATAATGTACTAAAGCATAATATATGGGTTATGGATACTATAATCATTCTGATGTTTATGTTCTAGTTAATTTGGTAGATATTTGGTGATATGGTTTGATTTGAGCACTTGTTGTTGGAACTTAATATGAAATGCATGCAACTTTTACTTTTTCTTGGTTGTAATAATCTCTAAACTTCATGGCACTTATTTGTGTGATTATGGTTGTTGAGTGTAATGATATTAGGATTAAAGTAGTATATATATTTTTATATGTAACTTCTAATCAAATATAAAATTTAACCCAAAGAATATGACTAATATGTTATTGTGTAACATAACCCATGGGAACCGGTCTATAGTTACATGCTTCAGATGAGCGTGCAAGACCATAATCTTGCATGAAGGGCCAGTGCACTAGCTCATTAGGGTTAAACTTTAGCGATGGAACATTATCAAGAATAAAAACCCAACACACTTTCTCCTATCAAATCTATTAGTCTAGGGCATCCTTAAAAGACTGTCAATAACACATTCCCAAGTCACAGTGCAGAAAGGAGTTTATAACCTAGATCTATGCCCAAAAACAAATGTCATTAATAAGCATAAAACTAAATACCCAATTAGCAGAGTATGAATAATATATTATTACATTTCAATGACAAGATACAGTAGAAATCACATGTATTTTCCATTAAC
Organism: Torreya grandis; assembly: GCA_037957365.1. NCBI lineage: Eukaryota > Viridiplantae > Streptophyta > Pinopsida > Cupressales > Taxaceae > Torreya > Torreya grandis. Next base: position 3,976,376 of record JARHVA010000295.1, on the reverse strand, counting down.
TTGTAAATAAATCTTACATACATCAGTGTTCAGAATTATAACATACGGAGAAGCATGGTGGATTTTCTCTAAAAAAGGGGAGACATATGCATGCTCTTAGAGATTGCTAATGGTTGTACAGCTACAACTACCTTAGTAAGAGAGACAAAACACACACAACAAGAATCTTGAAAATGAAAAGGCCTCTGCAAAGAGGAGATTAATGAAAGTTGAAAGATCCTAAGACCTAAGAAAATCAACAACCTTGTAAAGAGGACATACCTTCTTTACTTCTAAAAATTTCTCACCCCAAATATTCTAAGAATATTCTCTAGTTATAAGATTCCCTTAGTCATGCCTAAAAGCTCATGCCTTGTAAGAAAATCATTATGGTAACTACCTATCCATGTCACGATGAGATTTGATAACAAACCCTTGATCTCCTTGGTTGGAAATTATTTGCTCTTGAGCTTGAGGGAGAATATTCCTTTGGGAGCAAAACAAACTCTTTGTTTTCATGTGTAACTACATTGCATTTCCTTCAACTAATCATTTGCCTAGCTGGAATCTTGTGGACAACTACTCTCTTCCTTGTGCAAGCCAAAGAATGCCCATTGCATTGTAATGATTGCATCATATTGATCCAACTATGATGGAGTCAATGCAAGATCCATGGACATATGGATATGCTTCCAATGGCCCACCTTGGTTTCAAATCCCTTGCATCAAATTTTTCTTCCATGGAGGTATTCGACAATGGCCAAATATTTGAAAAATGCAACACTTAGCTTATGTTTACCTTTTTACCTTTTAGGGTTGCCACCAAAATTAATAAAACTTAAGTGTATTTTTTACCTATATATTGCCTTACGCAGGACTTTGGAACCTTTTTGAAATTTTGCACTTTTCAGCCTGGTGGGATTTCAGACCCCAAGTGCAATTTTATATGCTGGCATAAATTTAGAAGTCTGGTGCACATTTGCAATTTGTAAACTTGTGATTTGAAATGTGAAGTTATAGTTCCGCTCAAAAGTTTTGTCGTTGACTTGGGAACTTCAAATGTAATTTTCAAATTTCAAAAATGCAACATTGTATTTTGCGTTGAAAGTTACGCTTTCAATCTTTGACCTCATGTTGATTGGTGGGTGGTAGATATTTGAGTGCAATTTTCAAATTGCAAATTTACAAATGCGAAATTGCATCTTCCTTTGAAATATCTTGCAGACCTCCCTTTGAGACTTCTTCCCAACCCTTGAATATTTCTAAACCTTTGCTTGTGTTTATCACATCCCTTAAAGTAGAAGCAGGGCTCATAGTCAGCTCTAAAGAACCTACAATTTCTATTGAATCTTTGTCTAATCTGCTTCTTGAAAAGCTAAATTTAGCTAGTTCTCTTAGCATTTTCAACTCACTTGTTCTGGGGTCAGATTTGGTTCTTTTTTATCCTTTTCCTTCTGCTGATCTTGCTCTTCCCCACTGACTAAAAATTTGACCAGTCTTTGGATAAGACTCCATTCTTATTTCACTTGAACCTTTTCCTTCACCTTCACCTTCAGTAATTGCAGGAGCAACCATTCTTAGGTCTTTGAAAACAAGGATACTTAGGACGATATGTAAGAACATCATCTTCAGTGCCAATCAATGGCAGCTCAATGTGAGACATATCATATCTTGTCCCTTCATGTTTTGCTTCAAGGCTAAATGGAATGAATTTTGACCAATGTTGATGAGGTATTACTAGCAAAAATATTGCTCGTACTACCATTTTGAGCCCTAGTTTAAGTGATGGCTTGTCAAAAGATGGCAATATTACAAGGCAGTTCATTAAAGCATACCATTCATTAACTAGTTGAGAAACAAAACTGACAAACAAAAGTTCTAGCATAAATATCCCACTACCCTTGTGATCCCCAGAGGGATGCCCATCATCCTGGAGCCAAAAACCCATTACAAAAATCGTTGCTTCACATAAAAGGTAGATACTTTCTATTACTTGCACTCATCTTCTGATATATGGATTTAATAAAACCATATATGATAATCAAAATATAGTAAAACTTGAATATTTTGATCTACATATCCCTGAATCACAAATATGAAGATAACAATCTGCCCCATTGATATTTAGACAAATTGTATTAGCATTGTTTGTATATAAATCTGAGGTAGGAGAAAATGTTTCGTCAGCTAGTCTTTTCCTTTTAAAAGGTGAAGACATTACTGTTCTTTGACGTTGGAAGCTCTCTCCAAAATCAGGATATTCAAGTTTAACAATTTCATCTATATTGGACATGATTTCAGACCACATGTCCCCAGCTGAGTCGTTATTTAGAGTTTGGCATTGTTCACACTCAACACCTGGAGTGTTCATCTCTTTCAAGTTGCCACTGTTAATTACATGTGTGTGTGTCTATTCTTCCAGTGAATTTCTTGAACCTCGTGACATTCTACACCTCCTCCAGTTGGGCTTTTGGTGTCCAACTACAACTTGCAAGTTTACAAGTTTGCATTCCACTGAGTATTAAAACTTTGTAAACATGAAAAATTGCATTTCCTTTTAAAACTTCTGCCGATGCCCTTCCTCCATTCGTTGGCTTTTCCATCTATATCTCCACTGTGCAAATTACAAGTTTACAACTAATGCAAAGTTGCAATTAACCTTAAAATTTCTGCGGACATTGAAACTTCACCGACTTTCTATATAGGCCCACGTCGATTCATCCACTTATGGTGTGGGCTTTGGGGAATTTTACAAACTTTTATTCCTACGTGGACCTCTCATCGTGATCCTCTTACAATATTTGCTTGTGTGGCCTCTTCAAACTCAAGTTGCACCCAATCGTGAATCTCCATGTGGACTCGAATGGGTTGAAAAACCTCCTCCGCTGACCTCCATGTGGGGTTCCTTCATTAATGGCTTGTATTTTTAAACCTGTTTGTTGACTTTGACCTATGGGTTTAGGAGTTCTACACGTAATTTGCACATTGCAAATTTCAAACTTGTATTTTTCACCTCATTTCTCTGTCGGGTTTCAGAAAAGGGCATGCAATTTTGCAAGTTGTAATTGCAAAGTTGTATTTTGTTGCGAAAGTTTGGTCGATCTCCTTTCATGTGGACCCACACCTTCCTACAAACTTTGGGGACTCACATCCAATTTGCACATTGCAAACTTGCATTCAACTCTAAAAACTCTCTCGTTTTGAAATGTGCATCCCTATTTGATCATTTACAGGGATTTTAGAATGCTTACATGGCTTCATTTAATTTTCCATGTTGACTTTGCTCATGGTGTGGGTTTGGAAATTTTCAACTAAGCTTCCCTTTTCAGTTCCGTGTAGGCATGAGAACCTCCATGTGGCATCTTTCAACTATTATTTTTATTTTTTAGTGGGTAGTGGAGCTTTGAACAACCTTTGTAATTTTCAAGATACAAACTTGCTTTTTCCTTGAAACTTTCTACTGACCCATTTGAATCTTTATGGACACTGCAACCAAAAATTGATATAAGGCATGAAAATGTTAGATGTTAACTTTAAACCAGGATTTCATAGGGTTTTCATAAAGCAACTGCAAGCGTGGGGTTTCCATGACTTGATTTTATAAGCATGATTTTCATAACTCAAGTACACATTTGTGGATTGGGGTAACGGTTAGACATACAAGCACTAATTCTTTAGGAAACAAGGCACAAAATGTTTAAGCATATTTGGGTACCAACACTGGCTCTCACCCAACGATGCACACCCCTTAAATGTGTGCAAATAATCCCAGCAAACAAGACCAGGGGTCAATACCTTAGGCCAAAGAGTCAAAATTTTAACAATTTCATAATAAACATCCATAGAAACCCAACTAGACAAGGATAGACGAAAAAAAATAGATCAAGAAGATTTGAGGATGAACACATGACAAAAACACCAAAAGAACTATACAAACAAGGCCCAACACAGAGGGGCAACAAAGCAACAAAACTATACACTATAGATTACTGTACACAGTCATGGACTCATTCCAAGTAGTGTTTTAGATGTCTGTCATTAACTAGGAGCTCCAGTATCTCACCATCTAAGTCTCTTAAGAAGAAAGTGTGTTTCCCAATCCTACAGTCAATGGAATAGGGGCCCATACACAAGGCATAAAATTAGCCATTCTTTCCTTTCTCCTCATGTCTGTTATCCCAAAGTAAAACCATAACACCTAATTGAAAGGTTATTGGAGTGACCTTTCTATCAAATATTCTTTTGAGTCTTTCCTTGAACTTGAGGTGTCTCTCATGAGCTTGTCTTCTAGTTTCATCAAGCTCAACAATCTAGTTCATTCTACTTTCATAGTGGTTGATTTCATCTTATTCTAGTTATTGCATGAATTGATAGGTTGGCAACTGCAAGCTCAAGGGTAAGATAGCTTGAGCTCCATAAAAAAGCTTAAAAGGGATTTTACCTGTATATCTCTTAGGTGTGACCCTATCATCAAATAAGGAAAATTTCAACTGTTCGCCCCACTTTTTCTTGTTTGCTTCCAAAGTTCGTTTAATGATTTTGAGCAAGTTCTTATTACTAGATTTTGCTTTCCCATTCCCTTAAGGGTTGTAATTGGAAGCATAAGTCAATGTTATCCTGTATTCTTTTCACAATGCCACCAAAGGTTTAGCTTTAAAACTCATGATATTATCAGTAATTACCTTAAAGGCACACCAAATCTACAAATAATCTAATTCAATAGAAAGTCCATAATCACTTGGTGTGTGGCCTTCTTTGTAGGGACTATCTCAACCCATTTTGTGAAGTAGTCAATTGCAACCAACATCCACCTATGTCTAGCACTTGACGAATCATTGATTTCCCCAATGAAATCCCTTCCCCATTGTCTAAATGGACCTTTAATCATTATAGGTTGTAAGGGAAGAGAACCATAAGCTTTTAAACTTCTAGCAAAGCACTGACATTTCTCACATTTTCTAACTTTCTATGCAACATCTTTGAATAGTGATGGCCACCAATAACCGGCTCTCAAAATCTTATGAGCTACGAATTTAGGTGTAAAGTGACCACTGCATACTCCACTGTGAAAATTCTTTAATTAAACCAGTAGTTTATATCTCTACCAAGCACTTTAGGAGAACCCCATCTGGATTATTCCATGCCAATCCAATTTTAGTCAGAAAATACTTTTGGGATACAAACTTAAGAGTTATCCTTTGGTTCTTATCCAAGTCAAGGGAGCAATTTAAAATTTGTCATCAACATTAAGAATAGCATTGTTTACCATGGAGATATGCTAATTCTACTCAAAGATAACTCAACATTAAGAATAGCAGTGTTTACCTCAACAGCTTTTAAATTGGTCTCAGCCATGAACTTGGTTAGACCCATCCCTCTCACTAACTTGGTGGTCTGGATATCCATGTCCTATTCTTTCAACTTGTTGACCTACCTACACCTCTTACTTGATGCTTCAATATAAGTCAAGATGTCTTTCACCATTGTATGTGGGACGTATGCAACAATCTTTGAACTCAGAAGATAAGGTTTGAATATTTTAATAGCCTTCAAGAGAGTGAAAGCTTGTTTTTCCATGATAGTATAATTCATTTCAGAACATTGGATAACTTTACTAAATAAAGCTATGGGTTATTCATGACCATCATCATTCTTTTGTAGTAGAACATCAACTACAGTACTATGTGATGCAAAAGAGAATACTTGAAACTCCTTACTGTAATCAGGGTTGGCCAAGATAGGGGTAGACTTCAAAGTTCCTTTTTATGTCATTGAATGTTTTCATGGCTTTCTCCTTTGATCTTTTTTTAGAATGGAAGTAATAGGCAGAGTGATCTCTGTAAATTTAGACACAACCCATCTTACAAAGTTGATTTGTCCAAAGGGACTCAATTCCATTTTTGGATTGTGGGATAGGCACTTTGTCAATGGCTTCCACTCTTTCTAGAGCAATCATGACACCATCCTTAGATACTATATGTCCCAGCAACTTAGCCTTTTGTACTCTAAAGTGACACTTCTTAGGATTAAGTGAAATGTCAAACTCCTTGTATCAAAGGAACACTTTCTCTAAATGTTCCAAATGTTCTTTCCTACTCTTGGAGTACATTGTAATTTCATCTTGATACATAGTAATAAAAAATTTAATTACCCCTCCAAAAGCAACATCCATATCGCTTTGTAACATTACACCGACATTCATTAACCCAAAAGGCATCCTCATGTAGACATAAGTGTAAATGCAGTATTAGGTATCTCAGATTCCTTCACCACAACTTGGTTATACCCTAAGAAACCATCTAATGTGGACAACATCTCTGATCCTGTAACACTTTGTAGTAGGTTATCCATATTAGGTAGGGGGTATTTATCCTTCAAAGGAGCTTTGTTCAAATTTTGAAATTCCACACACAAGCCAATGTCACCATTTTTATTTCATATAAGGACTAAGTTTGACACCCATGATGAATACCTGATGGGATGAATAATCCCACCATCCCTTAACTTCTTTAACTCTACTTGCATCTTGGTGGCCAAGATGGGGTTAATAGGTCTTTGTGTCTACTTGAAAGGTTTGTTGACAAGATGCAATGGCATGACATGTTGAAACAAATATTCCCTATAAGCTTTCAATTTCGAATAAGACCAATCCAACAAGTCTTGATAATTCTTTAGCAACCGCATGTAGGCTTTCTTCTTTGCTACACTCAAGTGAATACCTAGCCAAACCTTTCTAGGATTTTCGTTATAACCCAAATTGCATTCAGTTACATCTTTTGAGATAAATGAGTATCTAGTTTTCATTCAATTATCTCCATCAAAAGATGCCTCTAAACTCACTAATCCCCTTGGAATAGTGTTTGTCTTCACCTGAATGATGTCCTTCCCAAACAAGGTTTCCTTCTCATCACAGACCTGAACCATGGATTCCAAGTCTATAATATAATCTTGAAATTTAGCTTCACAATTTAGAAACCTTCTAATCTGATCATCATAATCAAATACTTGTCAATGATGAATATTGTCTAGGACTAAAGGCCTAATAAGCACCTCCACTTGATATTAACAAAGAGGGTTCATATTTTCAATTTCAAACTAAGTACCCAACATTGTAAGTTTGTCAGCTTATTTTTTGAAACTTCTATCATGATAACAAATATTGAAAGTGTCAAAGAATTCTAGTAAATCTCATACAACATTTATATATTGTTTCAACCTTTTGTTTTTGGCAGCATAAGCATTTTGGACCTACTTAAACACTAACTCACAATCACCCTTTACAATCAAACTTGTAATTCCATGTTCACGGGCAATTCTCAAACCAAGCAAGAGTGCCTCATAATCAATAATATTATTCATGCACTCAAAGGACAACTTGAGAGAAAACTTGAAATATTTTTTGTTAGGGGCATAAAAGACAACCCCAGATCCATTTCCAAGATTGGAGCAATCCTCATCAAAGGACGTTTTCCAAACATTACTACCTTCATTGTCAAACCCAACATCAAGAATATTTGGTTGTTCAACACAATCAATATTACCAACAAATCTACCCATCTCCACATCAGCGTACAAGACTTCATTCAGATCTCATTTCAGATCTTCAAGCACATACAACATCTTAGGTTATCTATAAAGTTTCACCATCTTATCCTCCAAAGGAATGGTGGCATAAGACAGGTCCATTTGCATATTTCCACCCATGTTGGCAGCCCATGTTCATGATAAAAACATTCCCCACTTAGGAGGGTAGTCCAAAACTACCACATCTATAATCAAAAACTTACCAAGATGAAATGGCAACTGCCAACTACCAACTGCACTACTAATCCTTTAACTTGTCCAACAATTAGTACCTCTCATGAGTCCATGGCATATCACTTTCCAAAGGTAGATGTTATTTTCACTCCAATCTCATTAAGGACACCTAGGGGCATCACATTGCAAGAGGATACATAATCAAACATACAATTATGAATAATTAAACCATCAATCAGTAGAGTGGTATAAAATGGGTCAACATCTAGCTCACTCTTTATTAATGTAGTCCCCAAATAAACTTTTGGGGTTGGTTCAATAACCTCATCTGATTCTTCATCATCCTCTAGGAGTATTGGGGGTGAATTCATCTCATTAGCATCTGTATTCCCATTGAATTCCAAGTATTCAAATTCCCTCTTCCTATGTTCTAGTATTCGTAACAACTCAACAGGTGGCACAATGATTTTCAATTGACTCAATACCTGGGCCATATCACACATGCTATACTAAGGAAGGGGAATATTAAGAGGAAGGGTGACAACACCTTCAGGTAGAATACAACCATTCAAAGTCATAGGTGGAACAAGATGGGATTAATTAGCATTCTTAACAGTAGTCTTCAAGGGTGTATTTCATCTTACATCATTCGTACCCCTAAGAATACTAGATAGCAGAGGTTATCTATTTTTTATTAGAGCACCTCTTTTTTTGGAAATTTGGGAAATAGGTGATAGTTTAGAAGAGATAGGGACTTATTTAATTTTTTTAACTTCCTTACTTGCATCCCCTACCCTTGGATTTATAGGGGTTGTCTCTTGATGAGCAACACCTTGTTGCCTACTTTTCAGACTATACTCTTTCTCTTGGGAAACTGATGCATTGATTAACAATTGCCTATCTTTCACTGAAGGAATTCCCCCATCATAATTTTTAATCATCATTGATCTTAAAAATTCAAAGTCATGATTAGGTAATTCATATGCTTGTGTCATGTTAACATCACAAACAATTTCATAAGTTGGGACATACATTTTTTACTGCACTCCAAAACTGATCAATAGTAGTAGCACTTAGCAATTTCATATGTGTAGACATTTTACTTTAGGAGATTTAACAATTAAACATCAAATTATCATCATATTTAGATATAGACTTGGGTTCTTCTGCATATTCATCAATTTGTTTAGTAGTATCACAAGGATGTTGGGGGAGGAAGCATGTATCACACCAATCAATGTCAAGGTCACAATCTATAGCATTCACCTTGGCATTTAATGGATCAGGAACCTCCTTCCCAATTCCCATATTCTGATTTATGTCTCATTTTGGGTAGGCCTCTTCACTCTATCATTATCTCTAATGTGGAAATGGGGTCTCCCTTGTGATTGATTTTGATTCTAATTTATCTCATGACTAAAAGATCCATAAGGAATCCCCTTCTTAGCTCTAGCTAGCTTATATGACATTTCTTTGACTGCAGTTGCCAAGGTTTTCATGGTCTCCTCAAGGTTGGTTGTCTTAGTAGACTAAGTCTTTTTAGGATTGACTAACTTCACATCATCCCTTTTGTTCAAAGGTTTTCCCTCAACCTTTATATTGTTTTCAATTGGATGGCCATGTTAAATGCCAACCTCATATTCATGGGAGCCTTGTCCCTCAAGTAATAGGAAGCCTTCTTGTCAAATGCATCATAGTATGTAATCAAGCCTGCAATGTTACTAGGCCTAATATTTTTAGGAAGTCTCATCATGATCTTGTTAAACCATATATTAAAATCTTGCACACACTCATTAGGGTTATTCTTTATGTTTTCCAACTCGTCAAAAAGGAACCTAGGATCAATTATATCACCATATTAAATTTTGAAAACATTCTTCATTGATTCCCATGAATATATGCATATATGGGGAAGGGAATTGAACCATTCATGAGCATCTTCTTCCAATGTGTGCACAAATAGCTTAATGCAAACATCCTCATGATCAACCTCATAATCTTTAATGATAATTTGAAAATCACTCAAATTTTGCTCACCAGTCACTACATTATTCCCTTGAAACTTAGAAAGGTCATTCCTTACTTCATTTAGAACTTCATTGGGATAACATTCCATTTCATCAAAATTAATAGTTCTAAATCTAGGAATCCTAAATGCAGGATGTTCATTCTCATCCTGATCTCTATGCCTCATGACTAGTTCAATGGTGGGCTCAAGATTAGATGTGTTATTCCAAAATCAACTTAGCTCATTTTTGGGAACAACCCCTACGAAACTTGTCTGTTTCGTCCTTTGTCTCTCTAAGTTCATTTTCGAGACAGGTTTTTCTCGCTCTCATTTTGACTCAACTGATACCATTCGAAATTCATAATATATTTTTGTCACAGGCAAGATGTGGAAGTCGTTATGGTCTCAATGCGTTCAGAGGACCTAATTTTGGCTTTTTTAGAGTTAGTGTTTTCCTTCCATTCCCGTGTACGACAGCGAATTTCACCGCCAATGCATTTTTCCCTGCATTTCGCCTGCAGGAGTGGCAATTTTTGTCGCCCCTGAATTTTAACCTGCATGGACGGCAAATTTTTCCGCCCCTACATTTTCCCATCTCACATGCAAGAGTGGCAATATTTTCTGCCCCTGCATGTCACTTCTCAATTTCTCAGTAAAAGGGCGGCGATTTTTGCTGCCCATGCACTGTCTCAATTTCCATGCATGACATTTATTGCCACGCGCGCCAGATTGTTGGGGTTGATTTTCACCCCATTTAATCCAGTTTTAACCTCATTTTGCTTCATTCCTCCTCCTACCCTCTGCCTCTAGACGATCCAGTGAATGAGTCAAAGTGCATTTTTTTGGATTTGGGCTCGCGGTGCGCGTGGTTCTCCAGGTAGGTCATGTTTTTGACCTTTATTTCTCCCTTCTCTCTAAGTTCACTTTTGATTTTACATATAGTTTTCTTTTCTTCCCCCCTTGCCTGCAAACTCATTGCTTTAACCTACATGGGCGGCGAAATCTACCGCCCATGTCTTTTTGACTAACCCTGCATGGGCGGCAAATTTTTCCGCCCGCGCTCATCTCCTTCCTCACATGCATCGGCGAAAAATTTCATCGCAGACGCAGGGTGAAGGTGCACAGGCAGAGAATTTTGCCACCCATACACCTTCCATCTAAACATGCACGGGCGACAAAATTTGCCGCCCACACTCTGTTGTTCTCCCCTGGCATGCAGGGGCGGCAAATTTCACCGACCATGCAAGCTGAACCTGCACGAGCGGCAAAATTTGCCGCCCGTGCCTTCTTTTTCTCTCCCCTTTATGCAAGGGCGGCAATTTTTTCAGCTCATGCATTTTTCCTCCAAATTTCTCCTACTCTGGAGAAATTTTCACTCTTTTTCATTTTTCTCCCTTTCCTTTTTTCCTCATTTTCCGACCCTGCCCTGTTAAGTTCCCTTCCTTGATCATGATCACCCAACATGCGAATTTCCTAATTTTCTCATTGTTCCTTAATTGCATGATCATGATTGCAGTACCCTCTAAAGATTCTTGCTCATCATCACCCGCTCAACCGAGGCCAGTTTTGATGTCTGAAACTTCTCCAAAAAAGTCAAAAGCCATGAAGTACAAGTACTAGGGCATCTTTTTGATTACTTCGGTTACCTCTAATGTCGACGACATTAGAGACACAAAAAATAGCCACGTGAATATGGCTGAGTTTGTGACCAGAACCAAGGCAACTAACTCAAGTTTTGAAATGAAGAGGATCATCGAGAGCAACATTCACCTAGTTGCCGCTTTCCTGGTGGCAGCACATCATACAGAGTTCATCCTCCAGTGTGCCCAATTCTACAACAAAGAGATAAGATCAGTCTCGGATGCCAGTGGCAACATAATAATTTAGCTAGACCCTGAATTCATTGACAAAGTCTTCATGTGCCCTCCTACTACTGAGGTGCTGAGGATCAACTTCATAGAGGCACAAAAGGAGTATGATAAGGAACTTGAGAGGGCAAAGAAAGTAATGAATAACAGGTGGCTGAAGACCCAAAGGAATAATTTATCAGATGGCCGCAGAACTTCCCAAGGAGCGATTTCATTGAATAAGTTGGTGACTTGATCACCCTTCTCAGCAAAGTGTGAGGTCTCATGTCTTCCTCACAGTTCCATGAGTGGATGTACTCGTTCATCAAGATCATCCTCTAGGGTAAGCAGGTCATCTTCTGGGGTGAACAGATCAACAACGCCCTTCATGAGCAACTGATCAAGGAATAAACTACTTCAAAGTTCTATATGACTTTGTACCTGGTCTACATAGCTGCCTCAATGCAAACCTTTTGAGGTTTGAAAACTGAAGGGGACAGAAAGATCACCCTAGTTTACTCATATTACCCCTAGCTAACGCTGCAAGGATCAATCCACCATTTTAGAAGGGTAAATGACTCTTTCTTTGCCATATTTTTATGTCTTTTTGACCCTTAGCTCGAGCAGAAGAGAGTGTCTGATGAGGCCTGGATGGTCGTCAATGACTATGGTTGTATGTTCCTACAATTCCCCTCCTTCTGCTATCTTCGGGTTGGATTTTTCCAAGGCTATCCCTATATGCTCCCCAGGTTTCCTTCTGATAAGTTATTCTTAATGGAGCTATGTAGACAAATGTGTTAGGGTGTGGAGCTAAAAGCTTCACACAAATGCAAACAGGAAGGAAGATGCTGAGTATACAGTCACCGGCATCGGCAGGATCACCGACGTCGGTCAATGGATGTGCAGAAGGAAATCGACCTCGACAGCAGTCGACCGACGTCAGTCACCTCCAGTCAGACAGGGACCGACGTTGGTTTCCTGTGCTGTTCCAGAACAGTTGTTGATGAATAGTCAGTTAAGTGAACGGGCAGTTTACATGATGAAGATGAGTTTGAGTCTTGAGCCTCAAGTCTAATCATTGTATGCATGAGATCTATATAATAAACTCATGGGCTGTATTTTAAAGTTGAAAAACTCAGAAGAACTAAGTAGAACTTGGAGAGTTCTTCCCCTGGAAGAGCATGTTCTTCCAGGTATGTAAGATTAGGTTTGATATGCAGGGTGTTGCAAGATCATGGTGGAGATCTACATGTGATAAGTAAGATCAGGGTTGGTCTGTAGGGATGTGTGTATGTGAGATTCAAAAGAGGATCAGTGGGGGAGCAAGATCAAGGTGACAACAATACATCAAGAGTAGGATCATGGTGAGATCTACTTAGAGTACCGGTTCATACTCGATTGTACCGAATGTACAATGAGGTGAACAACAGCTTGTGTTAGCTGTGTGTTGTGACCTATGAGAGAAGATTACTCAATAAGGAAGATTATTGGGATCCCTTGAGGTGTGGAAGGCCTTGTAGAGGTGGAAGAAGAGTGTGATCTCTTTATTGTAATTTTCTTTGTAATGAGTTAAATACATTTGGGTGTTGCCTCTCATATTTTGTGTTGTTTCTCATTGATAGTTATTTGTTCTTCTGGTATTTTTGCATGTTTAAGTTGCTTATACATTGGTAATCATGTGTGCTCTTAAATTTGACAAGTTGTGTCAGAGCTTTGGGGAACTTCGGTCCTATCAAATGGTATCAGAGCGAGGTTGGACGTTCTCAGAGCGAGTTTGACTAACAGATGGCCCAAATCTGGTTAGTGGTTTGTTGATTACAGGTTACTCACAGGGGTTATTGTTTGAGTGGGAGTATAGCAAGGCAGAAGAAGGTAATCTTATAAATTTAGACATAGGTGTAGCACCACAGGTTGTGTGGTGGGTTGTCTTCAAGTGGGAGCTTGGAGAGGGATACAAGCCAGGATGCAGAATAGACAAAGTACTGGTATAGGTACGAGTGCAGTTGTTTATCTCCAAGTGGGAGATTGTTAGGGTGTAGAGATAAAAGCTTCACCCAAATGCAAACAGGAAGGAGGATGCTGAGTATTCAGTCATCGGCGTTGGCAGGATCATCGACATCGGTCAGTGGACATGCAGAAGGAAACTGACCTCGACAGCAGTCGGTCGATGTCGGTCGCCTCCAGTCAGACAGGGACTGATGTCAGTCACCTATGCGGTTCCAAAACTGCTATTGATGAATAGTCAGTTAAGTGAACGGGCAGTTTGCATGATGAAGACGAGTTTGAGTCTTGAGCTGCAAGTCTAATCATTATATGCATGAGATCTATATAATAGACTCATGGGCTGTATTGTAAAGTTGAAGAACTCAGAAGAACTAAGTAGAACTTGGAGAGTTCTTCCCTTGGAAGAGCATGTTCTTCCAGGTATGTAAGATTAGGTTTGATATGCAGGGTGTTGCAGGATCATGGTGGAGATCTACATATGAAAAGTAAGATCAGGGTTGGTCTACAGGGATGTGTGTATGCGAGGGTCAAAAGAGGATCGGTGGGGGAGCAAGATCAAGGTGACAGCAATACATCAGGAGCAGGATCATGGTGAGATCTACTTAGAGTACCGGTTCATACTTAATTGTACCGGATGTACAATGAGGTGAACAACAGCTTGTGTTAGCTATGTGTTGTGACCTATGAGAGAAGATTACTCAAGAAGGAAGATTACTGGGAGCCCTTGAGGTGTGGAAGGCCTTGTAGAGGTGGAAGAAGAGTGTGATCTCTTTATTGTAATTTCCTTTGTAATGAGTTGAATACATTTGTGTGTTGCCTCTCATATTCTATATTGTTTCTCATTGATAGTTATTTGTTCTTCTAGTATTTCTGCATGTTTAAGTTACTTATACATTGGTAATCATGTGTGCTCTTAAATCTGACAAGTTGTGTCAGAGCTTTGGGGAACTTCGGTCCTATCAAAATGGTTGTCGTACATACTAGGGAGATGGAACTGAAAAATCTAGGTTTCAGGTTTCCAATTGAAATTGGCAGATACTCAATTTTAGCTGCAGCCAAAGCCAAGGTCATAGAAATAGAGATGTAGTTGGTTACCATGAAACAATTTAAGAGAAGGGATAGCTTCGACTATAGGGGTGTCAAGGACATGATCAGACGAAAGACTTAATTTCATGAGCCTATGATCGAAGACATCTAAGTAGACCTGAGGACGGCTGAAGAAATCAGGAGGATGGACTATAGCCGGCTGACCCTGGAACAAATCAAATATTTGGGGCTTGCAGATATTCCCTCCAACTTGGTCGATGATAAGAGCATTATCAACAGCAGGTACCTGGCCGAGAAGATTATTGACTCCCCTCTTCCTCCAATTCAGTGGTCTCAGAAAGAATTAACTTCTCTGAGGAAGAGATTTGAACCAATATTGGCTAACACCAATGATTGGTTAGCGGCCAAAGGGATCATACTGAAAGAGTTTATTAAAGAATCAGAGGCTGAGTTCCAAGCAAAAATGAGAAAGAAGGCAGAAAATAAGACTAAAAACAAAGGTGATGTTCCTTCCCCATCTAGGCCTCTCAAGCCTAGAATGATCTTTGTTTCCAAGAAATTAAAGGTTATTGAAGAGCCAGAATCAACAGCTAAGGGAGTTAAAAAACAAAGCTCCCAAAAATAGGCAGCTCAACAAATGGAGACAGATGACAGACCCTCAAAATAGCAAAGGGCTGAACCTTTACCTTCCCAGAAAGGGGCATAGCTGCTGACAGACGTCTCTCCTTCTCCACCTCAGTCTCCTGAGGCATCTCCTTCACCTCTATCTCCTATCATTATTCCTTCTTTTAGAGCTACCTCTCCTTCTAGAGTTATGTTTGGCGATCCTCAGGGTGCTTCTGGAGATACTCTCTGCTCCTATAGATCTATTCCTAGTTTGGCATCTCCTTCCTTCAATTTGGGATAAAGTTTTGCCCTTGATCAATCAACGATTGGCACAGTTTCACCTGTTACTCCTACTACAACCATTGTTACCACTAACAATGCAGACATTACCATGGTAACACCAGCTGCAAGAACCATTGCCATAGTAAGTACTTCTTCTCTCCCTCCTTGGATGTCAGCTTTCACGCCTAAAAGAAAGAAGCTAGCCATCTCTGCAGATGACTTCGATTTTGGTAAGATAGTGCCGGTGAAATCTAAAGCCTCTAAGAGACCAAAGATCCTCTCAAAATTGGTTGAAGAAAAGGGGCATAAATTTCTAGAAGTAGCTAAGCCTCCGTAGGATGCAACCCTTGAGGGTTTTGACATGAGCAGCTATTCCATCTCTTGTGTTGAACTTGGAAAAGTTACTCAGTAAGGTGTGAAAAGTGATCTATAATCTGTAATGGACATCATGGTCCAAAAATTTGACAGAGAAAAGGAGATGAAGGATTACTATAAGGCCAAGATAGAGTAGTTGACGGTAGTAATAAGGAAATTCACCCTTCCCTTCGAATCGACAGCTCTAAAAGCCTTCTCTATTGACGACCCCGTAATCCAGAAAGTGGAGAAAGCCTATCTGAAAGGAAAAGTCCTTGAGGATTACATTGAAAAAATGTATACACAGGGAATTTCTTTGCTTACAAAAGTTGTAGAGAAGATAGACAAGATGAAGAAGCTGAGAATATATTTGGAAGACCTCATCTCTTTTATCTCTTAGGACATTGACAGTAAAGAGAAATATCTTAGTAAGTGGAGAGAAATGAAGGATCTGAATAAAAGCACCTTGATATCTATCAACATTATTTCCAGCAAAGATTCCTATGTTGAGATCAAAGAATCACTAATATACAGGATACAGGTACTCAAGGAACTGGTTGAAGATCTCAAGTCATCTAAAGATGCCAGTGAAAAAAGCAACACAGGTCTGCTGAATAGGCTGGAAGAACTACCTTGTGACCTCACTTCCAGGGATAACCAACTTCTCTCAGCCGAAGAAATGATCCAAGGATTCAAGGGTATGTTTCAGAGAGATTTTTAAGAGAAAACCTTCTCAATGACTTCTGTGGACAATATTTTAGATACTCAGTTAACTCTGGATAATCTAAGATCCAGGTTAACTAGTCATGCTAAGGCAACCACAGCATTGAAGGATGCTTCAATTAGAGCCAGGGTCATCTTCAAAAACACCGCTGCGCCAGATAGTATAGGAATTCAGGCATCCATTGCTATGTACGATTCTCATCTGAAGAAGTCTAGCAGCAAGAGCTGAAACTTTTTCCCCTTCTCTCTTCTTTTCTCATGCACTTTTGTCATGAAAAAGTGCATGCAACTTTGTAATGTGTAATTATATGTAAAAGTTTTTGAAAAATATCTCAAAGTCAAAGATGAGTCATCTTTGACTAGGATATTTTTGTATTTTAATATTTTCTAGTTTTTGAAAGTTTCTCCTTATATATAGTAGAGACCTCTTTTGTAAATGGATCTTTGATAATTGAGAGCAAAAACTCTGCTGAAATTGAGACACTTTTTGAGACTTTGTGCTCAACTTGTAAATCATATTTTTTTGAATGAATGAGACGCAAGTTTATTTCAAACTTTGTGTTGAAGTTATCTGTGTTATTTAGGAAATAGTTCTTATGTCCTCTTCCCTGATAATCTCTTATTTGTTTGATTTAATAAGCAAAGTGTGTATGTTGACATTATCTGAGGACGTTTCTAAAAGATAAAAGAGAGACTTTGAGCTACTTTTATCTTGGTGATCCTTTTATCTTTGTAGTTTCAGGCAAAGACTTTGTGCTTTGTTTCACTCTACGATTACGCATATTTTGAATCAGTGAAGGAGGCAACGGAAGAATTTGTGCTTGCATGGGTTTCCTTGTGCACTTTGTTACACTTCAAGGGATTTTCTGCTCTATGCTAGATACCATTCCTGAAAGAAGAAGAATGTTCTTAGCCAACGACCAAGATTTCTCTCTCTTTTTCTTTGGACATCACCTCTGAAAAAAGAGAGGTGAATGTTGTTATACCACCCCAAGTATTATTTTTTGTTTAATTATATATACATATAGCACATAAATATTCATAATGAACCTCCCCTTGATGAGAGGAGAGATTTACCTCATCCAGATCTGGTAAACCCACACTTTTCATGGCGTAAATCTCCCTGTGTTGTGGTTGATATACCCATTTTGTCATCAATTAGTTGACGACAAAATATTCACCCAACATTTTTTGGCGACTTCACTGGGGACTATGAACGTGCATTTTGAAGCCTCAAGCTTCAACTTAAAGCAATTTTGGTTCCTTTTTCATTTGAAATCTGGAAACTCCACGCTACACAAGAAGCTAGAGATCTAAGGGTGTCTTTGACCCTGTGTTTGAGTTGGCACAGCAGAGCAATTTTGATCTATTTCTTCCACCACCTTTCCTCCACTGATTTAGGATTCTTCCTCCTGACCTTATTAAGTCACCAACACAAGGTAGAGTTTCTTTTCCTGTGGTTAATAGTGCCCTGCCTATTAACACCCTACCAAGATTTATTATCTTGCCATTTAATCATCATATCATAATGGCTCAAGGTCCATGGGGCAATTCATTTGGTCCTCTTAATTTGACCCCACCCTTGCATGAACTACCTTGTAGTTCTAAAAAAAATTCTCAAGTTTCTTGGTGACGGGAAGGTTCATCCCGATGAGCATATTGTTGCTTTCTCCATAGCATGTGGCGTAATCGGTGTGGAATTTGAGGATGTAGTAGTGAGACTTTTTATAGAAACTCTACAAGGCACTGCCGCGGATTAGTTCTACCACCTTCAAGCTCAAACTATAACTGACTGGAATACACTAAAGTCCATATTTGAAGCCAGATTTAAACCTACTGAAGATGCACATGCCTTGTTAGCTCAGCTAACACAGATAAAAAAAGAATCCCAGGAACCCATGAGAGATTTCATAGCTAAATTCAACAAGTTAAGGAACCGGATTCCAACTATTGTTCAGTCCACGCCGGAGAATCTCAAGTGCTTTTTTATCAACTCGTAACTTCCTGAAGTGAGTTTTCTATTGAGGCAAGCTGGCCCTATGGATCTAGCATTGGCTCAAAATTTGGCTACTGAGATTGAGAATGATCTTATCCTAGCAGGTAAGATCAGAAAAGACCATAGTAAAAATAGATTCCCTTCATCTACTAAAAGCTCTTCTACAGGCACTGCAGATCTTATGGTGCAAAAATTGATAAATGAACTAATAGCTTTGAAGAGACAAATAGCCCAAGGTACGTCTGCTCCCACCTATCGGAATATACCTAAGAGAACGTTCTAAAATCAGCAATATCAAGATAATGCTACCCAAAAACAAGGGCAACCAAATTGTCTGCCTCCCCCTCCAAGAAAATTGGCCATTGAAGTAACACCTGCCAATTCAGCAGTCAGTTACCTAGAGGCTGAACACGACTATTCGCTCCAACCTCAGTTGGACCAACAAGATGATTCTAATCTCTTCAATGAGTAGGAAGAAGAATTAGTTGGCGACTCCAATATTGGTTTCCTAGATTACCAGGATGAAGCTGGAAGTAAAGGAGAAGGGTTAGATGGATCTTATGCTATTTTCACCAAATCTCAAAACCAGTCAGCTCCATAGGCTGATAAAGGAAAAACAAAAGAAGACTTTTGGCCGACGATTTCTATCGCTAAATGAGGAACTCCATTGCCTCCTCAACCAAAAGATCAAGTAACTCACAAGAGAGTAAGTACCTTCAACCACCCCATACCTTCCACTTCTGTTGCTCATACCAGTACCACACCTACTAAAGACTTAGATGATGGATTCTCTTCCTCTGTTTCAAATTCTTTTCAATTATTTGATATAATTGATCATGCCAGAAAGACTAAAATCTAAATGACAGAGATTGAATATTTGAGAGCTAACCCAGAACAATTTGATAGATTGGCAGAATATATGAAAAATAAAGCCGTCCCTATAGGACAAGATTCTTCAAAGGCCATTCATGATTCCCCCAAAGATAAATCTGCCCAGAATAATCTTGTCGTGACTCTTCCTATTGCTCCCAAGAAAATAGAATCTTTTTATGTTTCCCTACTTATAAATGGTTACAAATTGAGTAATTGCATAATAGACTCTGGAGCCTCAGATAATGTAATACCCGCCAAGGTGGCAGATTTCCTTGGCCTAACTTTAACCAAAACTTTTGGGAGGTGTTTTTCTATGGAAAACAAGCAAGTTCCACTCTTTGGTCAGATAAAAGACGTCCAATTTGTTTTTGTATCTTTTCTAGAAAATAAAATAAAAATGACGGTTCTAGTGGCTGATGTTTCAGCCTCTTATGGCATCCTGCTTGGGCAAAATTTCTGCAAAGATGTTGGAGGTGAGCTAAGTATGGACTTGTCAGAAGTGAGGATCCCAATTCAAGGTGTTATGAAGAAGTTGCTTCCTAAAAAAGAGGCAAGGTATGTAGTCACCCGATCATCAGCACCAAAAGCTCAAATTTTATTTGAGTCTTCAGGCGTGGGCAACTACTTCCTATCTACGGATGAGATCCATGAGGCATCCGGTGAAACTCCTACAGGTGACAACTTGAAATTGTGTTCAACGAACACATCGGGAGAATCAGCAAAGCAAAATGAACACATGGAAGAACCTCTTCCCCCAAATGAAGAAGTTTTCAAAGAAAAAGTGGTGTCTAATGAGGGATGGACCTTATAATTTGATGGCAGCTGCTCTTCTACTGGTTCAAGAGTCGGGGTTGTGTTGATATCTTCTCAAGGAGATATTGTTCTTTTGTCTTGAAAATTACAATTCAACAACACCAACAAATCAGCTGAGTATGAATCCCTGTTACTCGGATTACAGGTTGCTAGAGAAAAAGGCATTAAGCTACTCCATGCTAAAGGGGACGCTGAATTGGTAGTTTTCCAGGTAAGAAACCTCTATCAGACCAAGAATGAAAGATTGCACCACTATCGCAATATTTTTTGGGATCAAATCAAAAAATTTGACGCTTTCAGCATCTCTGCCATTCCATGAGAATTCAATGATCAGGCAGACACATTGGCTGTCTCTGCTACTCTCTTGGTTCCTCACCTAGATTTTAAATGAGACAAGTACACTATTGAACTGGTTTTTTGACCAAGTGTACCTGATAATTTTGGCCATTGGCAAGTATTTAACAATGATGATCAAATCATTGCCTTCTTGGAGCAAAAAGATAGCTTTGAACAATTGCATTTTAAAGGTAGTGAGCTCCAGAAATGTGAAGCAGCTTTCGAATCAAATGCGAATACATGTGAGGATTTTTTTCAGCTTAAGGGGAATAAGATTCTCAAAGCCCTGGTTTCCCTAGAGAAATTGTTTGATAATCATGACAGGTTTATTAAATAACAGCGAATAGATTCGAACTCTTCCCAAGATTTTGATCAAGTAAATATGGGAATTAAGGGAGATCCTAAGATGGTAAACATTGGGAAATGATGCACTCCTGAGGAGAGATTCAAACTTGCCAATCTACTCTGCCAATATATAGACATCTTGGCTTACTCATATGACGACCTGAAATCACTCAAGCCTGATGACATTCGCCATGACATTCCTCTTAAGGCAAACTCTGTGCCTTAAAAACAAAAGTCCAAGCAATATAACCCAAAAATATCAGGTACCATTTTAGCTAAGATACAAAAAATACTTGATGCCCAGATAATTTTCCCAATCCATCACTCTACTTAGATTGCCAACATAGTCCCTGTCAAAAAGAAAAATGGCAAAATTTGAATCTGTGTGGATTTTAGGAACTTGAATCAGTTATCTTTAAAAGATAATTACCCTCTCCCTATCATGGATCAAGTTTTGCAAATGGTAAAAGGTTTAGAAATGTTATCAATGCTGGACAGTTTCTCGGGATACAATCAGGTTGAAGTCAAAAAAGCAAATCAGCATAAGATGGACTTCACCACACATTGGGGCACATTTGCCTATCGAAGAATGTCTTTCAGTCTGATAAATGCAGGTGCCACATTTCAAAGGGCGATGGACCTCACTTTCAAAGATGAGATGGGTAAGTTCATTGTAGTGTACCTAGATGATTCGACAATATTTTCAAAGCATCGTTCTGACCATGTCCACCATTTACAAAGAATACTAGAACGTTGCCGTCAGAACGGTGTTTCTCTAAATCCAAAGAAATATGTCTTTGAGGTGACTGAAGGAAAACTTCTCAGACACATTATGTCTCGAGAAGGTATTAAAATTGACTTGAAAAGAGTCAAGTCCATCCAGAAACTTACTCTGCCTACCAGCAAAACTCCGCTTCACTCTTTCTTCAAAAAGGTGAATTTTCTCTGGAGATTCATTCTTGAGTTCATTGAGAAGACCCGCCACATCATCAATATGATGAAAGGATGCTACCTTCAGATAGACTGCTGAGAGCAAATCAGCATTCAAAGACATCAAAGAAGCAATTGCTCGCGCACCAGTCTTGGTTTGTCCAGACTACACCAAAAGCTTCAAAATATATAGTTATGCTTCTGAGCATACACTCTCAACCATTTTAATTCAACAGAACCAAGAAGGTGTAGAATCTCCTATCTCTTTCATGAGTTGTCCACTCAAGGTTCATGAGCTAAAATATTCTAACATAGAGAAGCATGTATATGCGGTGGTCAAAGCAGTCAAGCATTTTAGATTTTATATCCTGAACTCACACACTGAAGTTCTCGTACCCAATACAACAGTAAAATCCATTTTGACTCAACAAGAGTTTGGTATGAAGAGGGGTAATTGGACTGCCAAGATTCAGGAGTTTGATCTGGACATCAAACCTACCAAACTTGTGTGGGGAAAGGGTCTTTGTCAATTGATCGCCAACAACATTCTAGATGAAGCAAAAAGTGAAGAAATAGAGATTGAAGGCATGCCTACAGTCCTCTTTGTTGCCACTACTGATGAGTGGTATTCTGATATCGCCCATTTTTTGACATATGGTGAGTGTCCCACTCATCTCTCCTATAAAGAGAAACGGAATGTTAAATTAAAAGCTGTTAGTTATGTTCTATGGGAGAATGGTTTGTACAAAAGGAACCTGGATGGGGCATTTCTTCGTTGTGTTGATAAGGTGCAACAAGATAAACTCTTGGAGTCTTTCCTCAATTTGGCTTATGGAGGGCATTTTTCTACACCAGTAACAGTGCACAAGATTTTGCGAGCAAGATACTATTGGCCCACGTTATTCCAGGATGCCTACAAATGGGTGCGTAGGTGTGAATTGTGTCAACAGTTTGTTGGGAAGCCTAAACTCGCTGCATTGCCTCTCAATCCAGTAGTAATCGAGGAGCATTTTCAGAAGTGGGGTATTGACTTCATTGGTACAGTCAACCCATCTTCGAGTGACGAACATGATTATGTCCTCATGGAAATAGATTACTTTACCAAGTGGGTGGAGGCCATCCCAACCAAGCATGCTATGTCTGAAGTGGTGTGTTATTTTCTCAAAGAAAATATCATCTCCTGGTTTGGGGTCCCACTTAAAATTGTAACAGATAATGTGGCCTATTTTTCCTCGCATGAAATTACTCAATTTTGTTTTTATTATGAGATTACCCTATCCTACACTTCAGATTATTTTCCTCAAAGAAATGGCCAAGCAAAATCGAGTAATAAGAACCTGGTCACTATTATTAGGAGGTTGGTAGACGATAATCAGAGAACATGGCACAAAGCACTGTATGATGTTTTATACGCAGATAGGATAACACCCAAAAAGGCTATAGGTATGTCACCTTTCCAATTTTATGGCTTGAATGCAGAGATCTCCATCACCCTAGAACGACCAGCGCTCAGGTTAGCCAAAGAAATCGAAGACTCAACCTTTGAAAGTTTGGTCGATAAAAGAATCATGTGTCTAATCGAACTAAATGAACAGTGAACCATGGTGGTGGATCAGATTATAGCGCATCAGAACCAGGTGAAGAAATTGTTTGATAAAAAGACTAAAGTTCATGAATTTTGAGTCAGAGATCAAGTCTTGTTATGGGACAAGAGGTGAGAATCGAAGGGAATGCATGGAAAATTTGACTCCTTATGGAGGGGTCCGTTCACCATTCGACAGCTTTGTGGTGAGGCTAGTTTCTTGCTGGAGTACCAGGATGGGACGTCATTTGCACTACCCCACAGTGGGAAACATCTGAAGCTATTCAATCTTTAAAGCTTAGATGGGTCCATTTGTATATATGTACAGTTTTTATGTTTTATCTATTTCTCTCTTTCTTTTTAGCCTGACTCCATAGCCCAATGGCTTGGATGAAGGCACTTAGAGACTAGTTCTACTCCTGTTGATCGATTCGATTAACGAAAGTTCCCCAACAGGAGCCAGCTGTTGTTTCCAAAATCAGCTTAGCTCATTTTTGAGAACAACCCCCTACAAAACTTGTCCATTTCATCATTTGTCTCTCTAAATTCATTTTTGAGATGGGTTTTTCTCGCTCTCGTTTTGGCTCAACTGATACCATTCAAAATTTGTAATATCTTTTCATCACATTTTCCCCAAGACATGGAAGTCATTACGGTCTCGATGCATTCAGAGGACCAAATTTTGGCTTTTTTAGAGATAGTGTTTTTCTTCCATTCCCGTGCACGAGCGGCAAATTTCGCCACCAGTGCATTTTTCCCTGGATTTTGCCTATAAGAGCGGTAATTTTTGCCGCCCTTGAATTTTAACCTGCATGGGTGGCAAATTTATCTGCCCCTACATTTTTCCATCTCACATGCAGGAGTGGTAATTTTTTCCGCCCCTACATGTCACTTCTCAATTTTTCAGTGCAAGGGCGGCAATTTTTGCCGCCCATGCACAGTCTCGATTTTTGTGCATAGCATTTATTGCCATGCGTACCAGGTTGTTGGGGTTGATTTTCACCCCATTTAATCTAGTTTTAACCTCATTTTGCTTCATTCTTTCTCCTACCCGCTGCCTCTGGATGATTCAGCGAATGGGTCAAAGTGCACTTTTGTGGATTTGAGCTCGTGGTGCGTGCAGTTCTCTAGGTGGGTCATGTTTTTTACCTTTATTTCTCCCTTCTATTTAAGTTTGCTTTTGGTTTTACATGTAGTTTTCTTTTCTTCCCCCCTTGCCCATGGATTCATTGCTTTAACCTACATGGGCGGTGAAATCTACCACCCATGTCTTTTTGACTAACCCTGCACGGGTGGAAAATTTTGCCGCCCGCACTCATCTCCTTCCTTACCTGTATCAGCAGTGAATTACACCACCGACGTAGGGTGAAGGTGCATGGGCAATGAATTTTTCTGCCCATACACCTTCCATCTAAACATGCACGGGTGGCGAAATTCACTGCCTACGCTCTGTTGTTCTCCCCTAGCATGCAGGGGCGGCAAATTTCGCCGACCATGCAAGCTGACCTGCACGAGCGGCAAAATTTGCTACTCGTGCATTTTTTTATCTCCCCTTTATGCAAGGGTGGTGATTTTTGCCACCCATGCATTTTTCCTCCAAATTTCTCCTACTCTGAAGAAATTTTTACTCTTTTTTATTTTTCTCCCTCCTCTCCTTTTTTCCTCATTTTCTGACCCGGGCCTGTTAAGTGCCCTTCCTTGATCATGATCACCCAACATGCGAATTCCCCAATTTTTCCATTGTTCTTTAATTGCATAATCATGATTGCAGTACCCTCTGAAGATTCTTGTTCATCAGCACCCGCTCAATCGAGGCCAGTTTTGATGTCTAAAACTTATCTAAAAAAATCAAAAGCCATGAAGTACAAGTACCAGGACATCTTTTCGATTACTTCGGTTACCTCTAATATCGATGACATTAGAGACACAAAAATTGACCACATGAATATGGCTGAGTTTATGACCAGAACCAAGGCAACTAACTCGAGTTCTGAAATGAGGAGGATCATCGAGAGAAACATTCACTTGGTTGCCACTTTCTCGGTGGCAGCACATCATACAGAGTTCATCCTCCAGTGTGCCCAATTCTACAACAAAGAGACAAGATCAATCTCGAATGCCAGTGGCAATGTAATAATTCGACTAGACCTCAAATTCATTGACAAAGTCTTCATGTGCCCTCCTGCTACTAAGGTGCTGAGGATCAACTTCATAGAGGCACAGAAGGAGTACGATAAGGACCTTGAGAGGGCAAAGAAAGTAATGAATAATAGGTGGTTGAAGACCCAAAGGACCAATTTATCCAGATGGCCATAGAACTTCCCAAAGAGTGATTTCATTGAAGAAGTTGGTGACTTGATCACCCTTCTCATCAGAGTACGAGGTCTCTCGTCTTCCTCACAGTTTCACGAGTGAATGTACCCGTTCATCAAGATCATCCTCTAGGGTAAGCAGGTCATCTTCTGGGGTGAACAGATCAGCAACACCTTTCACGAGCAACTGACCAAGGTACAAATTACTTCAAAGTTCTATATGACTTTGTACCTGGTCTACATAGCTGCCTCGATGCAAACCTTTCCAGGTTTGACAACTAAAGGGGACAGAAAGATCACCCCAGTTTACTCATATTACCCCCAGCTAACGTTTCAAGGATCAATCCATCATTTTAGAAGGGTAAATGATGCCTTCTTTGCCATATTTTTATGTCTTTTTGACCCTCAGCTCGAGCAGAAGAGAGTGTCTGATGAGGCCTGGACGGTCGTCAACGACTATGGTTGTATGTTCCTACAATTCCCCTCCTTCTGCTATCTTTGGGTTGGCTTTTTCCAAGGCTATCCCTATATGCTCCCCAGGTTTCCTTCTGATAAGTTAGTCCTAATGGAACTATGTAGACAAATGGTTGTCGTACATACTAGGCAGATGGAACTGAAAAAGCCAAGTTTCAGGTTTCCAATTGAAATTAGCAGATACTCAATTTTAACTACAACCAAAGCCAAGGTCATGGAAACAGAGATGCAACTGGTTATCATGAAACAATTTAAGAAAAGGGATAGCTTTGACTATAGGGGTGTCAAGGACATGATCAGATGAAAGACTCAATTTCATGAGCCTATGATCGAAGACATCTGAGTAGACCTAAGGAAGGCTGAAGAAATCAAGAGGATGGACTATAGCAGGCTAACCCTGGAACAAATCAAATATTTGGGGCTTGCAGATATTCCCTCCAACTTGGTTGATGATAAGAGCATTATCAACAGCAGGTACCTGGCTGAGAAGATTGTTGACTCCCCTCTTCCTCCAATTCAGTGGTCTCAAAAAGAACTAACTTCTCTGAGGAAGATATTTGAACTAATACTGGCTAACACCAATGATTGGTTAGTGGCTAAAGGGATCATACTAAAAGAGTTTATTATAGGATTAGAGGCTGAGTTCCAAGCAAAAATGAGAAAGAAGGCAGAAAATAGGACTAAGAACAAAGGTGATGTTCCTTCCCCATCTAGGCCTCTCAAGCCTAGAATCATCTTTGTTTCCAAGAAATCAAAGGTTACTAAAGAGCCAGAATCAATAGCTAATAAAGTTGAAGAACAAAGCTCCGATGAACAGGCAGCTCAACAAATGGAGACAGATGATAGACCCTCAGAATAGCAAAGGGCTGAACCTCTACCTTCTCAGAAAGGGGCACAGCCGCTGACAAACGTCTCTTCTTCTCCACCTCAGTCTCCTGAGGCATCTCCTTCACCTCTATCTCCTATCAATATTCCTTCTTTTGGAGCTGCCTCTCCTTCCAGAGTTATGTTTGGCGATCCTTAGGGCGCTTCTAGAGATACTCTCCGCTCCTCTGGATCTATTCCTAGTTTAGCATCTCCTTCCTTCAATCTTGGAGAAATTTCTGCCCTTGATCAATCAACGGCCGGCACGGTTTCACCTATTACTCCTACTACAACCACTGTTACCACTAGCAGTGCAAATGTTACCATGGTAACACCAGCTGCAGGAACCATTGCCATAGTAAGTACTTCTTCTCTCCATCTTTGGATGTCAGCTTTCACGCCTAAAAGAAAGAAGCTAGCCATCTTTGCAGATGACTTCAATTTTGAAAAGATAGTGCCGGTGAAGGCTAAAGCCCCTAAGAGACCAAGGATCCTCTCAAAATTGGTTGAGGAAAAAGGGCATTAATTTTTGGAAGTAGCTAAGCCTCTGCAGGACGCAACCCTTGCGGGTTTTGACATGAGCAGCTATTCCATCTCTCATGTTGAACTTGGAAAAGTTACTCACGAAGGTGCAAAAAGTGATCTACAGTCTACAATGGACATCATGGTCTAGAAATTTGATAGAAAAAAGGAGATGAAGGACTACTATAAGGCCAACATAGAGCAGTTGACGGCAGTAATAAGGAAATTCACCCTTCCCTCTGAAGCGACAGCTCTAAAAGCCTTCTCTATTGACGACCCCATAATCTAGAAGGAAATGTCTTTGAGGATTACATTGAAAAAATGCATACACAGGGAATTTCTTTACTTACAAAAGTTGCAAAGAAGACAGACAAGATGAAGAAGCTGAGAACAGATTTGGAAGACCTCATCTCTTTTATCTCTCAGGACATTGACAATACAGAGAAATGTCTTAGTAAGTGGAGAGAAATGAAGGATCTGAAGAAAAGCACCTTGATATCTATCAGCATTATTTCTAGCAAATATTCCTATGTTGAGATCAAAGAATCACTAATATATAAGATACAGGTACTCAAGGAACTGGTTGAAGATCTCAAATCATCTAAAGATGCCAGTGAAAAAAGTGACACAGGTTTGCTGAATATGCTAGAAGAACTACCTTGCAACCTCACTTCCAAGGATAACCAATTTCTCTCAGACAAAGAAATGATCCAAGAATTCAAGGGTATGTTTTAGAGAGATTTTGAGGAGAAAACCTTCTCAATGACTTCTGTGGACAATATTTTAGATACTCAGTTAACTCTGGATAATCTAATATCCAGGTTAACTAGTCATGCTAAGGCAACCACAACATTGAAGGATGCTTCAATCAGAGCCAGGGTCATCTTCAAGAACACCGTTGCGCTAGACAGTATAGGAATTTAGGCATCCATTGTTATGTACAATGCTCATCTGAAGAAGTCTGGCGGCAAGAGCTGAAACTTTTTCCCCTTCTCTCTTCTTTTCTCATGCACTTTTGTCATGAAAAAGTGCATGCAATTTTTTAATGTGTAATTACATATAAAAGTTCTGAAAAAATATCTCAAAGTCAAAGTTGAGTCATTTTTGACTAGGATATTTTCGTATTTTAATATTTTCTAGTTTTTGAAAGTTTCTCCCTATATATAGTGGAGACCTCTTTTGTAAATGGATCTTTGATAATTGAGAGCAAAAATTTTGCTGAAATTGAGACACTTTTTGGACTTTGTGCTCAACTTGTAAATCATATTTTGTTGAATGAATGAGAAGCAGGTTTATTTCAGACTTTGTGTTGAAGTTATCTGTGTTATTTAGGAAATAGTTCTTATGTCCTCTTTCCTGATAATCTCTTATTTGTTTGATTTAATAAGCAAAGTGTGTGTGTTGACATTATCTGAGGACGTTTCTAAAAGATAAAAGAGAGACTTTGAGCTACTTTTATCTTGGTGATCTTTTTATCTTTGTAGTTTTAGGCAAAGACTTTGTGCTTTGTTTCACTCTACGGTTACGCATATTCTGAATCAGTGAAGGAGGCAACGGAAGACTTTGTGCTTACGTGGGTTTCCTTGTGCACTTTGTTACACTTCAATGGATTTTCTGCTCTGTGCTAGATACCATTCCTAAAAGAAGAGGAATGTTCTTAGCCAACGACCAGGATTTCTCTCTCTTGTTCCTTGGACATCACCTCTGAAAAAAGAGATGTGGATGCTATTATACCACCCCAAGTATTATTTTCTACTTAATTATATATACATATAGCACATAAATATTCATAGGGAACCTCCCCTTGATGAGAGGAGAGATTTACCTCATCCAGATCTGGTAAACCCACACATTTTGTGGCGTAAATCTCCCTATGTTGTGGTTGATATACCCATTTTGTCATTAGTTAGTTGACGACAAAATATTCACCCAACAAGATGATAAAGGGTTGTGAGGGGTGAGTGAGGTGGATTCAAGGGATCAACCCTAGGAGGAGATTTAGATGGTTGAGAAGGTGTTGGGTAGTAAATTGGACTATAATCCTCTAAGTTATTAGGATAACTATGATAATCTTCAATTAAAGGAAGTTCAACAAATAAAAGTTCAAGTGTACCAAAATTTTGACAATCCAAACACTCCTTTATAGAATAACTTTGTTTTTTAGTTGGCCTCTAGATTTATCTCCTTTTATGATGAACACTTAAGGGTGAGACAATCTACTTAGGATGAGTCACCTTTGAAGGAGGATCTCAGTCCTTACATATTTGCAAACAAGAGAACACTCAAAGCTGAAAGAAGTTAAAATGGGCACGAATCTTCCAAAAACTAGATATAATGTTGGAGTCACCACTAGAAGAAAACTTCTAGAATATAACATTTTACAAATAGACAGTGATACATGCTAAAATCATACTTTTTTGAAGTCAATGATGATATATGAAAGCAAAGACACTGAAAAGTTCATATTCATGTTCAAAATGGCAAATCACTTTCCAACATGAATAAATTAACAACTCCTTGTAATAATTTTCATCAACACAAGTGCCAAGGGTCTTTTCTCAAAACGGCACCACTAAAGTGTTGGTTCCTAGTTTTACACCTCTTGCACTTAGCCTTGCACACTTGGGTGGTATGGAAAACATTGATGAAAAACCCAGAATTGTGTCATTATATCCAGGGAATGGTTTAGCATCAAGATGGATTGAACACATAAAATGATTGGAAGACACCAATAGAGGGTATGGTTAGTTCCCTGCTACTTTTGGGTCTGCCTAAACCAAGGTGAGAGGACCTAAGGGGTATCTTGCTCGCATAGATGGATACTACAATTCAATCTTTAAGGGGATTATTGGCACACAAATAAATCTAACCAAGGTATAACCAAACTTGTTCACTCCATTTGGGAAGAGTTGTCACACATAATAAACAAATGCTCTAAGTTAGACACAAGCTACTAAAGACAGATGGAAAAGTGATTGAAACCTTCATTTCTAAAGAAACTTCTAACAACTCAGGGCCAAATGGAAGATTGCAATGCTAGGATTTAAAGATAAAAACGTAGATACATTTCAGATCTGTAAAATTGATTCATCTATAGGTAAATAACACTTAAAATAGCTGACAACATATATTATTTGTAGGGTAGGGTAAGATGAGTTAAGTGTATTAAAGAGTGGTGTGGTGGCTTTAAAATAGTAGGAATTCCTTCAGCATGTATGTTATCATTCATTGAAAGATGCACAATACTAGTAAACAAGATAAGGAAATTATTAGGAATGCTTTGCATTCATTGGTGCCAATGAAATACAAACATTCAAATAACCTCTGAAACCCTAAAGCATATACTGCAACTAAGGCTTCAAGCACTTTCTCCTATCAAATCCATAAGTCTAGGGCATTTTTAAAATATCGTCAATAACAAACTCCCAAGTCACAATGTAGAAAGGAGTTTATAACCTAAATCTATGCCCAAAAATAATTGCCATTAATAAGCATAAAACTAAATACACAATCAACAGAGCATGAAGAATATATTATTCCATTTCATTGATAAGATACAACAGAAATAACATGTAGTTTCCATTAACTTGAAAATAAATCTTACATACATTAGTGTTCAGAATTGTAACATGGGGAGAAGCATGGTGGATTTGCTCTGAAACAGGGGACACATATACATGCTCTCAGAGCTTGCTAATGGATATACAGCTGCAACCACCTTAGTAAGAGAGACAAACACAGATAACAAGAATATTGAAAATGAAAAGGCCTCTGTAAAGAGGAGATTTCTGAAAGTTGAAAGAGCCTAATACCTAAGAAAACCAACAACCTCATAAAGAGGACAGGCTCTCTTTACTTCTACAAATTTCTCACCCCAAATATTTTGATAATATGCTCTAACTATAGTATGCCCTTGGTGATGTCTGGAAGCTCATACCTTATAAGGAAATCATTCTGGTAACTGCCCATCCGTGTCATGATGAGATTTGATAACAAACCCTTGATCTCCTTGGCTGGAAATTCATTGCTCTTGAGCTTAAGGGAAAATATTCTTTTGGGAGTGAAACAAACTCTTTCTCTTCATGTGTAACTGTATTATATTGCCTTCAACTAATCATTTGATAACAAACCCTTGATCTCCTTGGCTGGAAATTCATTGCTCTTGAGCTTAAGGGAAAATATTCTTTTGGGAGTGAAACAAACTCTTTCTCTTCATGTGTAACTGTATTATATTGCCTTCAACTAATCATTTGCCTAGTTGGAATCTTGTGGATAGATTCCCTCCTTCTTGTGCAAGCCAAAGAATGCCCATTGCTTTGTAAAGATTGCATCAAATTGGTCCAATTATGATGGAGGCAATGTAGGATCCATGGCCGTTTGGATATGCTTCCAATGGCCCACCTTGGTTTCAAAACCCCTACATCAAATTTTTCTTTCATGGAGGTATTTTACAATGACCAAATATTTGGAAAATGCAACATTTAGCTTATGTTTACCTTTTTACCTTTTAGGTTTGCTTCCAATATTAATAAAGCTTAAGTGAATTTTTTACCTATATCTTGCCTTACGCGGGACTATGGAACCTTTTTGAAATTTTTCACTTTTTAGCCAGGTGGGATTTCGGACCCCAAGTGCAATTTTGCATGCTGGTGGAAATTTGAAAGTCCAGTGCACATTTACAATTTTCAAATTTGTAACTTGTAATCTGAAGTTATAGTTACACTCAAAAGTTTCATCGTGGACTTAGGAACTTGAAATGCAATTTGAAAATTGCAAAAATGCAACATTGTCTTTTGCATTGAAAGTTCCACTTTAAATATTTGACATCATGTTAAATGGCAGGTATTGGACATTTGAGTGCAATTTTCAAATTGCACATTTGCAAATGTGAAATTGCATCTTCCTTTGAAATCTCCCACAGACCTCACTTTGAAATTTCTTCCCAAATCCTAAATATTAATGAACCTTTACTTGCATTTATCACTTCCCTTGGATTACGAGTAGGGCTTGTAGTCAGCTCTAAGGAACCTATAATTTCAGTTGAATCTTCATCTTTTATGCTTCTTGGAAAGCTAACTTTAGCTAGTTCTCTTAGCATTTTCAACTTGCTTGTTCTGGGGTCAGATTTGGTTCCTTTTGATCCTTTTCCTTCTAATGATCTTACTCTTCCCCACTGACTAAAAATTTGACCAGTCTTTGGAGAAGACTCCACTCTTAATTCACATGAACCTTGCCCTTCACCTTCACCTTCAGTAACTACAGGAGTAACCATTCTTAGGTCTATGAAACAAGGAGACCCAAGATGATATGTAGGAACATCATCTTCAATGCCAGTCAAGGGCAGGTTAATATGAGACATCTCAACTCCTATCCCTTCATGTTCTGCCTCAAGGCTAAATGGAAAGAACTGCGACCAATGTTGATGAGGTATTACTGGAAAAAATATTCCCCATACTACCATTTTGATCCCTAGTTTAAGTGATGGCTTCTCAGATGGTGCCAATCTTACAAGGCAATTCATTAAAGTGTACCATTCATTAATTAGTTGAGAAACAAAACTGAAAAACAGAGGTGCCAGCATAAAGATCCCACTACCCTTGTGATCCTTAGAAGGACGCCCATCAGCGTGGAACAAAAAACCCATTACAAAAATCATTGCTTCACATAGAAGGTAGATACTTTCTATTATTTGCACTCCTCTTCTAATGTATGGCTTTAATAAAACCAGATATGACAATCAAACTATAGTAAAACCAAATGTTATACTTGAAGATTTTGCTCTGCGTATCCTTGAAGCACAAACAGGTAGATCACAATCTTCCCCATTGCTATTTAGACAAGTTATATTAGCATTGTTTACATGTTAATCTGAGGTAGGAGAAAACATTTCATCAGCTGGTCATTTCTTTTTATAAGGTGAAGACCTTACTGTCCTTTGTTGTGTGAAACTCTCTCCAAAATCATGAGATTCACATTTTACAATTTCTTCTATATTGTACTTGATTTTAGAATGATTCTACCCTTTTTTAAAACTCTATTCAATGCCTATACCCAACTGAGTCGTTATTTAGAGTTTGGCATTGTTCACACTCAACACCTAGAGTGTTCATATCTTTCAAGTTGCTTCTTGACCCATTAATTACACGTGTGTATTCTACCAGCAAATTTCTTGAATCTCGTGACATTCTACACCTCAGCAGGCCCAACTGCAACTTGCAAGTTTACAAGTTTGCATTTTTGAGTTGTGTCTCTGCTGAGTATCTCTGTCGGTGAGCTTCAAAGGTGGGCGAGCAAATTAAAACTTTGTAAACATGAAAAATTGCATTTCCTTTTAAAACTTATGCCAATGCCCTTCCTCCACATTGACTGCAATTCGTTGGCTTGTATTTTACAATTGCTTTTTCTGCCTTTATCTCCGTTGTCCTTAAAAGTTTCGTGGACATTCAAACTTTATTTGCAATTGAGTCAAATTTCAAACTTGTATTTTTTACCTCATTTCGCCATCGGGTTTCAGAATTGGGTGTGAATTTTGCAAGTTCCAATTGCAAAGTTGTATTTTACTGTGAAAGTTGTGCCGATCTCCTTTCACATGGGCCCATGCCTTCCTGCGGACTTCGGGGACTCACATGCAATTCTCACATTGCAAACTTGCATTCAGGTCTAAAAACTCTTACCATTTTGAAATTTGCATCTCTTTTTGACCGTTTAGATGGATTTTAGAATGCTTACGTGGCATGGTTTGATTTTCCATGTCGACTTTTCTCATGGAGTGGGTTGGAATTTTTGAACTAAGCTTCCATTTTCGATGCCACGTGGCTTCTTTCAACTGGCATTTTTATTTTTTAGTGGGCAGCAGAGCTTCGAACAACCTTTGCAATTTTCAAGTTACAAACTTGATTTTTTCTTGAAACTTTCCACTGACCCCTTTGAATATTCATGGACCCTACAACCAAAACTCGGTATAAGGCATGAAAACATTAGATGTTAGCTTGAAATCAAGATTTCACAGGTTTTCACAAAGCAATTGCAAGAGTGGGGTTTCCATGACTTGATTACAGAAGCGGGATTTTCATAACCCGGGTACACATTTACGGATTGGGGTAATGGTTAGACATTCAAGCACTAATTCTTTGGGAAATAGGGCACAAAATGTTTAAGCATATTTTAGTACCAACACAACCAATGATAAAGCATTCATTCTTTATTTGCCACCATATTTGAGCATGCGCCCAGTATTTAATGTGGACGTTCTCAATATTTATTTTCCTCCATTCCTTGAGCCAGTAGTGATATAACATCTTTTTGATTTGGATCCTAATCACTTGCATATCGTAGACAAAGAACGTATCATTGAATTGATAGATTCACAACCCCAACATGAAACTCATCAATTATTTCAACTGGTCAAAGTTGGGCACTATTATGGTCAATAAAATTGGTGAAACCTTAAGCATCTTCTAGTTTAGTTCCCAAAACTAACCAACAATGAAATCGAGACCATTGATTTTCAAGAAAGGTTGAATGATATATGCACAACATTAAATCCTATATCGTAGTAGCTCACATATGTGCAAGCCTCCTCACTCCTCTTATTAATCCTAGGCATCTCATGTTAAGTACAAAGCCTTGTGATAATTTTCAATGATGGTCCAACTCTTTAAAACATTCCACCAACTCTTCCTTTCCAAGTAGCTTGTTTGACACTTAGGGTTCTCTATTAAGTTTTGTGCTACCTTAGCACATTTAACTACATATTCCCATGCTTATTGCACACCTACTTCATACTACTCATAAATTTTGTAGGCCCGTTCCATAATTCTATAACACTTGCATCTTATATAGTATTACACTTCATGTCATAGTGTTTATAACATTTTTATCATTGTGCATCACTACATTTGACCAACATATTTATGTGATTCCAAACAACACCTCATAATTACCACATCTTACCTTAGTTTTGCAGGGTACCTCATAGTCCTCTTGTACATCATCCATCTTTTGCATTGGTTCTTTGCATTCTAGTTGTCTTTATAGATCTATGTAGGGCCATTACACTTTAGTGTTCACTTTCTAACACTTTATTTCCATGCAACATGCTAGATGTCACACTCCACACCTACACCAAACTAGAGCATTATCAAAGCATGCCCCATGTGGGACCACAACTATCATGTGGTTAGGGAAGATGGAATGACTCATAAAAATCTCTTCAATAACCATTTTTTTGTTGTAATTGTCATATTCTATTGTATGCATATGTATTTTAGCCAATGCAATGAAAATTATAACCCCCTTTATAGAATCATTGGAGATCACCCCACACCATATTGTAATTTAGTTAATTTTGTCTAGCATTCAAATCCGTCTATTTTTTATTTATTACATTTTTCTAGGAGATCAATAAGGATGCATTCCTCTTTCTAAATAAAGAGCTTGTCATCTTGGCCTTATTGTTTTGTTGTACACATTTGTACTTACCTATTTTGTAATCTAAATAAAATTTTCATTTCTTCATATCATTCTTCTTCTTAACTCGAATTTATTTGTACAGATTAGTAGGACCATATTTATTTACACATTTTACCATTAATACTTATGCCTAAGTGTGTTTTGGCCCCCTGCACAACTAATCGTAGGAACCATAATGAAATTAAACTAGAGTAAGTATTAGTAATTCTATGATAAATAATATTTTTTAGGGATCTATCAATATTCCATCACCATAAATAATGTGGTCTAAGTATTGAATCTCTATATTTAATAAAGTACATTTGGCCAAACTGCAATAAAGATGATGTTATTAGAGACATTGAAGAACACTTTGCATGAGTTATTCATGTTCTTAACATTGTAGGAAAAACTCAAGATATAATCCAAGAATATTGAGAAAATTTAATTAAGATACTCATAGAACATGTCATTCCTAAGGATCATGAATATTTTCAAGACATTAGTTATCCCAAAATGTACCACTATAAACTCGTAATGGTTTTAACATGTCTTGAAATTAGTCTTGTGGATAAAAATCATACAAAAGGAAAGTGGTCTCTAAAAATAAGAGATAACCATCTTTGTGCCCAAGTCATGCTAGTAATACACTATATTAGCATAGCAGGATATTTGATACATGTGGATCTCTATCCAATCCATGTACAAAACAACATCATATTATGTACAAAACAACATCATATTATCCCAAGGGGAAAATGTCTATGACTAGAGTGATAGGAAACACTCTTAAATCTAACACATAGTAATAAAATAAAGAACTGACTTATTATTGTGGATGGGACTAGATAATAAAATTAAATAATGGGTATTAAAAAATAAATATTATCTCCTTTTCTATATGGATTTCTTCTCCTCCCTTTTTTTCTTTTACAAAAAAAAAATATTTCTCATTATACTACACTTATATTTTTTTTTTCAACGATCATTCTTTTGCACAACAATTTCATCATACCTACATGTTGAATTTGAAAATGATATAAAAATAAAATTTGTAAAAAAAATTCTTTTCTTTTTAATGTAAAAATGGGACCTTGATCTAATATTAAATGAGTAAAATATGTTTTTTTACTGAGAGATATATTTTGGAATTATTGCCATAGCAGTTCTCAATCGTCTTCTTCTTTATTGTTGAACTTGCATAGATGATCATTCTACATCACTCTAAATTCTAATATATGTTTATTCTTATTGATACTCTAAAATTCTTACTTCTCTCATACATAAGAAACTCTAAAATCTAATTTTAAAATACTTCTAAACGAAACCTATAGCTAATCTGAAATTTTCATAATTTAACAACTTTCAACTATAAGGGAAACTAATACGTTGAAACTTTCCCAAATAATTTTTAGTATTTTATATCTATCTCATAGACCTATTTACTCTCTTTTCTTTCATATAAATAATTTTATCTCATATCAAATATTAAACTTTAATTTTTATAGCAATTTCAAAACCCAAAATACAAATGAAATTTAAAAATACTTCAACATATTTAATTTTATTCATAAAATATAAAAATTATTTAACAAAATTTCATACCTAAAAAATTAAATTCAACTCTTAACCATATCTCTTATTCTTACTCTTCCATCCTAATCTAAAAGTAAGTTGTTACTTACAGCTCACATACACAAACAAACTAGTTCCCTAATATTAATAAATCAAAACTATAATATATTAATCTAAAGAATATCCAACAAAAGTCTAAATTGCTTATATTATATTTTAGATTACTTGATAAAAATTATTTGATCCAAAACATTATGGCCCTTGACCAAGCCACCGTGAGTTTTCATCGATCAATTTTCAAAGCACAAAGATAACACACCATCACTTTAATGACGATATTTTATATATTAATGCAAAGAAAGATAAGTTAAAAAAAACCTTCCAACACGTGAGCTTTCCCTATCTTGCTGATGAGAAATTAGAATTTCATATTGAATCCTTTCCACATGCATCTATCTATATATCCTATAATACTTCATGAGTTTGAGGAGATTGATATGAATGAATAATTGCCAGTTACTATTCACTTGAGAAACCATATGGCCTTGGGAGTTGTCATTTTCATGGAAAATATAGTGGGTTTGAGTTCATTTACTGTTATAGGGACAATCAACAAGTCGTTAGATCTCCCATGGTGGGTACTTTTAGGAAACCATAAAGGTTTAATTTCCTATTAGTATTATGATTTTAGATGGATTTGTATAGTAGGTGTAAATAATAGTGAGAAGTTGTTTCTTAGATGGTAATGAAATTAAAAAACAAGGGTAACTTTTGCATTCTCTTACAAAGAAATATGTTTGGATTGTTGTAGGTAGATTGCTTTTTAATGACATAAATTAGAATTGTTATCACTTTCTGAGTTATTAAACGTGATTTTTTTTATTATAAATATTTTTTGGTTTAATATTTAATATTCAATTTATCATGTCATAGTTTTAAATTGTAGTATTATGTGGAGTTAAAGACTTTTATTTAATATTATCTAATGAAGTGATATGTACACTTGTTTTTATTAGAGTTTTAATTAAATATATTTTTTAATTGGTTATTGGTCTAATGTTTAAGAGTTTTTATAATACGGATTGATGACAAACTTGTTTGATGAGTTATGTAAGGTTCATATTTTGAATCACATTTTCTCAAAATAAATACGAGATTTAAATGGTTGATTTATTTTATGTGTATGTGTGTGTGTGTGTGTGAGAGAGAGAGAGAGAGAGAGATCTCAATTGAATGATGAATGAACCTTATAAAAAGTTCAGATGTGATCAACTATAAGAAAAATTTAAAAAATACAATATCATTTATAAAAAATTGATATAGGTGGTTAGAAATGTGTGCTCCACCTTAATGACAATTCAAGAAAGTGTGGAGACCATTTTTTTTAGCTATATTAACTATGTGAATATTCATAATAAAAAAATTTAAAGAAAAAGTCTCAAATATTTTTTTTGGTGTTCATAATTTTAACTTTTAGAATAAGAAGTCCTCTCTTAAATATGACCAACAATTACATATCCAAACATTTTTTTTAAACATTTTTTTTAAAAAATTAATACATAAAGTTTATTACAATATTATATTATAAACAAATTTATATGTAATTATAATTTCTCCACTACTTTACCTCAAAAACATCATTAATATGCTTGTCATTTTTTGGTAAGCAAATGAAGGCACAATTTTTCAATCAATAAACCCTTAATCCTATATAAATATTATGACCACTTACACCTATCAAATATTATTTAAATGTATGTCCATCATTTCTTTTTAATTTCTACTATGGTAGGATACGATAGTATTCATAGCCACATTAATTTTCGTCAACAAAGTAGTCAAAAGTAATAATGTTTTCTCAATAATAATTGTTTTAATCTTTATATTCAATTTTAGATTTTTTTTAAACATAAAATAAGTATTACAAATAATTTATTTAGCATTTTATTGGTTTAAAGATATTTAAATGATAATTTTTTTTTTAAATAAGGAATTTATATTATTAGGTACATATTTTTTAAACTTAATTTATAGCAATGAGGTGTGTAGAATCTCATTAGTATTTATGTGATATATGTAATTAAGTATGAGACATTTATTATGAGATAAATGATTAAAATTAGTTAATGAAGTCATTATGATCGTTCATACCTTTCAAATATTGCACTAACTTTCAATACTTCGTTAAAAATCTTTAATTAGGTGTTTGTGTCCATAAGTAAGTTTATCTTGTCGCAGTTACTATTCACATTATAAAATATAATGGAAAATCTATCCACATCATCATAATTTTAGGGGAAGGAAAACCCATGCGAAAATTTAATATCTTCCTTTATTTTATTTTTTTGTTTCTCCTTTGTACTTCCCTAAATGAGCCCTTATTATGACTAATCATCTAGATTTAACAATAATTAGTATTAAGGTATTAGGGCATATTATGTGCTATTATCAAGATTTATATTTGATGATTGTATGTCCATATTTATGTTTTTTGGTTTTAAAATACATTCAAATTTTTAAAGAGACCATATTAAATGTAAGGTACAAATTTAGACAGAGCATAAAATATTTTATAAGATGATGATTGATGTTGTTTTTATTGTCATCGTCATAAAATGAGTTAATGAATTCATTATGATCATCCATACCTTTAAAATATTTCACTAACATTCATTCAAAACTTTGTTAAAAAGCTTGAATTATGTGTTTGTCTCCATGGTTAGGTTTATCTTATCGTGGCTACTATTCACATTGTAAAATATAATGGAAAATCTATCCACATCATCATAATTTTAAGGGAGGGGAAACCCATGTAGAAATTCAATATCTTCCTTTATTTTATTTTTTGTTTCTCCTTTGTACTTCCTTAAATGAGCCATCACTATGACTAATCATTTAGATATAACAATAATTAGTAGTAGGGTATTAGGGCATATTATATATTACTATCACAATTTATATTTGATTATTGTACGGACGTATTTATGTTTTTTGGTCCTAAAATACATTCAATTTTTTAAAGAGACCATATTAAATGTAAGGTACAAATTTAGACAAACCATAAAATAAGTTTATAGGATGATGATGGATATTGTTGTTGTTGTTGTCATCTAATTTTTCCTTCTCCTACTATGCATTATATTAGCACTTGAAGAATAATGTTGAATAAATAGCCATCATCAAAAAATAATCATGATAAAGAAGGTCAACCATCAAATTTAAGTCCTAAATGTTATCCAACAACCTTTCGAACATATTATGTGATACTATAAAATAACCTTTCCATTTTAAAAAACACTCTTTAGAGGTGAAATGACACTATGAACAAGGAAACTCATTGGCATTGGCTTACTCCACAAGCTTAATTGCTTTAGCTACTATTTTAACCAATCTATGACATCACTTTGTGTCCTATATCACATTACTAACTTCACTATCTAGTGTTAGTGGAGGGGCTAAAATCAACCAATTCACTATAGTTATTGTGGATATCTTTAGCATTTAATTGTGTAATCCTTTTTTAATTTACGTATCTTCCTATTCAAACGTGCATGTTTTCTTGAAGAGTAAATTTTATAAG
The DNA here is from genome assembly GCA_037957365.1 of Torreya grandis. Taxonomy (NCBI): domain Eukaryota; kingdom Viridiplantae; phylum Streptophyta; class Pinopsida; order Cupressales; family Taxaceae; genus Torreya; species Torreya grandis. Next base: position 3,935,115 of record JARHVA010000295.1, on the reverse strand, counting down.
TTTGTTCATTTGTTATTTTTACACCAGAGGCATTTTTATTGGGGAAACAAACCTTAGATTCATCCTCACATATTTCAAGATGTCAATCTGGTCTTGTCCATGAATAGTGTTATGAAGAAGTATATAAAGATTCGTCTTAGATGAGATCATAAATGTTAAAGTTTTTTTAACCAGCTATTTCATGCCACTGCATGAAAAAAGGTATGATGAATAGTAATATTTATAATATGTGGGTCACTCCTGGTTTTGCCTCGGTTTAGACCGCCACCTTTGAATTGGGTGAACGGGTAATCGATCATGGAGTGTTGGTAGAGATAAGAACCATTAGACAGCCATTGTATCCTTTGCGCGAGTCAGAGCACGCCAACATCGATTCCACTTTGAGGAGGAAACATAGTTTCCATCATATTAATTATTGGTGGTGAGGAATCAAATGCATAATCAAACAAGGAATTAATATCCATAACTAATATACTCTCACCTTATCTATTCTATCACATAATAACTCGTATAAGTAATGGGTTCTTATATATAACCATCTTAGAAACTCCTTAAAAGACCACCAAAAATAACCATAATTAAAATAATTATTTTTGGGCAACAGAATAAATCATGGCATACCAGATTGGGCAACAAAATATAGTAAATCATGACATACCTATCTACCCATCTGGCAAATCAGATTGTGCACTCACCATCACCAGACAGAATATAACAGAATTTGGCAGACTAGATTAGGCAACAGAATAAATACTCACCATCACTAAATAGAATAGTCGCCATCATAGCATATCATACCAGATTGGGCAATAGAAAGATAGGCGCTTCCCAATCTAGAGCCTTATAAATGGCTACCCTGATGTTGGAGGTAGTTACTAGTCCTTTTCTTTTTTTTTTGGTTATCTTGTAGTGATTTTTAAATTATACACAGACTTCCCTCCCTTTCTGCCTTCCCTACCGGGACTTGATAAATAAACCTAAGAGAGAATTAAACCAAACAGAAAATGACACCAATCAGATTTACTACACGGTCATGCCAACATCTGTCTAACTTCTTAAGAAATTATACTAGTCATTTCCCAGATAATCTCATATTAAACACCAAATGTTTTATATCATATGATATAAGAGAAACCATACTTAACTTAATTAAGTTCAAATTATGTCCTTAAAGTCGCACATAAGAAAATAGGAAAATAACTAAGATAATACATAGGAAATATTGAAGATTACATGCCTCCTAAATTCTTTCTCACCGCTTCCTTCCTTCTTTACAAGATAGCGCTCACCTTTATTACATAAAATTATTTTATACGATTATTCTTGTATTCTTTTATGAATTATACAGGCAAAGTCAGGTGAATCTATCTAGGAAGATAGTTGTGGGGACAAGTGGCCTGTGCTGAGGATGTTTTATGCATTAGATGTCCAGCTCAAATTGTGCTTCATTTTATTTTAAAGTAACATAATCTAAGATAATTAAAGATATGCTTTAACTAAAATTCTGACCTTTCTCTTAATTGACTCAAGGATTGTGCCTAAGGTAAGGTATTTTTAATAAAAAAAAATATTTCTTCATTTAATCATCTCCACTTAACTATCTTGAAAGAACACGAGCTTTTTATCTTTAAATTTAGAATCAGGATTCACTAGTTTAAAATAAAATAAATATAGTATTATATGTTTTTTCAATTAATATATGCATAATATATATTTTAGTTATATATTATATAATGTATTACCCATTAATATAATATTATAATAAAATTATTATTATATAAGTTTATTTAAAAAATTAATTTGTAATATTAATATAAAAATATATATTGTAATAATAATATTTAATTATATGTAATATAATATGTATAGTTAATAATAAATAGTATTAATATATAATATACTATTATACATATAAACCCATCAATGATAGCTTAGTGTTAAGTGATTTGAGTGTTAAAAGTGGGAGGTTTTAGGGTCCATTCTCTGGGATGATCATTTTCTAGCATCGTTCCCGCATTAAGCTACGACAGGGTATTCATGAAAAATATCTAAGGCAATGGACTAATGACTCGGTGTTCAATGTGATGGGGGTCATCATGTGTCTTGAACCCTGTGTTCAATGTGACAAGGCAAATCCACATAGCTTGGCTAGGTATATTATTCACCATTGGTTTAGGCATTTCAGTTATAAAAATGCTTGTACCTAAAATTTCACCATTGGTTTGGGCATTTCAGTTATAAAAATGCTTGTACCTAAAATTTAACCCCCATTAAAGAGTCAGTGTTAAATTGTAATAATAATCTCAAGAAGGAGCATTTAAATTGGGTTCCTCCTCCACCAAGTTGATTTAAATTGAATTTTGACGAACCCTTGCGTGATACTCCTAAAACTTCTGGAGCGGGTTTTATCATTCATGATTGCAATGGTTTTTTAATTTGGATTTTTCATTAAACTCACTGATAGAACCAACAATGAATAAGAATCTCAAGCTTTGATGTTTGGTTTATAAATGGTTGAGTTCAATGATATCTCCAATCTCATAATCGAAAGTGACTCTTAAGTTATCATTCAATCTCTAATTAAAAGAAAGGCAAAATCATGGAATATAGCTAATATTTTGGATAAATCTTGGCCCTTGTTAAATTTATTCAAAGATTGGAATGTTAATCATTGTTTTTGTGAAGCTAGCAGCTAATGTCTTGGAAACCATTGGTATTGATCAAACTTTGGATATAATGATTGATAATCATTGTGAAGAAAAATGGGAATTAACATTTCCAATCATTTTTTTTTTTTGTTAATCTTCCTCTCTCTGCCACCTCTGTTTATCTCTATCCTTGGAACGTGCATATTAATTTTGCATGGGAGTACAGTGAGTGTTATCGGTTTTGTTTAGAGTATTCTCAACATTGGGGTACGAGTTTAAATGGAGTATACAGTGTTTGAAGCTTTGTCTAGTCCTTCTGTAGTGGGCTTCTGCAAATCAATGGAAATGCCCTTCGTTGGTAAGATCTCGAGTGGTATATTATGGAAAAAATTGAGTTCCATCAGATGAATCTTTCAACACCATCCTTTTGATAATTGTGGACGAATTTATTTGTGAAATTAGGTTGGTCAAAGTTAATTTGATTGCTACTTCTCTCTTTGCTAGCAATGTTTTGTTCATTGTGCTTGATAAGGAAGTTGTGAAATCATTGGTTGAGTTCTTAGTGAATTTGGATTTTAGGGTGGGCCTGGATGCAGCCCTAGAGGCAAGTGTTGGGGGGTACGAATATCCATTTCCATTATGGGCAAAGACAGTCTCAAATTGATGCTAATGGCAGCCTTCAGGGAGTTGTAAAGAAAATTTTCTATCCTTCATAGCTACATTTTCACTGTTGTTTGAGATAAGGACGAACAGGTTAGCTGGGACTTGGTTTCCTCCTCCCCCTAGAGGAATAAATGTCGCCCCTACCTTCTCTAGAATTCATGTGCTCTGTTCGCCATTCTTGGGAGAGTCTCGAGGCAGTTAAATTGTTGGCAAGATTGGTGTTTCAAGGGATTGTTGTTCCTCCTCATTTGTTGGTGAAATAACCTCACGGGGGCGATGAGGGAGCATCTAGAGTTGGGAAAATGTAAGGCTGCTCAATTGGGATCTTTAAATGGTTCATTTAGTCCAGGTTCTAGTTCAGCGGTAGTTGGCATAGATTTGGGTATGATCCAATTGGTGGATGGCAATTGTTATAACCCTGAGTCTCTTTTCAATATTTTTGAATTAATTGAATTGGATTAGTACTGTAAGGTGTTTTTTGTTGGTCTGTGTTTTTGGTTCCTGGGTCTTCGCGATGGAAGTTGTTGCTTACGTCTACAATGCCAAGTTAGTATATGCTATAATGTTGTCAGCCTTTTGGCTTATCGATGAAAGGTTACTTTCATGGACCATTTTTTCTTTCTTCTTTTCTTTTTTTTTTTAATAATTTTATCCTTTATATGTTGGGCAGGGGTCTCGTAAACTTAGTATCAATAAAAAATATATATTATTATACATATTAATAATAGAATATTACATATTATATTATAAGATATTATTATAATTTAGTATACTAATATATTTATGGTGGAGGTATTTTTATTAGGGAAAATTTATTATAGATTTGTTTTCATATCTTCCCAAATTCCATTCCATTGTTGTTTATGAATAGTATTTGTGAATAGATGTATGGGCTATCTAAGCCATGCACATGTGGTTATCAAACTAACTTGTCAGCGTGCCTACTGCAAAGCATATCAACAGCGAAACACATGCTTGCAGATCAAAAACCGCTACAAAAATGAATCCTCCCATTTGAACCAATGCAATGAATAAATTGCATGCCCCTAAATTCATCTTCAAATGCTTATAGTAGTTTGGAACACAATCAGTCACATATGCTATCCAATAACTCTTCAGGGGTAGGGTTTTCAACTTCAACACCTTCTTCTTCTTCTTCTTCTTCTTCTTCTTCTTCTTCTTCTTCTTTGTTTTCTTCCCTCTATACAATTCTAAGATCAAGTTTTCATTTGTTATGTTCATACTAAGGCAAATTGTAGATAGACAATCCATCGTTTTGCTTCAAAGACTCCAAATCACTTATGATATTGTTGGCTACTGAATTAGAAGGATCGACAACATAGCCATCCTTGTGCAGAAAGATCATTTCAATGGTTAAAATTCACTAAAAAGCACAATATTGAATAGATGTCTCACTTGATTTCTCCATAATGGCATGGTATTGAACAGAGGCCACCAATGTCACAAAAAACATTATCCTATAATAATTACAACAATAACTTATCAGAATATTAATGTTGAATTCAATCTTTTCATTTTAACTATTGTGGTGACAGCAATAGATATAAATGTTGTTCAAGAAAAAAATTAATCCACTAAATTTAGAAAAGTTCACAGATTTCATAATTAGAACATATTAGACACAGTAATATGTGTATAAAACCATTTTAGATAATAATGATGGAAATTCAAAGACACTTTACAAACTCTTCAACCTTAAACCCAAATAATAAAAACTAAACGAAACTTAAGGTGGATCCATACATCAACCCAATTTTTTGGATCTAAACTAATAAAGTGTTACATTTTCCATCTAAAACATGTATTACATGCTTAAGATCTATGGCATAACAATGAAGTTATTTTGAATGCATCATTATGGAGGGATTGAGATTTGTGTTATACCTAGAGGAAACCCAGATCTCTAATTTGAACTTTTAACAATTACAGTTTTGGCTAACATTGCAAGGGATTTGGCCACACCAATAAATAGGGATTCAGTGTCCAAACTAAATGACATTCCTATTATCTCGAGGATAACATTTTTGTATGTTGAAACAAAGAGTTTGTTGCTTTACAAATCTCCTACTTTCTCTTGGGTCTGAATCCAACCATAAGATCCACGTTACAAATGAACTACTCTCCACCTGTAATGCACCTTGATGGAAAGGTACAACTGTTGATTATTTGGGAAATAACAATGAGTGCCTTTAACACTTGGCTCCTTGGCCATTGACTGCCATCAAATTTAGACTAGAAGTTCTTTAAAATAGGTTTTTATTTAAATATGATATGGAAATTAAGAAATAAAAATTATTTTTTGCGATTTGTTTTTTAAAATAGGTAATATTTTATAGTTTTTATATTTATATTATGTATATAAACATAATATAATTATTTTTAAAACATAAATTAGTATATATGTGTGTGTGTGTGTGTGTGTGTGTGTGTGTGTGTGTATAGATGTGTATGTATATATATATGTATATATACATATATATATATATATATGTATATATACATATATATATATATATGTATATATACATATATATATATATATATATATGTATATATATGTATATATACATATATATATATATATATGTATATATACATATATATACATACATGTATATATATATATATGTATATATACATATATATATATATATATATATACATATATACATATATATATATATATATATATATATATATATATATATATATATATATATATATATATATATATATATATATGCATACATGCAGCCCACCACTTCCCTAACACATTTACACCTCATCCTCATAACTTGCACTGCATTATGGAGTGTAGATGCATCCTAGATATTTGATGGCAATAGAAGTCAACAAATAGAGCCAATTTCTACTATAAACATGATTATACTTCTAATTGAGCATAAAATAAAACAATTCAAATGTTATATCTTACGTACCAATAAAGCTCCTCTTTTTTTATGTAGATTGTAATCAGATTGTATTTTCTTTAGTTGGAGATGTGTAAGTTTTTAGATAACATATTTATTTTCTAATTAATGAGTTGGCTTGATGAATATTTGATGGATTTATTGTCTTGATCTCAATGAGTCATAACATTGTTAGGCTATGAGAGCTTGTCGAAAAGAAGGGGGTGTGTTTCACTTTATAGTTTTTCTAGAAGAAAATGGACCATTGGATCTAATTCAAGATCAAGGGATAAATTTGAGTCAAAATCTTCATTGAATAAGTGGAGTTTAGGATAAAATGTTGGGGGTTGAAGAGTTAAGGATTTCTAATTATGAGGAGTGGCACAATGTTTACTTTTCCCTTGTCATTAGAATTTGTTGATTGCATTAGATTTTGGGTGGTTGACTTGGAATTTGAGGTGATTCAATGATTTTTTATTTAATTAATTTTTCTTTATTTGAGGATTTTATATTTCCATGGATTTTCTCATTAGCATTAATCAAAAACTTAATATGATTAGTTAGTTGATTAATAAATAAATAAAAATTGTGGGTTTCGACAAAGTTTAAGTGAAATATAATTAATTGATTGAGGGTGATGCTCAAATAGTGATGGGTTAGGCTAGGGATGTTGAAAATGATATTAGGATTGATTACTGACAAGATAACTAGTTAGATTAGGGTTATATGAAGAATAGGGATAAAATAGGGATGTGATAGTAGAATTATGGTTGTGATAGTGTGATAATGAGGATTGGGGAATGGCAAATAATTATGACACCAAGTTGGTGAAATTGGGATGTCTACATTTGTTCCCTCTTTGAAAGGGTGTTGTGATGAGAAGAAGTCACAAATTTCTAAAAAATGTAGAAGAATTAAAAATGACTATGGCATGATGCCCAAAGTAGTGCTTAATAAAGGTTAGGTGATTTGATGCCCTCTCGAGAGGGCATGTAGGACTGATAAACATGGATGGGCTCTCAAAATGAGAAACAAGGATCTAAAATGGAAGAATCAGGGTGAGAATAGAGGGGTAGGAGATGAATAAAGAGAGGTTGTTCCTTATAGGATATCATGCTTCATGAGAGATCATATGTATGTTGATTAATTTGGATATAAATGTTATGGGTAGAGGAGATATTGACTCACTTTATATAAGGCTTGCATGCTTTGATTGGTTTGGATTTTACCCAAAAAATGATATATTTGAGGGGTTTGGGTTAATAACTATATATTCTAATAAATCTATGAGCTTTGATGTGTCCCAAGTAACAATATATACAGGGGGAAGAATGAGAATGATATATCTCGAGAAAATGAAGCAGTTGGATTTGATGGATTATTGGCATAAATTAAGAAGTTAATTGATTTCATGGATTGATGATGCAATGACAAATGATCATGTTAATATATATCATGTATTTTAGATGTTGTTAGGAATAGGTTATTGTTCTTGCACAAAATTTACAAATGTTTGATAAACCTTGTTTTTGATATAACATATGTTAGGATGACCCATGATATGGAAAAACCATGACAAAAATGTTTCCAAATACCAAAGTACTGAAATAGGTGCAGAAAAAATAAAAAATAAAACACATAAACAAATAAGCAATAAGAAGAACACACACCCAAATAGAAAATCAAATGTGTTGTCCCTTATCATGTTAAAAACCTAGTTTTTGGTGATTGACGAGATTGATGGATTTCTGATGTAGAAAAAATAGGCCAACCTTCTGGAGGCCATAACTTTTGACTCATAACTCCGTTTGAGCTCTTGCACCCATCAAAACGATTGTCTCAAAAAGTTTGATTCTATCCTAAGCCACTCTATCCACTTAGATTTGAATTCAATATTTTTTGGAGGCCAAACGTGATCATTTGAGGGTTTGAAATTAATGTTTAATAATTTTTTTGGGAATTTTCTGTTTTTAGAAATTATATATTTTTAGAACCAGAAGTCAACTTTAGTTGAATTTCATTTAATAGGTTAATTTTAGTATTTAGGTTATTTTTAGAAATTTTTAGAGATGTGTACACTTGCATGTGAAACTTACTATAAAAAGCAGCCGCTAAAAATAGATATTTTTTTTAGATTTTGGATTTTTTTTAATTTTGCATGTAGACTCTAATTTTTAAGTTTAGCCTTATTTAAGCATGGTTTGGGTTTATAATTATTTTAAGCAATCAATACGAATAAATTTTGAATATTGTTTCAAGATCTTGGCCTATTGGTAATTTTCTTGTTCTTGTTAGTTTTCAGGTTCATTATCTAGTATCAGAGCATGTTTGAATCTTGGAATAGTAAATAATGGTGAGAGGATGAGGAGGTGTTGCACAGATGAACTAAACTATACAAGAGTTGTAGAGGTAAGTTCAATAATTAACAGAGGTTATCACCAATCAGCATAGAAGACAAGATGGTGTTGAGGAAGACACAGATCGTGATGAAGAAATTTAGTTAAAAGAACAACAAGAGCAACCAACATCAATGGAAGAGAAGATGGTTTCAGCTTTAGAAGGAAGAAATCAAGGAATCAAGGTTGATGTTTTAGATTATGGAGGCAGTTTAAAACTAGAGGATTTGATAGATTAGATGAATAGCATGGAGAAGTTCTTCGAGGGGAAGACTATGAGAGAAAACAAGAAGGTAAAGCTTGCATACACTAAATTGAAAGGTCATGCAATGATTTGGTGGGATCACCTATAGAAAGAGAGATAGAAAAAGGTAAAGAGAAGATTAATTCATGGAGAAAGATTGCGAAGAAGCTCATAGATGAATTTCTTCATGTGGATTATGCACAAACCCTATATATAAGATTTAAAAATTGAAGGCAAAAAGATCATAGCATAAAAGAGTATACAGATGAATTTTACAAGCTTTACATATGAGTGGAGCATGATGAAATAGAAGAGAAGATGGATGCAAGGTATGTAAATGGTTTGAAATTTTTTATTCAAGATAAATTAAGCATGCATAGAATACTTAACATGGAGGAGGCTTATCAATTAGATTTGAAGGCAGAAGAAAAACAAAATAGATAGAATTTCAGGACATCTACTAGTCCAAGAAGAGGTAGATCCCCTCTAATAAGGGAATGAGGTGGCTTTAACACCACCAGATGTGGCTTTAATGCCAATAAAAGTGAATCATCATGTGGTGTAGAAAGGTAAGATGATAATAGGCAAGGGTTTCAATACCAACAAAAAGGAAGAGGATTTTAGAGAGGATGAGGTTATGGTGGTGCTAGAGGATGTTTTTTGAATCAACACAGATCTTATGTCTATTATAGATGTGGAGAAGAAGGGAATAGAGAATTTGAGTGTCTAAATTATCAAGATCAAGAAAGGAGGCAAAAAGATCGCCCAAGAGTAAATCTAGTTGAGGCTGAAATAGAAGAGCAAAATACTGAAGTTACACTAGCAGATGTTGTAGAGAATTGCATAATGAGAAGAACATGATTGCTTCAAGTAAGGATCAAGTTTATAATAAATAAAGTGGTGATGCATGGCTGCAATCAAATATTTTTTGAATAATATGTACTTCGGGTGGAAAGGTATGCAAATTAATTATAGATGGTGGTAGTTATGAAAATATGGTCTCTAAAGAAATGATTGAGAAACTAAATTTGTAATGTAAAAATCATCTTAATCCTTGTCATATTTCATTGTTTAAAAAAGGGAATGAAGTTACAGTAGATAAAAGGTGTTTAATCAAGTTTGCTATAGGAAAGAGTTATAATGATGAAATATGGTGTGTTGTTATTCCGATGGATGCATGTCATGTGTTACTGGGGAGACCATGGAAATTTGATAGGAAAGTAATTCATGATGGAATAAAGAACACATATAATTTTTATAAATGTGGTACAAAGGTATTTTTTTTACCTCTTAAATAGGAAGAGAAGACAGAAAGCATGGTCTGTACTAAAGAATTTATCCAATATATGAAGGTAGCAGGTTATTGTTATGCATTAGTAGCAAAGAATAAAGAAACAAAAATAGTGCCAATACCAACAAAAGTAGCAAGAGTGTTGAAATAGTATGCAGATGTTATGTATGATGAGTTACTAGATGGTTTAACATTGAAGAGAGATATTCAACATCACATTGATTTGATTTCAGGATCAGCTCTACCCAATCAAGCAACTTATAGGATGAGTCCAACAAAATATGCAGAATTAAATAAATAGGTTACTGAATTGCTAAGGAAGAAAGTGATAAGGGAGAGTATGAGTCCATGTGCAACACAAACATTGCTAACTCCAAAGAAAGATGAAGGATGGAGAATGTGTGTGGATAGTAGAGCAATTAATAAAATTACAATAAAGTATAGGTTTCCTATTCCTCATTTAGATGATATGATGGATGTGCTTACAAGAGAAAAATATTTTATCAAGATTGATCTAAGGAGTGGCTATTATCAGATTTGAGTTCATGAAGGAAATGAGTGGAAAACTACATTCAAGACTAGGGATGGCTTATATGAGTGAATGGTGATGACATTCAAATTATATAATGCACCTAGCACATTTATGAGGGTGATGAATACAGTGATATGAGAATATATTTGTAAGTTTGTGGTTGTCTATTTTGATGATATTTTGATATTCAATAAGACTAAAGAAGAACACTTACAGCACTTGAGAATGGTAATGGATTTGTTAAGAAAGGAGAATTTGTATGCAAATCTAAAGAAGTGCAGGTTTATGCAAAATAGTTTGATATTTTTGAGATTTATAATTTCAACATATGGTGTGAAAATGGATGAAAGGAACATAAAGACAATTGTTGAGTGGCCTATTCCAAAAAGCATTATAGAGGTAAGAAGTTTCCATGGTTTAGCAACTTTTTACAGAAAGTTTATTAAAAAATTTAGTAGTATTATGGCACCAATAACAGATTGCATGAGAGGGAAGGAATTTGCATGGACTAGAGTAGCCATAGAAAGTTTTGAAATTTTGAAGAATAAGATTATAGAAAGACCAATTTTAGCATTACCATATTTTAACAAAGTGTTGGAGGTTGATTGTGATGCTTCGTTTGTTGGAATTGGTGCTATATTGAGTTAAGAAGGAAAGCCAATAGCATATTTTAGTGAAAAATTGAATGAGATAAGGACAAAGTATTCTACTTATGATGTTGAACTTTATGCAATTGTACAAGCATTAAGACATTGGAGGCATTACTTGGTTCCTAAGGAGTTCATCTTATTTACAGATCATGAGGCTTTGAAGTATGTGAATACATAAAATAAGTTGAATAGTAGGCATGCAAATTGGGTTTCTTTCTTGTAGGGGTATTTTTTGTGTTGAAGCATAAATCATGAAAGCAGAATCAAGTAGTTGATGTATTGAGCAAGAGGGTAGTGTTATTAACTACTATGGTGAGTGAAGTAGTTAGATTTGAAGCTATTAAAGGGTTATATGATACTAATCCATATTTTGGCAAGATAGTTGAACAGTGCAAGAATCCATTAACTAGTGGGACAGATATTATTCATGATGAGTATCTTATATAATAATGTTATCTCTTCAAAGGGAAACAATTATGCATTCTCATTGGGTCTCTACAAGACAATATAATAAGAGAATTACATAGTGGTGGTTTGGTAGGATATTTTGGTAAGATGAAGACAATAAATTTGGTGGAGGAAAAGTATTTTTGGCCAAAGATGAAGAGAGATGTGACAAGGTATGTTTTAAGGTGCAGAATATGTCAGGTGGCTAAAAGACATGCACAAAATACTGGACTTTACATGCCATTACCGATGCCAAGAGGGCCATGGACAGATTTGAGTATGGATTTTTTGTTGGGATTACCAAACACACAAAGAGGTAATGATTCAAATTTTTTTTTGTAGACAAATTTTCTAAAACATTTCATTTTATTTCATGTAAGAAAACCAATGATGCCGCTAGAGTTGCAGAATTATTTTTTATGGATATTGTGAGATTGCATGGTGTTTCAAAAACTATTATTTTAGATAGTGACACAAAATTTCTAATTCATTTTTGGAGGACTTTGTGGAATAATATGGGTAATAAGCTACAATTCAGTAGTGCATATCACCCACAAATAGATGGATAGACAGAAGTTGTGACTAGGAGCTTGGAAAATTTATTGAGATGCATAGTAAGAGAGAAGCCAAAGTAATGGGACTTGGATTTACCACAAGTTGAGTTTGCATATAATAGTTCAATGAATAGATCAATAGGAAAGTCACCTTTTAAAATTATTTATGGGAGAAATTATATGGGTATTTTATATTTGGTATAATTGCCAATTGCATATTGAATTAGTGATGATGCAGAAGCATTTGCATAACATATGTAGTAGTTGCAAGGAGTAAGAAGAAAGTTGTAGGAAAGTAATGAGAAATATAAAGTAGCATCAGATGTCAGAAGAAAAACCAAGGTATTTTAAGGAGAGTTGGTAATGGTTTAATTGAGGAAATAAATATTTCCAAAAGGCACATACAATAGATTTAAGTACAAAAAAATTGGGCCATGTAGAATTGTGAAGAAAATCAATGATAACACATATGAGGTGAGTGTACCATAGAATTTTGATATATCTCCAGTATTTAATGTTTTAGATTTATATGAATTCCATAGAGAAGATGGTGAATATGACAAAGATGAAGAAGTAAATTGGGAGCAGCAAGTTCCAAAGAAGATGAAAGAAAAAATAGTACAAGTTTTGGATATGAAGATAGTGATCACAAGGCAAGAGAATTATAATAAGTATTTGGTGTAGTGGAAAGGATTGCAGCAAGAAGATAACACTTGGATTATAGAATGGGAGCTAAAGAAGATTGACAAGGAAAAATGACAGCAATACAATCAGGGTAACTCGCAAGCGCTGAGTTGTTTTCAACCAGAGGAGAATGATGTAGAAAAAATAGGCTAACCTTTCGGAGGCCATAACTTTTGACTCATAACTCTATTTGAGCTCTTCCACGTGCCAAAATTATCATATCAAAAATTTCAATTTTGCCCTAAGTCACTCTATTCACTTAGATTTGATTTTGATATTTTTTGGAGGCCAAACATGATCATCTGAGGTCTAAAATTAGCGTTTAATGATTTTTTTGGGAATTTTCTATTTTTAGAAATTGTATAGTTTTAGAACCAAAAGTCAACTTCAGTTGAATTTTATTCCATAGGCTAATTTTAGTATTTAGGTTATTTCCATAGGCTAATAAAAAGAGTCTACTTACTTTAAATAGTGGCTACTAAAAATAGACATTCTCTTTTAGATTTTAGTTTTTTTTTAAAAATTTGTATGTAGACTCTAATTTTTGAGTTTAGACTTATTTAAGCATGGTTTAGGTTTTTAATTATTTCAAGCAATCAATATGAATCAATTTTGAGTATTGTTTCAATATCTTGGCTTATTGGTAATTTTTTTGTTCTTGTTAGTTTTTGGGTTCATTAATTTGATGTTCCATAGGAAATCATACATGTAAGGGGTTTGGATTGGTAAAGATATATCTCAAAAAAGCTTCAAATTGTGATGTGGGAATGATATATCCTAAGGAAACTATAAGTTTTCATTTGGGAGTGATGTGTCGTGATGAAGCAGTGATTGATTTGTTTCAAATGTAGATTTTAAAAGGATTAAAGAAAGACAAATGGATTTGTAATTTGGTGGCCTTCATATTTTTTATGTAGTATGGGGATTTTTTCTCAACTCTTGCTTTTTCAAGTTTCTTACCCTTGAGTAACCATCTACATCAGTTGCCTTTATCTTATGCATCTTCTTTTAGTTTATAGAGATGGACTCATTGTTCTTTTTCCTTTCCTAGGGCTTTTTTTCATCTTTAGCCTTCTTCACATCAGTGGTGTTTATATTTATCTTTGTATCCTTACAAAATTTCTCTTTCTTTTCTCTTGATCCTTCTGCTTTGAAATTATCATATAACTTATCAGTGTACTGGTTATGGGACTTTTCCCCTTTTCATAACCAAGACCTGATCTCTTTTTTGAGGGATTTTGAGAGTTGATTAGTTCATCAAGAATGGTTGATACTCTTATTAACTTCAGACTTTTATCTAGTTGACCTTTGGCTTTTTCAAGCTCTTTTCTCAAAGCTATTATTTCTACCTCTAGCTTCATACATTCATCAGATTTAGATTGTAGTTCACATTTGATTACATCTTCTATTGTTTTAGCCTCTTCAACTTGTGTCTCTTGGCTAATTACCATCTGATCAGATTTATTAAGACTTTTGGACACATTTTCAATTTCTTTTTGTCCAAGCTTCTTCTATCTTGAGTTCTCTTTTCTCAACTTGTCAATCTCATTTAGAGCATAGATGAGTTCACACTCAAGGTCCACTTTTCCTTCCTCTTTTTCATCAAAGTCTTCAAATTCTTCTTGATCTAGAAATATAAAAGTTTATTCCAATGCCATGAACAAGGATTCATTTTTCTCAGCCACAAAGGCATAGTCATTGTCATCATCTGAGCTATCACTATCATCCAATGAGTCACTATCTTATATTATATATAAGATTTTCTTGTTTTTAAAGAAGTTACTCCTTTTGGAATAGTGGGGATTCAATATTTTGACATCCTCTTCTTGCCCAAAGTTATCTTTTTTCTCAAAAGGGCATTTACTATCAAAATTTCCTACTTTACCATAATGAAAACTTTTAAAGGGTAATTTACCTTTATACTTTCTAGATCCTTTTTTCAATATTCTAACAAATTTAGCTTCTTCTTCATCAGTCCCCTTAGATCCGGATGTAGATGTTTTTGATTTTCCATTCTTAGATGATTGGAATGCATCTTTTCTCTTGGAAGTATCTACTTCTCCCATTATCATCTCATAGGAAGTGAAGGTTCCATGCAACTCATCTGCTGTGAGATTATCTAGATCTATTGCTTCCTCTATTAAAAATATTTTAGAGTCATATCTTTATGGAAAATATCTTAGGACCTTTTTGATAATGATTGATTCTTTCATCTCTTCTCCAAGGCCTATGATTACATTAATTATTTCATCTACACTGAGGAGATAGTCTACAATCTTCTCTTCTTTTGTCATTTTAAGACTTTAAAACATACGTCTGTATGTTTGTAGCTTGGCTTGCTTTACTTTTTCATCTCCTTCATATATGCTCTTTAGTTTGTTTCAGATATCTTGTGCATTTTGATAATGCATCACTTTAACAAGATTTGATTTGGAGAATCCATAGAGAATAACATTCTTTGTCTTGGCATTTCTCTCAATTGCTTTCTTGGTATCCTGATTATTAGGAGTTGTAGCAAGGGTTATATATCCATTTACTACAGACATCCCTACATAAAACCTTAATGAGGATAAGTAAGTTTCCATTCTTATGTAACAGAATGCATAGTTAGATCCATCAAAGAGAGGTGTTTTGTTTGATGAAGATATTTCTTGACTAGTCATTGTGTTCACTATTCCAAGATCTACCTGAGCTACTTAAGCTTCTTTCAAAGAACCCTAAGATCTGATACCAATTTTTAGAACACAACTATCTATTGAGAGGGGAAATGTATCAGTAAATCAACTAAAACTAGTCCTTTAATCCTTTTAAAGCAAATTCAAAATCATATACAAATTAAAAGATAAATGTAGAGATCAAATACACACACAAATACACATGACACTAGATTTATACGTATAAAACCCAAAGGGAAAAACCACAATGAGAATAGTTGCTAGAATCTAATTTTCTAATCCAACCTCACAATTCAAAGCCTCACTGACAAACCTCATTGGTTACACATTTAAGGGCACCGACCCTAAGGAGACACCAATACCCTAGTTTAAGAACACCATCTCTAAGGAAGCACCAACTCTCTAACTAAGCACCAACTCAGCTTAACCTCACTGGTTACAATGTTTAATGTTACCAACTCTAAGGAGACACTAACCCCCTAACTGAGCACTAACTCAACTTTTTTGATGGCACCAACCAATCAGATTTATGGAGATACAAATCTAGTATACAAAATAGATTCATAAATGAATCCAACTTTGTTATCTCTGTTACAAGTTTAATCTATAACTGCTCATTTTATGCACATTCTCTTTGTGCCTTCTTCCTCTCTACCCTTGTCTCTCTATGTCTAGATATATCTTTATTCAACACACTTCATCTCTCTCTCACTCTGCTCTTTTATGTCACTATATTTTTTGTTTGATGTTCCTCAATAGTGGATCATCTTATCTACACTTCTAACTTTATGTCTATATATTTTTGTTTGACACAATTCTAATGGCTCTAACAGCTTCAGCTTTGACAACAACAATGTCTGACCATATCTTAGATGTTGTATATATAAATAATGGATCCAGGGTTTTCTTTTTCTCTATGTTCACACTCATACTTTAACACATCACACCAATTCTAGACTTTAGTTCATTATTACTTGAACTGTAAGTTTCTTGCATCTCAATTCCATGCATCACACCATAATTATAGGTCTCTTTACTATCTATAGCATCTGTTAGACTCAAGTTTTGATGCACAAGCTCTTTAATGTAGATTTGATCAGTTGGATCGATCGATATCATTATATGTGTTGAGATATAGATCTTATATGCAAGTTCCTACATGTTCCTACAACTAACCATTTATCTAGACATGAATTTAAATGTCGGTCATTGATCTTGCCTTTAGCACCATGATTTGATGGTCCACACTCAAATGAATCAACTTAAAAATGTGTCCATTCGATCACCTTCTAACAAGCTCATGTTATCCATTAGATATTTGTACGCTTATGAACTTTAGCTTTATCATCTTTAAAATGTGTATGTTGATCTCCTTGATTCGAGATCCCACATGTTGTTTAATCTCTGAAAATACACATTCTTTATCTTGACTTGGTCATTAAACTTTGACACTTTGACCTCATTGCATTGTTTCCTATATATTTAGATCACTTTCACTCCATCAATTTTCTTGAACCTACTCGGTCTTTAACTTGTTGCTATGTCGATAAACATTGATCACTTTGTTTCATCTGAGTCCACTCACTTCGTTATATATTTCTCATCCAAGCTTCCACTTGCCATTGGATCTTCAAAGATGCACATTCTTTATCTCTATCTAATTTTTAAATTTCGATCTCTTTATATAATTTGAGTCCATTCACTCCATTAGATCTTCTTTACACAATCACCCATGCACCATTAAATCTTCTGACAAGCTTGATCTTTATATATGATAAGCTTAAACTCATTGGGTCTATATCTAACAAGCTTCATGAATGTGACACTTGTCATGAGCACATTTACTCGGAGGTCCTTTTAACAATTTGACTTCATCATGCTTCGTTGGATCTCTAATGTTTGATTAAATGCAAACTGTTTATTTTCAACTAGCTCAAACTTCACCTTGTATAGATTTGTCTAAGTATGGGGACCATATCAATTATGCTTGGAAGGCTAATTTTGCACCTTCATATCTTCTACTTCGCTCAATTACCTGATCTAAAATTTGGACCATATAAACTAGGTACGAAAGTGAACTAACCCATATGCTCAATTATTCTTGAAGATTTCATGCATGTGAGATATAACATCATTAATCTACTCACTCAGATTATTCTACCACAGAGCTAGTTATGCCTAGAACTTGCCTGGAAGGCCAACTTTGTTTTTGCATAACTCTTGTCACATTTAGTCGCATGACCTACAAATTGGAACATATTATCCTCTTACATAGGGGATTCCATCTATATAATCATTTTCTATTGAAGCCTTCATATGTGTAAGATAAGATATCATAAAAATGCCTTCTCAACTTTTTCTTACAACCTGCAAGTTTGACTAAGTTTGGAATACATTGTTAAAAAGCCTTAGAGCCTTACTTTGCTCAAGCATATCTTTTTTCACTCTATGTCATGTTACCTGAGATTTAGTGTATATAAACTAGGCATAAAAATAAATAGACCCATGTGATAATTTTGTCCTAACACCTCTATGTGTGAAAATTTTGACCTCAATAATATGCTTATTTGGCTCTGTTTATCCCTTTTTGCAAATTTGGCTAAGTATAGAAACTTAGTGGATTTTGTCCAAGTATCTAACTTTGCATGCCCATATCTTCAACTATGCTTCATCTCATAGATTCAAATTTGGTGCATAATAACTAGGGACTAATGTGATCACAACCATATGACCAACTCCCCCATACTCATTCACACATGGCAATGGTGATGTCAACAAAATTCCTTCTCATATTTTCTATCATAGACCCAAATTTTCTAGATGATCAATGTGAACAACCAAATGAATTCCACTCATGCACATAAACATTCCAATCATCCTTGACCTATGATAAGATGCCTTGCACATCCTCAAATCACCATACTCAACCTTGAGCATCAATGACATCGATAATCTCCCTTTTGACATCAATGGCATGTTCATAATATCCCTTTTTACATAAATGACAATCAAATTTCCTAGAGTTACCTATAGATCATGTCATTTTCTTAATTTTTAGGGAATGTTTGATGACTTTATTTTCCACACAAAACCTTGAGGGGGCATCTAGGGCTCATCCATCACCCTCTAAGACATTAGCCAAGGCATTGATGACTTTTTCATTCTTTGAGAAGACATTATTGCGCCTATGTCTTATAATGCCTTCCTAAATAAGGGAAAACTATAGACACCATGTTTTATCTATAGCCATGTTCCAATCAAACTTCAGATTGATTTCTACCAAACAATGCGAATTAAGCATAAGAATCACTAAATGTTCCAATTTCATCTACACATCATACATTAGTGACCAAAATCATGTTGAGACATCCTTATTTGAGGTATTATCTCATATGCAATAGTAACCTCCCATAGTTTCATCTCCAGTCAAATTATGACCTAATAAATTGATAGATCAACTTTTTTGACCCATTAAATAAGGAACTTGAATAATTCTTAAAATGCAAAAGTGCTAAGTAGAATGAATTAACTAAGCAAATCTAATTGACTGCTTAAGTGAAATTTCCATTTGTAATTAGTAAATATCAATTTTGTAAAAATAAAATTTCAATAAAATTGAAGTCATGATGATGTCATCATCCTCAAAGTCAAGGAATTATAAATATCTCCACTAAATCCTTAAATTCAAAAAGGGATAGCCATGCTTAATAAATATGATCTCTATCCCAAATATTAATTGCTTGTCCCATCCCTAACTTAGCCCTGGTTAGAATAAACCTAACCATAGTTAAATCTAACATAATTGTACTTGAGTTAGATTTAGTTGGAGAACCTATAAATAAAAGTACCAAGGTCATTATAAAACAAGCTTTCTTGTGTAGAGTTATAATGCTAAATTATTAATAGATACCTTCATATTTCTAATCGAAGCCAAAACAAACCAAGCCAAAGTGACAAGGAGAAAAGTAAAAAACACCACCTTATAATAGGGGATTTATATTATGCATTTATGATAGTCAACTAAATTTGAAAGTAGTCAACCTCTTTAACTAATGTTGATGACTATGTAGACTTGTGAAAAACTAGACCTGAAGGAGTACATAGAGTATATATTTGATTATTTAAATCGATATTGAGGTTTTAAGGAATCCTAATGAGGGTATGTACTTTGACTCTAGTAGTTTCTCCTACCATTATCAAAATTTATGTTTCAAACCTTTAAACACTTAGCTTCATTCACCATTATTATACCAAGCCCCTAGGTATTAATTATTACTATTATATCTTGATCTTATGCATGAATATTTAAATGAGTGTTTTTTTCTCCTTGACAAGTAATGACTTAAGTTTATGGTGTTTTAATAATTGAGCACAAAATATAATTGATCCTTCATTACTTCTTTCTTAATCATAGGTAATCCATAATATTTTATTGTTCAATGGTTCTAAGTAACTGTAATCAACTTCATGAGATGATAAAATAAGTATTATACATATCATTCTTAACTAAACTAAGAACCTCTTGAAATATTTACTAGGAATATGGCTACCATTTTAGTCCCTTATATTATTATTGTATCATATGAGTCTAGTTCTAAATTATCTTAAACTATAAGATCATAAAATAGTAGACATGAAATAACAATTATAATATTTCCATTAATTGATGTATAGTGGTGTTGGATTCTTAATTTGTTTGCATAGGGGTTATATGTTTTTTTAATTTTAGATTGATTTATGAAAGAGGTTGGTGTTGGCATCATATGAGAACATGCCAAATATCACCCGTCAAAAAACTCTTTGTATAAACAAAATAATCTTAACACATGTTTTTAAAAGAGAAATGCCTTGAAAAAAAGTTAAACTTGAAACAAGACAATATGTAAATTATTACTACATAAATTATTAACATTATGTTCAGTTTTCCTTTCTTATTTTAGATCAAATGCAAAAAAAATATTACTCAAGTTGTACTCAAGCAAAGAGCTTGTTATACACACCCAGTTACGAATTCATTTTTTTCAAACTGGTTATTTCATTACTAGATTAAAGGGGGATAAACCTAGACACTATTTATGAATTATACAGTACCTCAATCTTGTACACTTGGAAAAAACATATCATGGATGTACCTTCATCTTCTATATCAATTATCACTACCAAAAATCTCACATAAACTATATCTCTATGCCTAATTATTTATCTCTTAGTCCAACCTATGTTGTTATGATGATCCATGACTTTTATCATGCCTAGAATATGAATAAACCTACTTATAGTATATATATGCAGCTTTTGGACTTGCACATATTCTATAACTACCTGGACACTTGTGTCCTAGTCATATACCTATGTTGATGCAAGTGTATTATCCAAAAACAAGTGTCAAATACCCTAAAATCATCCAATTTTTAAATGAAACATATCATAAAGGTTATCTTAAGTGATTTAATGTGAGATATTCTCTAATGGGATTGGTATAGATTTAAGATTAACCCTCATTCATTCCTCACCTATAAAAGACCTAAAGAAAACAAGGTAACTTACCAAAATCATTCTATCAAGCACTCAAGTGAGTAAAGATTCCCTAGTTTATCTTATTTACATATCAATCGTAGGGAAAACACATCTATAGTTCTGAAGTACTAAATGATTACCCCAATATCTATATTTTCCAAGTTACAAGCTAGATCATTGTTTAACTTGATTATTATGTATTGCAAAATTCACACATAAGACAACACGTAGGGGATAACTACATAAGTCTGAGGCCCTCTTCAGAGTATTGGCTATATAGGCAATGCTCATTGATAGAGGGGTCTTTGGGGTAGCTTGACACTATGTTCCCACTAACCCATTTTTCTCACAACCAATATGAAGATAGAGAACTAGGGTTTTTCTATTTGACAAGGAATGATAGTCTATGATTGAGATATAAATACACCAGAGTGAAGGTGACATAAAACCCAGAAGCATCTAGGTGGTCACATCATGTTTCAACATATATTTTTATACTAGACACCTACATTCAAGTTAGATATTAGACACCTGTCTCAAATTGATGCAAGTATATGTGGCTATAAAGGTCAAATTTTTAAAATCAAGTGATTGTTCTAGAATTTATATCTAGTCCAATTTTTGCTTATTTCATAACCTGATTAACATTAACCTCAAAAAAATAAGTATATTTTGTTTATTATTATTAAAATATCTAGCATAGTTGTAATTTCCATTTATAAAATCTCAGTATAACAAATTTAGTAAATGTTATATCTAATTTATGCAAATAATTGGGCTACTCTAGATATATTCCACCATCCTTTTTCCCTAGGTTATCTCTACCCATTTAACCCTAGATATCTCCTTATCTAGATTTTAAGGTTACACATGCCTCAATCAACTCCGATGTCATCATATAATGAACAAAATAATTGATTGGTTCAATCATGGAGGAAATTAGGGTCAATATGATCCCCTTGACCTAACTATGATTATACAATGTGATTTGAGTCTAAATTAGCTTTTATTTAATCATGGATTGAGCCAATAAGTTAATTGGTGCAATTAATGACATAATTTTGGAAAAGTTCAGCCACATGAACCTAGTTTCATTTGTATTTGATGTGATTTTGAGTTCAATTAAATATAATGCTATTACATAATGAGATAAAATAGTTAATTCATTCAATCAAGGAAACAATTGAGGCTACATTGAGCCCCTTCAACTAAACTACAAGAGTAAGACTAATTTGGGGCTAAATTAGTTTTGATTCCATTATGAACTGATCCAATTAGTCAATTAGTGTAATTAGATACATGATTTGGGCCAAATTGAGCCACATAAACCTAATTAATGGCTCAATCAATTGTATAGGATGCAATATATGGCTCAATCGACCCTAATTTTATCATAAATGTAATCATGGAGGTAATTGGAGCCAATCTAATCACCTTAAACCTAATTACAACTATAGGATGTGATTTAAGGATAAATTAGCTTAGATTTTCTATGATAGACATTAGTATAATGGGTAGGGATACAAAGGACTAGGATGAAGAACTAGTCACCAAAGGGAATAAGGTGATAGGGTTGACCATGGATTATTACAATACACTAAAAGTTGACTTTGTATCTCTAAAGGTTGAAATAAATATATATGAGGAAGAATTTGGAAGGCTAAATCTCCACCTTAGCAAGAGAGACAAAACACACACATAGAAAGGATCGTAAAAATGAAAAGGCCTCTGTAAAGAGGATGTTTTTGGAAGTTGAAAGAGCCTAAGACCGAAAAAAACCAATAACCTTTAAAAAGAGGACAAGCCCTCTTTTTATACAACTGTCTCACCCAAAATATTCATTCAAGATGGTCCAACTAAAAAATTCCCTTGGTCATGCTTGAAAGCTCCTACTCTTACAATGGAATGATTTGAGAAACTGCTTATCCATGTAATGATGAATTTTATTAACAAACCCTTGATTTCCTTGGCTAGAAATCTATTGCATTTTGTCTTGATGAAGAATATTCCCTTAGGATCAAAATAGAATCCTTATCTTCATTTTTAACTATCTTTCCTTGCTCTCCTATTAATCATTTGAAAAGATGAAAACTTGTCGACAAATACCCTTCTTGTGTAAGCCAAAGAATGGCCCTTGCTTTGTAATGATGGCACTAGATTGCTCCAACTATGATGTAATTAATGCAGGATCCATGGCCATTTGAAAAATCTCCTTCCAATGGCCCACCTTGGTCTCCCAACCCCTACAATAAATTTCTTCCATGGAAGTATTCAATAATGGCCAAACATTAAAAAATTTAATACTTAGCTTTGTTTTACCTTTTTTCCGTTTGAGTTCCACATGCCTTCTTTATTTTTGCTTTTGGATTTTTAGGGTTTTTTCTAAACTTTATAATGCTTAAGTGCATTATTTTACCTAATTTTGCCTTATGTGGGACTTTAACCTCTTTTTGTAATTTTTCTCTTCCTTAGCCTGGCAGGATTTTAGACCCCAACTGTAATTTTGCATGTTGGTAGGAATCTAGAAATCTAGTGCACATTTGCAATTTACAAATTTGTAACTTGAAATCTAAAGTTGTAGTTCACTAAAAAGTTATGTTACAGACTTGGGAACTTCACATGCAATTTGTAAATTGTAAAAATGTAAAGTTATCTTTTGCATTGAAAGTTGCACTTTGAATCTTTGATCTCATGTTGACTGGTGGGTGGTGAACATTTGAATGCAATATGTAAATTGCACATTTACAAAATGCAAAATTGTATCTTCCTTTTAAATCTCCTACAAACCTCCCTTTGAGACTTTATGGCTCTATTCCAACCTAGTTTAATTCAAAACCCGGGAAGCAAATTATAACTTTAGAACTTGGGAAACAAATTATAACTTCCTTTGAAAAGTGCATGTAATTATGCCATGGAATTCCATGGGCTTCAAAACTTAGGAAGCAAATTATAACTTCATAATTTGTAAATTTGCATTCCATGTCAAAAACTCCACTGACTCCTTAAGCTGACATCTCCCTTATGCTTTCCATGCATTCAATGGCTATGTAGCGGGTTCCATACATTAGCGTGCAATATACACATTGAAAATTTCAAACTTATAATTTTAATTTCCACATTGTTTTTGATTTTTTGCTTAGAAATCAACATGTCTCAGTGATACATAGGATTTTGGTTGCAGAAGTTGTCACATGATCTGATTGAATAGGTATGTTTACCTCATTTGGTTTTTTCCTAAGTATAACCTATTGTTTGAATCATCCCACTTTTTGAGAAGTTTGGATTGAAGAGGATAAAATGCTTGATATGTTGATAAGTAAATATGATCATTAACTCCACGTGGACTTGAAAACCCATGGCATAGACTTCACTACTAGTGGTGGCATATATATGGAGGGTTTAGGATAATCATCTGCAACTTATAGGTTTCAAAATGTCACTTGCCTTTTCCTTAAAAGTTTTTGTTGACCCCTTTGAATCATCATAGAACTTGCAACCAAAACTCATTATAGGACATGAAAACATCAGATGTTAGTTTAGACTAGATTTCTCTGGGTTTA
This sequence comes from Torreya grandis, assembly GCA_037957365.1. Lineage (NCBI taxonomy): Eukaryota > Viridiplantae > Streptophyta > Pinopsida > Cupressales > Taxaceae > Torreya > Torreya grandis. The sequence continues at coordinate 3,910,324 of JARHVA010000295.1, read as the reverse complement.
CATAATTCAATTATGAGAGGGGATTCGGATAACCCAAGTGGACACTTGTATATAGGGGTAACATTTAAATAATTTCAAGGACTTTTTCTTCAAAAAAGAGCACAAACTTTTTGACTCAGATTTGGGCACTAACATGGTCAATTTTGTCCACCATTTATGTCTGTTGTAGTTGATTGTGCCTTATTATTCTGTGTACTCTAAAACTTTCTCAAATTATTTATAAATCAACACAAAGATGGAACATTGCTTTTATATGTTGATTTAATTATTGCAACTCTTCAATTTACTTTCCCTTTTATCTTGACCTAATCTTCAAATAGTTTATGCATAAAATTTTTTGTATGAAAGTTAGTTGGCTTGGAAAACCTTGTGAGGAGTTGTATATGTATATCCTACATGCTTAGAATCAAGGATCTACACAGTTGTAGTTCTTTTGAGTGAATCGTGATCCAATGATAGATAAGGGTTCACCTCCTCTCCCTAAATGATAAAATATGAATATATGTTTTTATATGAATTTGTTTCAGCACAATATGTGATGGTACAAGACTTATCATGATGGTGATGTAATGTAGATTCAATGTGCAAAGTCCTTGAATAAATGTTCAGAGCTCTTGATAAGGATTGATGATTGGACACTAGACAAATAACTTGTAATAAATCCAGTTTCAAGTTATTTTATAAAATGGACAAGGATATATTTGTATATATATGGTTCTCTAGAACCCTTAAAACATAGGCAGAAACCTTAAAAGATAATGATAATTTAAATTCAAGGTGTGGTAAATAATGTTAATATGAAATAGACCCACAAAAGGATGAAGGTAATAATTTGTAGAGGGTCGATTCTAATGACAAAGTAAAAAAGGATCATAATAAAGACCAAACTAAATAGAGGACTATTAGATATAATCTTGATGTTGACAACTAAATAAGGTCTATTTGAGGGATCTAGATGAATTAAAACTAGTGATATTCGAATGTGGATAAAATATATTTGAAAATAACTAAATATATACAAATTGACCAAGTGTGATAAATCATGATAGATACGTAATAGAAAAGGGTTTTACACCAAAATTAGGTGTTTCAAGAAAGTTCCACTTTCATGTGCATGTATGTAAATTTGCATGCATATATGTCTAAAATTTTTGAAAGACTTACCTGCATTTCCCTAAGGGATGTAGGATGAATAATCTAAATGCTTGAGATAGGTTCATTCATGTCATAATAAATTTGGTATTGGAATGTATCTATAAAAATTATGAATATATGGAAGTATTAAATATCTCGATAAATCTACATAAATATAGTATATAAAAATAAAAACTAAAATGATATATAAACCAAGTTTTTATTCATAAAAATCTTAATGTATTAAAATAAAAAACTGAAATCTTGGTGGCATTGACAAGTTTAATGTCTCAAAACTTTGACCATAATTGTTTTATGCCTCAACAATATAAATAAAAATTTCTTATTTGAATTTTTTTTAAATGATTATATTTATCATAAAATCCTTACCAAAAAATTATTATAAAATAAATTTTGAAATAATTCATATTATTCAAGTAAATTTGTTTGGGGAGTTTTTTTTTCTTAAAATTAAAAATCACTTTAAAGATTTTTTTGGAGCTTCCAATTCCTTCCTCAATCAAATTCCATCCATCATCCATCTCAATTGTTCCTCATTTTTTCTTACACTCCAATCACTCAAACTTGTTACTCGACAGAAGATACTTGTTCACTCTCACTCAAGGTAAACATTTATAGCCTTACAATTAAGGGATGCAAATTAAAACAATGGAGTTGAATTAATATGTTTATATATTATTGAATTTTACTATACAACCCTAAATCATGCTCACTTGAGGTGATTAAATTGTACCCTTATCAAGCCGATCATGAATTATTTCAATTGGGATGACACTCTTTGTTATCCCTTAATAACCCTTCATTATTGGCCACAACTAAAACATAAGATTAAAATATAAAATAATTTTTTTTTTAATTAAATAATTTCACTAATTTTGTTCTACCTAAAAGGATTTTTTCCATTGGTTAACCTTTTCCTTTACAAATTTTTTGAACATTGTTAAAGTTGTCTTAAAAAAATGAGTTTTTCTTCTTTAGACTAAAATTTTCAAGTGAAAGTGTTGGATACGGCTATACAAATACTCTAGAGTTAATTCTTTTATTTTTATAAGCATAGATTTATTTTTAACTATGGATAAATGATATAATAATAATAATAGAAACTAAATTTTTGATGAATTAAAACTTGAATTTTTTCAAAATTAAAATTAAAATATTAATATTTTTAAATATTGTTGTAAATTAAAAAATTAAAATTTTCAAACATTCTTGTATATATATTTAGAAATAGTCTTTGAGTATTTATTAGTTTTAAAATTATAATATTTAAGGTAATTATGAATCAATTTTTGTTATAAATTAAGTATAATTAATGTGTTTATTGTTATTTTTATTGTATCAACTATTTATTATTATTCTACTCTTTTCCACTTTCACCTTCATTTCCTCTTATTGTTTATGGGGTCCCTCAAAAACATACATTGTACATTCTATGGGTGTGGGGTCTTTTTACCCATTAAGGTCCTCTAAGGGTTAATGGTCCTCTCATGTCTTCTTTTTAGCCCATTTGATGTCAATTTAAGTGTTAGTAGGTTCCTATTTTTTATTTAAAAGGTATATAAATACATAAATATGTTAATGCATTTAGAGTCTTATCTAAGAATCATCTAATAATATAAATGAAATCTAAAAGAATATCTAGCATTTATTTTTTTGGATTGATATGAGGGTTAAAAAGGGCCCTCACCCATATATATAAATATCTAAACAAGAGGTGGATTAGGATAACACACTAAACCCTTATAGCGAAGAGCTTACCCTAAAGTAAAGGGTATCCCACAAAAGAATAGGGAACAAACCCCACAAAGTCTAACATACAAAAAACAAAAAGCTAACCAAGATGACATGCCCAATAAAATACCTTACAATAGGAAAAATAATAGAGAAAAGTGTCAAACCCCCATAGCTAGGGGAGCATCCACCTCAATGATGTTTGTATCATATAGAAAACTTAACAGCAATACCCAAAAACTAGTATCCCTCATAACAAGGGTGATGGCAAGATATTTCTTAGATGTACATTTGAATGTCAGGCTTCCACCCACAGACAAATGTTCACTATCTTCCTAAGTCCTTTTAGCTAGAGTGAAAACAATGCCTAGACTAATAGCATCCACCATAGCCTATAGGTGTCTCTTCTTGTGAGAAAAAACTACATAAAAAGTGATCAGTTTAGATGAAATATCTCCCCTACCAGCGTGCTTGCCATTATCTTCCTGCATACCCACCTTCACACCTATAGCATTGAAAATATCCACCAAAACAAAAGTAACTTGCACCATATTCTTCAACTCAAATTTCCCCACAATCCTTTCTAAAGAAGTTGAAAGAGCCAAGAGATTATCCATTAAAGGACATGGCTCCATGAAACTTGCATGCCCTTCTAGCACACTTGACAACACACCATGAAATTTCATGAACCTAGATTCCAATTCTTTGAAAATAAAGAGGGGAGTAAAACCCAAACACTGAGAGCTAGAGAATGGAAGAGAGGAACCATCCTACACTATTAATCTATCAATCCAAGTAAAAAACCTACCTATTAACCCCATCCATACTATTATTTCCACCAAATTATGCGTGATAGTTCTACCTTTAATGATACAAAGTATATTACTTGCAAAGATAAAGCTAACATATGCATTAGTTTTATTATTCCAAACTACATGCACGTACTTTATTCCTATGTTGACTTTCACTATATCTAGAACCTCCAAACTAGGTGTCCAAAAAAGCAAATGGAGCTGATAGTTAGAAAAATCATCTTGGAATGCCATCTCCCATTTTTTAAAGCAAATGTTTGATCAAAGCCACATACTCCATACAAAAGAAAAAAATAACCACCACCACTAGCAATAATCTTGTCAATGGGTCAATCAAAAAAAACACTAACCCTTATCAACAATTCCCAAAAAACCCCAAGCATTTGAAAAAGATACACCACATCAAAACCATTCACATGCAATGAGAGTGAATACACAATAATGATGGCAATAAATACACCTGCATCTAATCCAAAGAGAGGTATGATATGATGTCTATCAATTGGACTTAGATTTGATCAATCAAATCAAAACTTGGCTATTTATCTAAAAGATTATCCATGATATAGTCACTCCTTTGATCAACCCCCTAATTTTCTAAAAATTCAGCTTATTAATTTGCTTCCTTGTATAAGTGCTTAACAAACCAAGACAAAATTTCATCTAAACTTGGCCAAACCATGCCAAGTATATTGTTTATACCTCATGCCTTCATAGAATGGTTAAAAATGGCATCCACAATGAACTTTGATTCCCCTTTAATAACCAAGTTGTCAATCCCACATTGACATGCCAATTGGATGCCGAAGACCACCACTTGGGCTTCTACCTCATTGTTGGTTCCATCTTGAAGTTTTACTGACAAAGCATAGATGAGAGAGCTTGAGCAATCCCTAATATTGTAACCAACTCTAGATGTTCCTAGATTCCCTCTGGTAGCCCCATCAAAATTTAGCTTAAAAAAATTTGGTTGGGAGAAGAGCCCATGTAGTAATGACATGAGCATGATAATTTTTCTTGCTTTCCCTTGACCCATTAATGGTGGAACATCTAGAATCTATTAATACAACACTATATTGAGAATTTAAAATTATTCTTAATAAATCAAGTATGTAGATAGAACTCATTATATCATTAAGGATCATATTAGAGACACATTATACTGGGTTACCTAGTTGAATCATCATTGCATTTACTTGGTTTTTTATCTTTGATAGTGTGTATCACTAAGGGAATAATACGTAGTTAATGATTTAAACCCCTACTACTAAGCATAAGTTCCAAAACAAATCCTTTTATTTATTCTTTGTGAGGATCTACTGCTCCATAAGAGCACACTTGATTACCTTTGTATTAGCAACTAAACACGGAATTTAACTAGAATTAACAAGTAACTAGAAATATGAAACAACACAAAATATGAGAGACAATACCAAATTATATTAATACTCATTTAGAAGAAAATACAATAAAGAAGATGCCACACTTCTTCTTCTCACACCTCTAGAGCTCCCACACTTCTAGGGCTCACCAATAATTCTCCTTCAACAGTTCACTCCCTCAATTACGGTCACAACAATCAACTCAAACACAGAGTTATTGTTCACCTCCACCAGTCAGTAACAATGCTACCAGTACACCAAGTACACAATCATACTCCAAGTAGATCTCCCTTCTCTTGCAACAACCTGCAAATCAACAGACCTTACTTACCATGTAGATATCTCTACACCCTGAAGAACCCTTGTCCTTGCCTCACCAAGTCCTTATGATTCTTCAACCAGTACCCTAATGGATCTTCTACCAGAACTTGCACAGCTTGCAACTCTCCCTAATCATACACACTCAGCACCCCTTTGGAACTAGGAGGAGCTACTCTTGCTCTCTCTACAAGCATAATGGCTATCTAGCACACTTTACAATACAGCCCATGAGTCTATTATATAGATCTCATGCATACAATAATTAGACCCTAATTACAATAATTAGACACGCAACTCAAGACCAAAAATAGTCTTTTACATGCAAACAACTGGTTTGTTAAACTAAAATTTTGTCAACTCACAGTTCTAGAACTGCACAGGCAACCGACGTCGGTCTCTATTTGTCTAGAGGTGATCGACATCGGCTGATCCCTGAACGATGTCAGTAGCTTCTTGTCCACTCCTAACTGACGTCGGTTGTCCTGACCGATGCCAATTACTGTGACACTTCAGTAACTCCTCCTATTTGCATCCTGGTAAATATTTTAGCTCCACAACCTAACAATATCCCACTTGGAGATAAATAGTTACACCTATACCTATACTTGTACCTTCATCTAATTCATTTCCTGGCTTATATCCCTCTTCAAGTTCAATCTTGAAGACCAACCACCACACACCCTGTGGTGTACCACCTGTCATCCAAGTAACTTGCCACATCTGAACCTACAACTCCATGTAGTGAAGACCTTGACCCTACATAACATGTTAACCTGTTGCTAGTCCCTCTCAGATACCTGAGAATCCACCTTCCCTGAATTGGCTCCAAACTCTCTGACAACTCCCACTGCTTGGGAAAAATCAGTTCTACACCAAACCTCATGTGATTTCAAACACTGTTCTAAGCTCAGCTTGAACTGTCCAGCCCTTGGTGTGCTTATCAGTTCTGCATCTTGCGTATTGAACCCTACCAACACCTTCTTCACATCAGCTCCCACTGGAGACAAAATCAACCTGTGATCTTCCATGTTTCTCATGCCAAAGAATTTTGTTGCTCCCAAATTCTTCATGACATACCTCTGAACTAACTTTACCTTTAGCTCAGAAACTCCTTGCATGTGTAACCCTGCAACAAGCAACCACACAATAGTAATAGGATAATGTTGCAATCATCATCCAACCTGATAAAGAAAACACAATGGGAACATTAACCTTGACTAAATCCATGCTTTGTCATACACCTGTCAAACCTGTACCACTGTCCTACAGCTTTCTCAAGACCATATACCCTGGCCTTTCATCTCACATATCCATCCACTCTCTTCTTTAACCTGAGAATCCATTCGTCTGTTAGTGCTTTCATCCCAACTGGCAACTCTACCAAATCTCCCGCTTGGTTCTCTTCTAAAAAATTCATGCCATGCTCCCACTATTTCCTGGATTCTACATGCATTGCCTCGTCACATCTTCCTGGTTCTTGACCATCAGTGAGCAACAAGTAGTATAAAGAAGGTGAACAATGAATATGAGGCTTACTTACCCTTTCAGTCCTCCACATGGGCATTTGAGACCCCTTGATAGCTTGTTATCTGCTCAACATCTGTTCCAGTGACCGATCTCAGCCATCTCCCAGTTTACACCCAACCAACGTCGATTCCCTGCGACTGACCCTGACTGCTGACATCAGTTCCCCTGACTAACGTCAGTCTCCACCTAATAGACACCATCGACTCTGTTGATCTACACATGACTGATGTTGGTACCTATCTATTCGATGTCAGTTTCCCATGACTGATGCTAGTAACTGTGTTTTCCTGTGAGTGATGACTTTTTACCCGTAAGCTCACCTTGGATCAAAACCCTATCCAAATTAACACAACCCTACTTAGAATAATCTAGCCCCCTCAGCTAATCTCTGTCTGTCATATCCTCCATGAACACCAAGGCTTTCTAATTCTTAAGTTTATCAAAAACATCTGTCTTCCACTTAAGAACATGCATTCCCTTCTTACACATGTGACCAAGCCTACAAAGCCACATCTCTGCAACAGAAGGTGAATCAGTAATATAAGTAGATAGATAAAGGATACCTACTTTCTTACCACCATCTAATTCAAGTGTATCTGCTGTGAGATTTACTGTGCATCTCTCATCACCCAACTTTCCTAAAGAAATTAGACTCATCTCTAAGATTGGTACCTGCATGACCTCATTCAACACCTGTGTGTTACCTGTCTGGAATTTCAGCTTCACTTCCCCTTTGCCAACCATGTGACAAGGCTCACCAACCCCTAAATAAATCTCTCCAAAGTCTCCCTAGACATACTCATGAAAAGATGCTCTATTTCAGGCTGCATAGAAAGAGGCAACAAAATCTATAGACCAAGATTCTACTTTATCCAGAGCATCCTATGTAACAACACCTACAACATCTACTTCTTTAATTCCTTTATACTGATCTTCTACTGACCAACAATCTTGCTTTACCTGCTCTTTCTTTCCATCAATCAGTAATTGACCATTTGTGTTATTCAGTTTCTCCATTCATAGCTTACTTTCTTCTGCTATTGCTATACTCCCACTCAATATGAAACCCTTGAGAGTGACCTGTAATCAAAAAAATGCTTAACACACTCTGACCACCTGTTAGTGTACTTAACCACCCTCTGATACCAACTTGTCAAGATTGGTACCAACCTAGTCCACCTGCTTTGATACCACTTGTCACGATCTACTGCTCCATAAGAGCACACTTGATTACCTTTGTATTAGCAACTATACACGAAATTTAACCATAATTAACAAGTAACTAGAAATATGAAACAACACAGAATATGAGAGATAATACCCAATTGTATTAATACTCATTCAGAATAAAATACAATAAAGAAGATGCCACACTTCTTCTCACACCTCTAGAGCTCCCACACTTCTAGGGCTCACCAGTAATTCTCCTTCAACAGTTCACTCTCTCAATTACAGTCACAACAATCAACTCAAACACAGAGTTGTTGTTCACCTCCACTAGTCAGTAACAATGATGCCAGTACACCAAGTACACAACCATACTCCAAGTAGATCTCCCTTCTCTTGCAACAACCTACAAATCAACAAACCTTACTTACCATGTAGATATCTCTACACCCTAAATAACCCTTGTCCTTGCCTCTCCAAGTCCTTATGATTCTTCAACCAGTACCCCGATGGATATTCTACCAAAACTTGCACAACCTGCAACTCTCCCTGATCATACACACTCAGCACCCCTTTGGAACTAGGAGGAGCTACTCTTGCTCTCTCTACAAGCACAATGGCTATCTAACACACTTTACAATACAGCCCATGAGTCTATTATATAGATCTCATGCATACAATAATTAGACCCTAATTACAATAATTAGACACGCAACTCAAGACCAAAAATAGTCTTTTACATGCAAACAACTGGTTCGTTAAACTAATAGTTCATCAACTCACAGTTCTGGAACCACACAGGTGACTGACGTTGGTCCCTGTCTATCTAGAGGTGACCGACATCAGCCGATCTCTAACCGATGTCGGTAGCTTCCTGTCCACTCCTGATCAACGTCGGTTGTCCGGACTGACGCCAATTACTGTGACACTTCAGCAACTCCTCCTGTTCGCATCCTGGTGAAGCTTTTAACTCCACAACCTAACATTCTTTGTAAGTAAATATGGCCTATAATGGTTTGGAGAAGAAATTAAATTTTTGAGTAATTAGAGATAAGTTTTAGAATACCAAGTAAGACTTTTGAAGCCCCATAACTAGGAATGTAGTTGTCAAAAAAACTTTCACATGCCTATCATTTACAAGAAATGTGTTATCTAGGGTTTCAGAGGCCAAAAACATGGAGTGTAAAATTATGGGGAGTTGCTTAGGTCATGATGAGTTTTTAGGGTTCTCCTTATCTTGAAATAAAAATGTTAATTATTTTATCATATTAAATTGCCTATTTTGAGGATTCCCATGAATTATGATATTATTCTAAACCATCTCCTATTCAATTACTATTTTGGGTTTGGATTGATTAACTAGAGATGATTTAATTTTTTACATATGATTAAGCTTACTTAAATGTGTATGGGTAGATGTATTACATTTTTATGTTGTTTTAACTATTTGGATCACAATAGAGAATACACTATGTGTAATTAAGCTAAAACTAAGACAGATTAGAGACCTATAGAAATATAATAAACTACAAGTCTAAGATTCCCTAATTCTGAGTTAGTAAATTAAAAGTAAAAATAAATGATTAAATAAACAATAGCAATAAATGAAACTAGAAAGAGAGAGAAGGAATACTTAAATTAACACACTTGATGACTATGAACGAATTCTAAAACTAGGAATAGGCTCTAATTTGGTATAAAATATCCCCTGAGAATTTGACTATAATCTATAAAAAAAGAAAGAATTAACCACCCTTAATTTGACCCAAGATAATATCCATTGTCAACAATGACTTTTTCCTTCTTATCTCTACTAATTTTTGGGTTTTATAATTTTCTAGTCACTTTGACAGATATTATCACATAAGATCTTATATATTATTCATTGAATTGATGGGAAAAATTGTTTAAAATTTATCTTCTTTGTCTTTGACCTTATCCATATTTTTTTAATAGGAATAGAATGTGTTATATAGTTGTCTTAGGAAACCTTTTGAGGAGGTCCAACTACATATATTGCATGTTTGGAAGTATGGATTTATATAGTTCTAGTGCTTATTTGTGAATCCAAACCTAAATGAGAAAAAGTCTTCACCTCCTCTCCCTAGATAATCAAATACAACTATATGATTCACTATGATCTTGTGATCCACTATGATTCACTCGATGTTGAGAGGATCAATTTCATCATGTTAAATATGTTTGGTCTAGTGTCTCACAAGTGGGAACCTCTTAGCATTTTGCATGCATAAAACTTCATATCAACCGAGTCTTGGAACTTTTTTTTTGACATATTGAAGGACTATTATTAGCCCCTCATGATCTTTTAGGATGAAATCATCAAGTTATATCAATTGTGCCAGCATATAGAGTAGTTGGTGGAAAACTACACCAACAAGTTCTATGACTACATTACGTAGCTATGTGAGGAATGTAATAATATTGCATATAGTTGTTATTAATCCTAGGTGTCTACTATAGATATCTTTTTTATATATTATTCAGTAAGTTCTCCATTCCCATAGGAATAATAAGAGTCACATTGGGAATGTGAAATCAACACCCATTTTGGCCTTTATATTGTAATGTTTACTCTCATTCAAACTTGAATCATGAAAGATAATTTCATTATTATTCTATCAATAATAATTTCGGCCTGTCATTGACATCATAGCTTGAAACTTTGATTTTTTTCATTCTTTCTCCTATAATCTAGTTGTATGGCTTGCATAGTCAGGTCCTCATTAAAAAAATTATTTTTGCTTTCTCTTTGGTAGTGTATAAATCAATTTTGGCAAGCATGACAGCCTAATTTTAGGCATTTTTCTTGATGGACAATTCAAAAGGTATATTGATTATGTATATATTTTTGGGAGGCATTCCAATGGTGGAAGTAGAAGCCATTTTTGGTAGCATAGCAATGTATTGATCTTTTGACAAAATTATTTTTCAGTTGGCACTATTTTAAAACATGTTTTATTTTATGTACAAGTCTGATATACTTGTCTTATCTGATAAATTCTTATTTGAAGTGTAAATATGATTGAATATGTCACATTCATGCCATGTGTTTCTCAACTACATTAAAAGTATCAAAGAGAGCACGTGGCAGTTTTATTCAACTTTGTATGGCATAAGGGTACATAGCATCAAGCAATCTGTGAACAATATTTCATCAAGATGTAGAAAATTCTTTTTGGATATTCCTTTGTTTCATTGGTTATTTTGTATATTCTTTTGTTATTGTATACACTTGCAAGTTGGGCCATTCACATGTTCCATGGAACTACTTTTTACCTCAAAAAATCCATCTATACATATGTGGTGTTTATGTGGCATATTTTTTTGGTATATTTATTTGCCTCAGCCCATGGATTTGACTAAGTCAAGCATATAAAATCTCATCCCCATGTGGAAATCAAATTTGGTGCCTCATTTCTAGTATTGGAAATTCCACATAAGTTGTAAATTTGGAGGAAGAAAGGTATTTTAAGCTTTTTCATTTAAAAAGTAGAAATTCATTTTCATTTAAATGTACATTTTAAATTTTAAAAACATTCAAATTTGAAACAAATTTTTCATAGTAAATTGAAAAATTGCCTTGACCATACTACTCTAAATAGATTTAATAAAAAATAAATAAATCACGCAATTAAAGGATAAATAAGGAGAGCTACATTTTTACCCATTTATCACTGTCAAAAGACATAAATTCATAAATCAATAAAAATTGAGTATATTGATGTATGAGGTTTTATTTTTAGGCTGGTATAAATGATACGATGAATCCTTTTCACATTCCACCTAGGTACCACATACCATTCTAGTCTCACATGCCTTAAGGCCTCTTTCACATAATATCGAGTATATATAAAGGGTTAGATTATTCCATGTAATGATGTGTATATAGGAAGGGTCAATATATCAATAAATTTGATAAATTGGTCTGGTGGTATATAGAAAAGGGGACCATTTTGGAGTGATAAGGAACCAATTGGGGCTAAAAAAAATTCCAAACTCTAAATTCAAAACTAAAAACTCAAAACCATGCATTCAATCAAATCTATCATTATCACAACATTGATCAGCAAAGATGTATGGTTAGAATGGTCTTGACAAGTGGATAACACACTCATATTCAATGATCTATGGTTTGATATTTATGATGGGGATACACAACTAGTTGAACTAATAGGGAATGCAAAGGATATTCAAGCATAGAGGTAGAAAAATAAGAAAGCATTGGCCTTGATGAGGACCTTAGTTGATATAGATGTGCTTTTTCATATTCAGGGGTGCAATACTCCATGGGAAGCATTTCACAAACTAAAGTAGCCATATGATTCCCACTCAGAGTTAGAATTCATTTAGTTGCAGTTGAAGTTATTCGACCTTGAGTTAAAAGATGGTGATGTGATGAGATTGGCTTCTAAGATGCATGCCATCAAGCATGATGTAGAAGCAACGGGTGTCAAAATCAACATCTATATGACTACATTCATAAAATCCCTTCTTCTCAACTATTCAATGTATTTGGAGTCTCTATAATTAAATAATATGTCAAAGACTCTCACATTTGGTCAACTAGTTGAAAAGATGGTAGAAAGAGAAAAGGCCTTTGGAAGAAAAATTGAGTCCATAATAGGAGAAAGTGTGTGATATGTCAAATCAAATTCTTCCAAAATATCTAATAAGGCTACATATTCTAAAAATTAAGGCAATAATAAGTACAAGGGAAAAGGTGGCAAAAACGAAAATCAAGGTGGTCAAAAACATAATGATAAACAAAACCTATATTGTGAATAGTGTGATAGAAAAGGAAGTCATGAGACTCATGAATGTATAATTTCATGGGAGAAAATTAAAACATACCATAAGAAGAAAGAGGAAAAATTAAAGAAAACAAAAGAGTCAAACTTTGCCCAATTCACTAGTGAATGTGTGTTTTCCATTACAGATGATGAAGCAAACAGTGTCTCGATAAGTTATTCATGGTTTAATTCTTGGGTTATTGATACTAGAGCCACTCTACACATGAATTTCCAAAAATACTTCTTTGAGGAGTTCAATTAAAAACGTTGTGGTGTGGTATACCTCACAAATAGATCAATTCTGCAACCACAAGGAAGAGGTACAATATGAATCAAGTGTCCAGGGTTTCCAGATTTCAAACTCCAAAATGTCCTCTGCCTTTCTCAATCAAAATGAAACTTTTTTCCCTAGTTATCATAAAGAAACAATACCATTCCATTCTATTGGATAAGAGTGATGTCACTATCAGGAGGAAAAGTGACAATGCAATTGTCTTAATTAGATATGAAGAAGGTAAACTACTCAGACTTATGGGTGAGCCATCAAATTCAATGAATTATGCTCAACTCGTGGAAGATAGAATGTCTCCAAAAATGTTTTGGAATGCTATATTTAGGCACACTCACTATAACAACATTCATGTATTATAAAATATTTATGAAGTTGGCATGCCTACATTGCCCATAAAGTAAGATGAAAAATGTGAAGCCTGCATCTTGGCTAAACATGTAAGAGAACCATTTTTGAAGTCACAGTGGAAAGCTAATATAAAATTAAAAGTGGTTCACTCAAACTTGTGTTCTCTTCCAATCCTCTCCATTGGTGGTCATAAGTATTTCATGTTCATTGACACTATAACAGGATGACTTGGATATGCGTTCTGAAGAAAAAATTAAAAGCCTTCCAGACTTTTCAAAAGTTTTGAACCATGATTGAAAATGAAGCTCAAACCCACATTGAGACACTTTGGAGAGATAATGGTGGTGAATACACCTCAAATAATTTTTAATCATATCTTGATTAAAATAGCATCAAGCAACTTCTCACATTTCATTTTTCTCCACAACAAAATGGAGTTGTAGAAAGAATGAATAGAATTGTAATGAATATGGTTCATGCTATGTTGTAATATAAAGGGGTAAATATGCTATTTTGAGCCAAAGCAACTAAAACAATGGTATACCTCTATAATAGATCACCATCAATATCTCTTGAATCTAAGACTCTATATTAAATGCAGTGTGGTCATCTTCCTTCAGTGCAACATCTTAAGATTTTTAGATTTACTTATTATGCATTTATTTCAAAGGAGAAAAGAAATAAATTGAACCATAGGAGTCAAAAATTCATCCACTTGGGATATTCTAAATCTTCCAAATCATATAGGCTATATGATGAAAATTAGAAGAAGTTTCTTATTGCAAGATAAGTTGTCTTTTGTGAGACTGCAAAAGATTAAGAGCATATTGATTGGCAGTTGAGTTGACTAGATAATTATACAAAGATTTATGTCTACATATAGATTGATTTGGATGTTCTAAATAATGAGTGGGGTACACATAGGTAGGAAACTACTGATTTTATAGTATCTCCTATACATGAGCTTGAAACTCCTCCTGGAGAATAGAATGGAACTTCATCAGATAATGAATAGTGCCACCAAAATAGAGGGAAAAAAGTGATGGAATTTTAGAGGATGAATTTAAAGCACCTAAAACATAGAAACATATGCCTAAATGGGCCACTCAAACATTAAAATATGTGAAACCTAATGAATTTAGGAAAATAGGTTGACAATTAGATAAGTCCCTTTGTTGTCCCCCAAAATTATCACTCATTTTTGGGACAAAATTTGAACTATTTTGGCCTTACAGACCAAAATTGTCTCTTCCCTTTTCAAAATTTGTCCTGGGTATTCAAATTCCTTATTTTTCAAGCTTCTCAAATTTCTATGAACTCTTTCAAGGTTAGAGAAAACTACGGACTTGGTTTCTACGGATTCTACAGGCAAGTTCATTTCTATAGGTTCAAAGACCTCTGTAGGCAGGTTCAATCAAAAGAATCAATTTCCAACACTTAGTCATTTTTGAGATTGGTTCAGTGCCTTGGTTCAATCAAAAATGTCCATCGGCAAACATCTAAGCAAGGATCCAATCATTGAACCATTAAACCTTGAACCATTTTGGTTCAACGGGTTCAACAAGTTCAAAGGTTCAATGTCATTGGCAAGAGTTAAGCGCTTCATCAAGGTTCAAAGTTTAACTACTTCAAGGTTCAATGTCTTCAAAACACTTATCAAAGAGAAGAAGGCTTGAACCATTGAATTGTTGAACCATTAAACCACTTTGGTTCAAAGTTTCAACAGGTTCAAGGTTCAACGCATTTGGTTCAATGAAGATCAAAAGGACTCAGCCAAATCAAAGAGAATGAACCGATTGAACCATTGAACTAAATCTTGGTTTAATGTTTGGTTCAATGCTTTGGTTCAATTCTTTGGTTCATTCAATTGGTTCACTCAGTCAGTTCATCAAATAGTTCATCAGCTTGGTTCACTCAGTTGGTTCATCAGTTTGGTTCAAAGGAGCGGTTCAATGCAAAAGTTCAAGAGAGCCTCCCAAAGGACAGGTGCCCTTGTTGAGGGCACTTGGTCAATAAAAGCACCCTTTATAAGGGTCATTTTCAAAGAAGCCACAAAGGTAAATTCTTTCAGATTTTTGTTTAAGGCAGTCGAAAAAGACTAAGGCATAATTCCTTCGGACAAAAAGTCTGAAGGAATTCTAGAAAGAAACCGTGGGAGGAAAGCCCAAAGGAATTTCCAAATGCAAAGACAAATCAATCGAAACAATTCTACAGACTTTTTGTCTGCGGGAAGTTGTCTACAAACTTTTTGTCCATGAGAAGTTGTCTGTGGACTTTTTGTCTGCGGGAAAGTGTCTGTGGAAAAAGCCCGCGAGAAAGCTCCGAAGGACTACCAAAGATAAAAGGCCATTGAAGGACCCTGAAGGGCAGGTGCCCTTGTGGGGGACTCTCAGCTAAAAAATTGAAGACACTTCCCTAAAGCTGAAGGGTCACCTTCCCTTTGCGAGGATGCAAAACAAGAAAGCCCAAGGGGTGACGCGTTCGAAGATGTCAAAGTCAAGAAAGGTGAACTAGCCATTGGAAATTCAAGCGTATTGATGGGTGTGCGAACGTCAATTTCAAAGCTCATAAAATAGCCATTGATCCTTGTAATCTACAAACCTAAATGCATTCATGGGCTTTAAGGCCAAGATTAGCAAGAAGTGATTAAGGAATAGAACATCAAATTGAATCTAGGACCTGATTCTATTAACTAGAAAAGGAGGAACGATGAAGAAGGATCAAATCACCAGGTGGACATTGAAAGATGCAAACTTTCAATAGTGTGACTTGTTTCTCTGCATTGAGAAAAATAAATGGGTATATGCCCCTAAATTCTAGCCTGTCTTCTTAACAAATTTCAATGCAACATGATGTGTTACCATTCTAGAGTCCTTCTTGAAGAGGCTATATAAGGGACTCTCTTTTATTGTAAAGAGATCTCTTTTTGACAATCAAAAATGAAACTCTGCCCAAATTAAAAGCCATTACTAAGACTTTGAGCTCAGATTGTTGATCATATTTTGTTATTAGAATAAGAAAGCAAGTGACTTTTTAGACTTTGTGCTGTAATATCTTTGTTGTTGGGGAAACTGTTCTTATGTCTTTTTCCTTGATATATTTTATGTTCCTTTAATTCAACAAGTATAATTAGTGAAAGTAGTCAGGAAGATGTCCTGAAGTCAATTGTGGAGAGATTTTATGCCCCCATAATTGCCTTTAGTGTTTTTTCTTTTCATTTCTGTGTAAAGGACCTTGGGATGACTTTGTGCCCTCATTGTCTTTCGTTTCTCACTCTTGGGCAATTTAGGTGGAGACTTTGTGCTACATCTCGATTTACTGGTTACTACATCCTTGGTTACATTTTGCATTTACTACCAAGAGTATTCTTGTGGTTTGTTGAATAGTACTTCTGAAAGAAGAGGAGTGCTTTCTATCATTTCCCTTGAGTTTTTCCTTTGATTTGCATGCATCATCTCTGAAGAAAGAGAGATGGATGGTTTGTTCTACCCTTGAGTATTATTTTCTATATATAGGGAACCTCCCCTTGATGAGAGGAGAGATTAGTCCCCTTTTGATGTGGTAAGCCTACACATTTGGATGACCAATCTTCCTACTTTGGCTGATTAGACCTATTTTGTTTATCAGTATGCTGATCGACAAAATATTTAACCAATAGTTTTTGGTGACTCTGCTGGGGATATAACCCATTATCATTATAACCCTTATCCATTATAGACTCTGGCAATTCTATTACTTGTCTTACCCATTATCCATTTATAGCCTTACCATCTTCCTCCACCTCTGTTATTTTATCTAGTTTGCAAAACTAGAGCTGCTGGGAAAGAGTGCGTAATTTAAAGCCTCAAGCTTCAAAATGAAGCAAGGTCAATTATTTTCCATTTTTGTTTCACAATCTAGCAGATTCAAGGTATACATGAAGCCAAAGGGCTAAAGGTATTATTGACCCTATATTCGAGTTGGTACAGCAAAGTGATTTTGATCTATTTCCTTCACCATCTCACCTCCAACAAACTAAGAGCTTTCCTCCCACTAAAGTCAAGTCTCCATTGCCAAATGAAGTATCCACTTCTACTGTTGATAAAGCTTTGCCAATAATTAATCCTTTGAGATTTGATATTCTTCATTTTCATAATCCTATAATGGCAACTCAAGGCCCCTGGGGTAATTTTTTTGGTCCTCTCAATCTTACTCAACATCTACATGAGCTCCCACGCAGTTCAAAGAAGAATTTCCCCAAATTTTATGGTGATGGGAAAGTTCATCCTGATGAACACATTGCAGCCTTCAGCATAGCCTGTGGCGTAATTGGAGTAGAATTTGAAAATGTAGTAGTCAGGCTATTTTTAGAAACATTACAAGGTGCTATTGCAGATTAGTTTTATCATCTACAAGCTCAGTCAGTAATTGATTGGAATACCTTCAAAGATAAGTTTGAAGCCACATTCAAACCTACAAAAGATGCACATGCACTTCTGGCTCAACTTACATAGATGAAGAAAGAGCCTCATGAACCAATGAGAGACTTCATAGCCAAATTTGACAAATTGAGGAACAGAATTCTTGTAATTGCTCGACCTATAGCTAAGAATCTCAGATGCTTCTTCATTAATTCTCAGTTTTTTGAAGTCAATTTTCTTTGAGACATGCTGGTCAAATAGATCTTGCTATAGCTCAACATTTGGCCACTGAGGTAGAAGATGATCTCATCTTAGTAGGGAAGATAAGAAGAGATCCAAATAGAAATAGACCTTCATCATCTTCTGAATATGCATCTACAAGCACCACAGATCCAATGGTGCAAAAGTTAGCAAATGAGTTACTCTCAAAAATAAAATGGTGCAAGGAATGTCTTTTGCTCCTTCATACAGAGATATGTCAAGAAGGACATTCCTAAATTAGTCATATCAGGGCAATGTTGCCAGGAATCAAGGGCAACAAAATTGTCTTCCTCCCCCACAAGGGAAACTTGCCCTGGAAGATCCTCCAACCAATTCAACAATGGGATATCTTGAAGTAGAATCAGAGTTCTCTTTCTAGCCTAAATTGAATCAAGAAAATGATGTTGATATCCTTATAGAAAATCAAGAAGAATCAACTGGCGACTCCCACATTGGTTTCCTGAACTATCAGGATGAACCTAAAAGCAAAGGAGAAGCTTTTGATGGATCATATGCAGTGTTTACTAGGTCTAAAAATCAATCAGTCCAGCAAGCTGATAAAGGGAAGATAGAAGAGTAACCTCAACCAGTAATTACAATTGCTAAGCATGGAACCACTCTACCTTTTCAGTCAAAGGATCTGGTGATCACCCAAAATGTAAGTACATCAATTTCACCTTTACCTTCTACTTCAATTTTTCAAACCAGCCCTCCTCCCATCCCTCCTAAAATCCAAAAGGTTGAAATGCTTTCCTTTGTTCCTAGTCCAATTCAGCCATTTGACATAATTGATCATGTCAAGAAGACCAAAATTTAAATGTCTGAATTTGAATATTTGCAGTCTAATCCTGATCAATTGGATAGGTTGGTCCAATGTGTCAAGAATCAAACCATCCCTACAAGACATTAGGTTAAGAAAATAATTCTTGATTCCCCAAAGAACATGCCCATTCCAAATAATCTTGTCATTACTCCTCCAATTTCCCCTGGGAAAATAGAACCTTTTTATGTTTCCTTATTGTTAAATGGTTATCAACTCAACAATTGCATCATTGATTCTGGGGCATCTGACAATGTCATGCCTACTAAAGTAGCTGAGTCTCTGGGTCTCACACTAACCAAAACCTTTGGGAGATGTTTCTCCATGGAGAACAAGCAAGTACCACTACTACGGAAAATCAAAGATGCCCAATTTGCATTTGCAGCCTTTCCAGACAAGAGAATCAAGATGACTGTCTTGGTGGCTGATGTCCTAGCATCCTATGGCATTTTTATTGGATAAAATTTTTGCAAGGATGTGGGAGGAGAACTAAGCATGGACCTATCTAAAACAAGGATCCCTATCTAAGGTATAATTAAGAGATTACTCCCTAAAAAAGAGGAAAAATATGTGGTCACCCAAACATTGACCCCTAAAGCACAAATTCTATTTGAATCTTTAGGCAGGGGTAATTATTTCTTGACCACAGAGGATGTTCATGTTTCTACAGATGAAAGTCCTATAGCTGATAATCTAAGAATTGATCCAAACAAGACTTCAAGAGAATTGGTACGGCACATTAAAAACAAGGAAGGATCTTCCATCTCTAATGAAGATAAATCTAATAGAAGATCAGCTTCTGATGATGCTTGGATCCTGGAATCCAATGGCAGTAATTCTTCCACCAACATTAGAGTTAGGACTATATTGATATCCCCTCAAAGAGATATTCTTCCTTCATGTAATTTTTAACTCAACAACACCAACAACACACCTGGATGTGAATCTATGTTGCTCAGATTGAAGATTGTTTAAGATGAAGAGATCAAATGCCTCCACATCAAAGGAGATGCTAAGCTGATAGTTTGTTAGGATTTTGATGTGGACAATCCAATCATGTGTTGGATTAAACTAGAAGAACAACCAATTTTGGTAATGGACCATGCTCCTACAAATCAAAATTAGGCAAAGGAACCCTTCATCAAAAAAGTAAGGAGTTATGGCTTTCAAATTGAAGATCGCATCCTGCCATGGGGCAAGAAGAAGAAAGAGCCAAGAGGAAGAAGTAGAAAATTGGTTTCCTGGTGGAGAGCTCCATTTGCCCGTCACCGTTTCTAGGGGAAAAATGGTTTCCTATTGGTTTACCAAGATAGAGCACTATTTTCACTATCTCTCAAGAAGCAGCATCTAAAATACTTCAATTCTTGAAGTATCAGATCATTTCATCTGTACATATGTATATTTGTATAGTTTTTAATTCTATTTTGTTTTTTTCAATTCCATTTTTGAAGCCTTTCATTTCTAGGTAGCATGAATCCATAGCCCAATGGTACACATGAAGACACTGGAGATTCTGGATTCTACTCCCTTCAATTCTTTTTACAATTGATAGAAGTTCCCCAACTGGAGCTAGTTGTTGTCCCCCAAAAATATCACTCATTTTTGGGACAACATTTGAACTATTTTGGCCCTACAAATTAAAATTGTCTCTTCCCTTTCTAAAATTTGTCTTGGGCATTCAAATTCCTCATTTTTCAAGCTTCTTAGATTTCTACAGACTCTTTCAAGGTTAGAGAAAACTAAAGACTTGGTTTCTACAGACTCTACAAGCAGGTTCATTTCTATAGGCTCAAAGACCTCTACAGGTGAGTTTAATCAAAAGAATCAGTTTCCAACACTTAGTCATTTTCAGGATTGATTCAGCGCCTTGTTTTAATCAAAAATGTCCATCGGCAAACATCTAAGCAAGAATCCAATCATTGAACCTTGAACCATTTTGGTTCAATGGGTTCAACAAGTTCAAAGGTTTAATGTCATCGACAAGAGTTAAGCACTTCATCAAGGTTCAAAGTTTAACCGCTTCAAGGTTCAATGAATTCAAAACACTTATCAAAGAGAAGAAGGCTTGAACCATTGAACCATTGAACCACTTTGGTTCAAAGGTTCAACGGGTTCAAGGTTTAATAGGTTCAACATGTTTGGTTCAATGAAGATCAAAAGGACTTAGCCAAATCAAAGAGAATGAACCAATTGAACCATTGAACCAAAGCTTGGTTCAACAGTTGGTTCAATGCTTTGGTTCATTCAGTCAGTTCACTCAGTCGATTCATCAAACGGTTCATCGGCTTGGTTCAAAGCTTGGTTCACTCAGTTGGTTCATTAGCTTGGTTCAAAGGAGTGGTTTAATGCAAAAGTTCAAGAGAGCCTCCTGAAGCACAAGTGCCTTTGTGGAGGGCACTTGGTAAACAAAAGCACCCTTTAGAAGGGTCATTTTCAAAGAACTCGCAAAGGTAAATTCTTTCATATTTTGGTTTAAGGCAGTCAAAAAAGACTAAGGCATAATTCCTTCAAACTTTTTGTCTAAAGGAATTCTTTCGAACAAAAATTTTTAAGGAATTCAGGAAAGAAGCCATGGGAGGAAAGCCCGAAGGAATGAACAAAGGCAAATACAAATCAATCGAAACAATTTTGTAGACTTTTTGTTTGTGAGAAGTTGTCTATGAGAAAGTGTCCACAGAAAAATCCTACGAGAAAGCTTCGAAGGACTACCCAAGATAAAAGGATGCCGAAGGACCTCGAAGGGTAGGTGCCCTTATGGGGGACTCTCGACTGCCAAATTGAAGAATACTTCCCTAAAGCTAAAGAGTCACCTTCCCTTCGGGAGGATACAAAAAAATAAAGCTGAAGAGAGCCCAAGGGGTGACGCGTCTGAAGGCATCAAAGTCAAGAACGGTGAACTAGCCATTGGAAATTCAAGCGTATTGACAGGTGTGTGAATGTCAATTTTAAAGCTCATAAAATAGCCGTTGATTCTTGTAATCTATAGACCTGAATGCATTCACAAGCTTTAAGGCCAAGATTAGTAGGAAGCGATTAAGGAATAGAACATCAAATTGAATCTAGGACCCAATTTAATTAACCAAAAAAGGAGGAACGATGAAGAAGGATTAGATTACTAGGTGGACATTGAAAGATGCAAACTTTCAATAGCGTGACTTATTTCTCTACATTGAGAAAAGCAAATGGGTAGATGCCCCTAAATTCCATCCTGTCTTCTTAACAAATTTCAATGCAACATGATGTGTTATTGTTCTCGAGTCCTTCTTGAAGAGGCTATTTAAGGGACTCTCTTTTATTGTAAAGAGATCTCTTTTTGACAATCAGAAATGAAACTCTACCCAAATTGAAAGGCATTACTGAGACTTTGAGCTCAGATTGTTGATCATATTTTGTTATTGGAATAAGAAAGCAAGTGACTTTTCAGACTTTGTGCTGTAATATCTTTGTTGTTGGGGAAACTATTCTTATGTCTTTTTCCTTGATATATTTTCTATTTCTTTAATTTAAAAAGTAGAATTAGTGAAAGTAGTCATGAAGGTGTCATGAAGTCAACTGTGGAGAGACTTTGTGCCCCCATAATTGCCTTTAGTGTGTTTTCTTTTCATTTCTGTGTAAAGGACCTTGGGATGACTTTGTGCCCTCATTGTCCTTCGTATCTCACTCTTGGGAAATTCAGGTGGAGACTTTGTGCTACATCTTGATTTGTTGGTTACTACATCCTTGGTTACATTTTGCATTTACTACCAGGAGTATTTTTGTGGTTTGTTGAATAGTACTTTTGAAAGAAGAGGAGTGCTTTCTATCATTTCCCTTGAGTTTTTCCTTTGATTTGCACACATCATCTCTGAAGAAAGAGAGATGGATGGTTTGTCCTACCCTTGAGTATTATTTTTTGTTTATATATATATATATATATATATATATATATATATATATATATATATATATATATATATATATATATAGCTAATCTCTCCTCTCATCAAGGGAAGGTTCCCTATAGATATGCTATATTTATAGCATATCTATAGAGAACCTTCCCTTGATGAGAGGAGAGATTAGTCCCCTTTTGATGTGGTAAACCTACACATTTAGATGACCAATCTTCCTACTTTGGCTGATCAGACCTATTTTGTTTATCAATACGCTGATCAACAAAATATTAAACCAACACCCTTGAAAAAATTCAAGATAGAATTGAAAAGCTCACCTTGAATGATTCTTCAAAATAAGAACTCAATGTTGTGTTTTATTTAGAACCAACATCTTTCAAATAGGTTGAAAAGCTTGAATCTTGGAGAAAATCAATGAAAGATGAGTACAATGCATTGGTAAAAAATGGGACTTATAAATTGGTTGATCCTCCATATGGTTACAAACCAATTATCTATAAGTGGGTCTACCACAATAAATACAAGGATAATGGCTCACTTGACAATCACAAATCAAGGTTTATCATAAAGGGAATGCTCAAAAAGAAGTAATTGACTACAATGAAACCTTTGTACCTATAATATAATGGACTACCATTTGAACATGTTGGCTCTAAAAGCTCACAATAGATGGAAATTTCACCAAATGGATGTCAAAATTACATTCCTAAATGGTTATTTCAAGGAACTATGTACATGAGACAACCTAAATATTTTGTAGTAAATGAAAGAGATCACAAGTTGTATAAATGATAAAAAAAACATGGTATAGTTTGAAACAAGCCCCAAGAGTATGGTACGATAAACAAGTTGAGCACCTCATGAACATAAAAATCAAAGAATTTGAGTTTGAATATGTAACTCTTTTCATCAAAATATTTGATAAAACAATTGTATTTATGGTTTATATGTTGATTATTTGCTCATCATAGGGAATAATGAATGGTACACTACAAAATTCAAATAAGAGTTGATGAAAAAATTTCAAATGACTAACTTGGGTTATCTTCATTATTATTTAGGTATTGAAGCAATTCAAAAACTAAATTATTTCTTCATCACTTATCATAAGTCCATTGGTGACATTTTGGACAATTTTGGAATGGAATATTGTAAGCCTCTCAGCATTCCCATGAAACAAAATCTCAAATTGACATCCAATGGTTCAATAGATTCATTTGATGCCACTAAATATAGATAACTCATTAGAAGTATGATTTATATGACCATAACTTGAATAGATATATCATTTACATTTGGTGTACTCTCAATATTCATGCAATAACCTAGGGACAATCCTTGGGTATCAATAAAAAAGGTTCTTAGATATTTCAAAGGAACACAAAATTTTGGGCTCAAATACTTCAGGGCAAGAAACTTCAAACTGGTCGAGTACTTAGATTCCAACTATGCTAGTGACCATGAATATGGAAAGTCCACCTCAGGTTTTTGGATGAATTTGGGAATAATAGTCATTAGTTGTAAATCTAAGAAGTAATCAGTGCTAATAATCTATTCAATATAATTAGAATATATGGCCACTTTAGAGGAAAATTGAGATATCTTATGTCTTAGAATTTTAGGAGCAACATGTTTTGCCAACACCTCTCATGATTGACAACACTTATGTAATCAAGATGGAAAATAATCTAGTCTTTCATAACCAAACCAAGCATACCAATACCAAATTTTGTCTGATTTAGCACTATGTGAAAGATGGTAGTGTCAAATTGCAACATTGCTTGACAATACAGAAAACAATAGATAGCCTAACAAAAGTGCTTGGATGGGAAATTTTTGAAAAGTTCAAAAATGTAAGATGATGAAGAACATTAAAATAATCTCATATTATATTCACTAAATATGGATTTATTGAATTCATAAACATTAGATCAATCATAACACAATGTTTCCAAGATTGAATCCAAGGCAAAGATGAAGTTGAAGTTATCATCTTCATTTGGTGCTCCATGTAAGACTCAACCCATCAAAAACTTCCATCTACCCTTTCCACACATAATTAAAAAAAAATTGTTCAAGGGTGAGTAGCCTAAGAATTTTACACAAACACAAAAGACTAAAAATTCTTTTAAGATAGAAAAAATGTAATAAAAACCAAGGTGAAAAATGGTGTCATTACTACCACTCAAAATCATGCAATGATTCTAAATTTTTTGTGCAATAATACTTGACTATGAAATTTATATTTGGTCTAGTTATAAGTTATGATATTGACCCAAATACCCCTTATTTGAACACAAGTGCCACTAATATTACTAGAGATATAAATAAAAGGAGTGTCTCTTCCACACCAAGTTATGGGTGAAGGGTCACCTACTCCATGTCATCAAGGAGGGTCTCTTCCACACCAAGTTTTTGAAGATAGAAGAACATCATTATACTAGTACAAACTAATGCCTTGGCCTTACCATTATTTCACATCTAAGGAGTTGGTTGTAACAAGGGAAGGATAAAATATATGTGGATATGCACTTTCTAATATAAAGTTAAGCCTATGGATTAAAATGTCACTTTTGATGTTTTACCCATGAAGTTTTGTGACATATTGTTGGGAATATCATATTTATACAATTATGAAGTTAATTTTCAATCTAAACCACAATGGTATATTCTTCATATCAAATATTGCTTCTTCAAACTCTTAGAGTTCTCTCCAATGACCAAAATCACTTTTTTATTTACCAAACAATGCAACAAGCTCATCTCGCACATGAGAACATTCTTACTACTCATGATCCACCTAGAATCTCTTGTGTAAGATAATAAGTGTATATTGGAAAATAATTAAGCCACACAAACATTGTCTCAATAGAAACAACTTTGTAATCTATAACAAAAATATTAACATGTCTTTGAAGAATTGAAAGTATCCTAACATAATTCACTTTAAAAAACCACATAGTTTATGTCCATATATCCCTTATTCCAAAATATCCATTATTTCACATGTCCATTTATGAGAATGATGAGGTTTGATGCTAAATCTATGAGATTATTGATCAATGAAAGATTAAGACTATCCCTTCTCCTTGTATAAGCTCAATAATCCTCATGCCAAAGAATGACGATATTTGGTTACTATGCATCTACTATCACACATTAAATAATATAATATTGAATAATTGATACCTTATTCTACTTATTGACAACCTCTTAGAATAGCTATGAGGTACATAATAATTCACCATGATTGACCTAAACTAAGGTTATCATCAGGTTCTAATCCACTCTAAGGATGTGCAAAATAAAACATTCAAAACTATGGAAAAAAAATTAAAATGATTTATAATGCATTTTGGCTTGACCAATGTTCCAAATCTTGATGGATTATATATTCAGACCATTCCTCAACTCCATCATAACAAAACTTGGGAAGAGCATGTGTAGCACATCTTGCATGTCTTTGACACCTTGCACAAACATAAGTCTCAATATAACTTAATAAAGTGTAAATTTAGAACCACGCATATTTAATACATGGGATACATAATTGACCACAATAGCATACATGTAGATCCAAGTAAGATCAAGGTAATTTAATATAGACCAACTCTATGCAATCTCACTAATTTGTGAATTTTTATTAGCCTTTCTAACTTATATTGAAGTTTAATTCTATTTTCTCACACATTGTATTTTCTCTAAAATAAATAATGCACACCAATGCATCATTACAATGGAAACATTAAAAATAGTGTGCTTTTAAGGAGCTCAAAAAGTGCCTTTATATAGTAACTATTATATAAATTCTTGACAATTTTCACTCCTTTGAAATTCACACTAATACATCTAACTATGCAATTAACACAATATTCGTTTAAATTGGACATCTAGTGGTTTATCATTCTAAAACATTTAGAGACATGGTTCAATAGTACTCAAAATATGAGAAATAATTGTATGTTATTATTCAAAATTAAAGCAATATTGACACTACATATTTGAATAGGATATTATCATTCATTTTAGTCATAATCCAATTCATTTATTACAAATGTAGAGCAAGTTGGATAATGTTTTTCACATAAATAAGATGATTTACATACAATAATTCCATATATTGATTAAGCATAAAAATGGTAAATAAATTAGAGTAACATCTTACCTTAGTCAACTACTAGTATAGACACTCATCATAGAGTCAGACATGCACGACCATAACTTTATTTGTTAGGTATCTCTTTACTTAGTAGACAAGGATTTTACAAATTCATATATATCAAATACATAGGGTGAATAGGTTTTGGATTTATATAGTGTCAACCAACTTATTTACAAGCTTGGGCATCTCTATGTTCCTAATGACATACCTCATTGTCGACTCATATGGGAGGTCCACTATCCCAATACATCTAAACTATCACATTACTAAGATACTATAAACATTTCTACAACACTTAAAATAGACACACATGCACACAAATGTTAATCATCACCTATATGCTTTCATTCCTTGTTACATTTTCAATCCCATAAATAGGAAGCTAGGACTTTACATACCTCTATCAATTTCTTCTAAGCCATGGGAATCCATTAACATGGATTTCATGATGATGTTGCCAATGAAAAAACACCTTGACTCTATGTTTGTTTTGGTGGATAACATCTCTAAGATGGCTATCATGGTTGCCTACAATAATATCATTAACATGTTATAAATGGTGTGCTATTTCTTTATCTAAGTTTTGGTTCATTTTAGATTTCTAACCTATATCATTTCTGAATGTGACCTATCATTTGTTATCCATTTATTAAAATATTTGTGGGATGTGATGGATACACATTTGAACCAATTAACCATACTTCATCCCTAGATATATGAGTAAATATTTTTTTTAAATGGCATACGTGTTCTTATTTTTCACATGAACAACCATATTCATATATGCACTTGGGCTGATAACTTTTTATATATTCAATGTCCCTATGATATAAATTTTTAAATTTATTCAAGGCATAGTCCATTAAAAACATGTATTAGGTTCTATCTAGTGACACCCTTGGACATACCCTACCATACAACATTTGTCATAAATTCACCCATATATGAACAATAAATAGACAAGGCACAATTTTATGTAACATATTCATCAAAAGTTTCAAAAAATATTCTTGTGCCAATAACTAAGGTATATAGAGCACCACAGTACACATCACATGCCTCATAAATTCAAGGGAAGATACACAAAGTTGGGGGACAAAAAGGGGGTTTTTCCTAAAACTAAGTTTCATTTTATGTGAATGGTGAATGCCCTTTTGAAAAAGGCGTACGCCTCTTTGTTTTAAACCATAGTAAGGGAAGGGTTATTTCCGACCCTAAAAGGTGTATTCCCTTTTTGATACAAAGGAAGTACACCCTTTGTGGGGCCAAAAATGGTGTATACCCTTTGTAAAAAGGGTGTATACCTTTGTAAAAAGGGCATACACCCTTCTTTTAAGTTAAAAATAGACCAAAACTTCTCAAACCCATGTTCTATTGTTTGTGAATTTTTTGGTCACGATTTGGAATAAGAAAAAAAGGGCGTGCATGTTATTGGACTCCTTCCATCCCCATAAATATTTCACATGTGTATCACAGTCCAAGTATGTTTTTTTTTCATATGACATGTTTAGGGTTTGTAATGCATTTTTTGTGATACATTTATAATAATAATCACAATGTAATAGGGTGTGGAAATTAAAATTGCATTTCTCTCATGAAAACATTTAATACCTAATGTAAATATGTTTTTATAAATTTAAATATTTTATTCAATGGACTCATTACCTTAAAAAAACCTCCAACAAAAACATGATGAAAACCCTCAACATTTTGACTTCATAGAAGAAGCTAAATTATATTAACAATATAATTTAAAGCAATAAAAATTTCAAATTATCATCAATAGTTTGTGTGACTCTTCAAGTCATAGTACATGCAATTCACTTTCTAATAAATTGGACGCCATTTATAATGAAGTGGAAAATGTCACTTCCCAACATGATGCAATGTTGCATCAAAAAGATGTAATGAAATAATATTATTATGATAAATTATCCTACAAAGACATTAAAAATAAGAAATATGTGTTTTTTTCTTATGCTTGTAGCCATCGAACCACCACCAATGAGTTGAAAATACATTGGCATTGATTGGTATGTTCATGTGAAGATTAAAAATAACTTTTGGAATAGGTGGTGGATTATGTTTGATGAGCCTTAATGTAATAATAATTAGGTTCCATTTTATTTTTTAAGAAAACTTTACTGTGAGTTTGTTCTAAAATAAATTCTAAATTATTTTGACATGAAGGCCTCCCAAGGTAGGAGAGGTGGGTCTTCATTTGATAGACCTGGTTCCAAGTGAGACCAAAACTACCACAATAACTGATAGAGAATCACAAGTATAATAACACATAATTTTATCCCTAAAATATTACATCATAGTACACATATGACACATTTAATGTAGATAGTATTCTCACACAGGTTATGGTTGACCATGGGATGCAAAAACTAAGGAGTTATACACAAGTTATAGGTGGTGGCACTTCTAGTATTATCCCTCCTACTATTGGTGTTTCACATGGTGGCATATCTAGCAGGCATCCTATAGTTCATGTACATTGTTACACATCATTTGGGAGGAATTAGACCAATTGTTCATGTTAGACATATAGGGGTTACATTTGCATCTGTAGTATTCACACCTATGGAGACTACATGCACATTTGTATGTCACACTAGTATGTAATAATATATGCCAATTGTAGTTATTTCAAAACCTCTAGACACTAGTATAAAACAATATATTCCATTTACAGTTGTTTTAACACCTTGGGTCACTATCATGCTAGAGTACATTTTATCTACAATTGCTTCAACACTTTTGAACACTAGTACAAAATAATATATTCCTTTTGCAGTTGCTTCAATACCTCAATACACCAGCATGCCTTAATATATGCCATCTATAATTACTTCACCACCTTAAGTCAAAACGTAACCAGCTATGCAGGCTTATCTACTTCACCATATATATTCCCACATGATTAATTAATTATAGTTTGTTTATGTACATGTAAATAAAAATTAAGTTTAGATTTTAATGTGATTACTTAATTGATTAATATTTGACTTCTTTCAATTATTGCTTATATAAATGATGACTGATATTTTAGGTAACCCACCTAATTTAGATTCTATTGTTGAGACTATGATCAACACTATATTACCCTAAACTTAGGTTTGCAAATTAAATTTTCAAGTTGCTATTTTGTTTGAATATTTTGTATACACCATAGTTTGAGTGTGTTTGCTTGCTTTGCCTTCCCCTCCTCTTCCAAGAGATAGATACATAGGAAGAGAGGGAAAGAAAGAGAAATAATGTTACATTATCTCTCTCTCCCTCTCTCTCTTTTTCTATCTCCCTCTCTCTCACTCCCTCTCATAATTACTATTTCTCTCTCTTTCTATTACCAATTAGCATTGCAATGACCTACTAATGTCTATCTCTCTTTATGTAGAAGGAATACTTTGGATATATCTTAAAATAAGTTTAGTTTTAATTGATTCATAATTGATTTATTTCATTTTTTAGTTTTATAGATGATGAGATATTCTATGAGTACCCCATGGATCATAATAACCTATGACTGGCATTGTATTTATGTTTGAAGATCCAATATCTCCCAAGCACCACCTATTTTAGAGATAAATACTACTGAGAACATAGTAAATTTTTCTTTTTTAAATACAAGTAATGATACTCTACATCATATATATATATATATGATTTATATGTTTATCTATCACTAATATATTTAAAGTCATGCAACCCTAGGCAGCCCTTTAAATGGCATGTGATTAGTCTAAAATCTATTTGTTTCAAAATTATGTTCTTAAAAACTCTATCATTTTCCATATATAATTTTAATGTGTTAAATTTTATCATTTTTATATTATACAGGCACCATCCTTTTCTAAGGTTATGTCACAAACATTTTATCATTCATAAGTGGAGAAGATATTTTATCCCTGAAATGAGACATCCAACACCCCAAGTTATACATCTATGGCAATGAGGTGAAATTTATTTGGAGGTAATGAGAAACAGGAAAGCTAGTTGTGTTAGGGGTAGTTGTAGGCACAATTTAGTTTTTATGCTAATATAACCCACTTTATATGCCTATATGGCCCATTTTGTAAATTTATATGGTCTACATTGTATCCTAATATGGCTCATTTTGTAAATTTATCTGGTATACATTATATCTCGATGTGGCCCATTTTGCAAGTCATTATGGCATAATTTGGATATACATACATACTATCTGACATATTTATGTGAATCATACACTACCATAATTTGTGTATACATATTTACTTCTTATATATCACTATTAGGTTGTTATTTTTACATACATTATCATTCTTGAAATTATTCATAAGTAAAGAATTTTTCAAGCATGCTTGTGTCAATGAATAGATAACTAACATTTACGATTCATGATTATTGCTTAGAAACTATGCATAGAAAAAGAGTATTATTATAACATACTTCAATAAACTTGAGAATTTATTTATGATGGTTGTTATGGCATGTATCTTGAAAACTAAATATCTTTAGAATGAGATTTAAAACCATATAGATCAATCAAAATCATAATGTAGGCAATTAAGATCAAAATGTAGGCAATTAAGATAACAATATAGGTAGATAAGATCAAAATGCATTCAATCAAAGAAAACATTATTCCATAAATTTTAATTTAAAACATGATATTTTTGTGGATAAAATATATATATAATCATTTTCAAAAACTTGAATTTTACTTTGCATATTAAGCTTGACAAACATAGATCCTATGATTGTACTACATTACTTTGATTAAAAGGTAAAGGAGTTGGAAAAGATGATTATGGGGATAAAATCTATATCCAATCACTTTACAAAAATATAAATTTCATTTTATTTTTAAGTTTAACTAACATATATTTTATGTATGTACCATGTTTATTTTATTCATAAATAGAGGAGATATCAAATGAAGGACCAAACATTTGTTATGGCATTGTAATTTTAAACCACCATTTAAATGCATTATACAAGCAAAAATTGAGTTGGGATAGTGAGAAAATTTTTAGTAAGGATATTAAACTACACTCTATCTCACACACATGCACCTATTTCCCCCTACTGACTATGAATAATAAATTACACTCAGTGTCATTAGTGGATTTCATTAATATATATCAATCTTTTAGGCATTCAACTCTCTCTTTCCCTCTCTTTCTCATCTAAACTCAATTTTATTATAGTGTGTTCTCCTATAATTAGAAATTTATCCCAAACTAATTTTTTTGTATCTCTAAGTAAATTTTACATGAATTTCAAGAGAATAATGAAGTATAGAGATAAACATACATCTCTTATAGTTTCATAGGTGAGTCCTATAAGCACCCAACAGAGGATTCTCTACCATTCAGGATGAGGGAGAAATGGTAGCAGGTTTTCTCTCACAACCAAATCTCACTTTAGAGACTAAAATTTGTACATTATGACATGTATCTATTCAATCACTATCTAAATAATGAATTGTCTTCATAGATTCATCTTTATGGGCATATAAAGGTGAATGGCCTTCATCCATTATCTATCTAGCCTTGGGTCAAAATTTATAGGCAAATGGATGTATCCCTTAATAGAATCTTCTTGTCCCTAATGGGAAAAAATAAATGAACTTTATGTAGACATTTTAGGAGAATTGTGAGGTATAGATATGAACCAACATATCCTATAATAGCATGATAAGTCCTAGAATCACCCCTTGAAGGATTATTTCCCTAGAATTAAAATTTTTAGGTGGTTGGACACATCCCTTAAAATAATCTTATCATCACTAAGGGGGAAAATAGAATGAACTTTGTGTAGGTGTTGCAGGATAACCATGAGGCATAGAGATAAACTGACAACTCCTAAAATTGCATGGGTGAGTCCTATGATCTACCCCAAGAGGATTCTCTACCACTCAGAATGGGGGAGAAATAGTTACACATTTTCTCTCATAGCCAAATCTCACTTTAGGGACTAAAATTTGCACAGTATGACACATATCTATTCAATCACTAGCCTAATCGATGAACCATCTTCATGGACACATCTAAATGGGCATATAAATGCAAAAATGGCCTTTGTCAACCATTCATCAATCCCTAGATTCAAAACTTACATATGGCTAGATGCATCCTTGAAAAGAATCTTCTCATCCCTAATGGGAAAAATGGAATGAATTTTATGTAGGAATTAAAAGAGAACCATGAGGCATGGAGATGAACCATAAAATCCTATAGTAATATGGGTGATTCTTCTAAGCACTCCCTAAAGGATTCTCTACCACTCAAGATGAGGGAGAAATGGAGGCATGTTTTCTCTTATAACCAAATCTTCTTTTAGTCACTAAAAGTTGGACAATAGGATGTGTATCTCTTTAATTGCTATACCAATCAATAAACCATAGTCACAAATTCATCTTTATGGGTGTATAAATTTAATAATCACCTTTTCTTACCATCTATCAAGCCTCAAAGTCTAAACTTTCATTATTTTAGATGCATACCTTTGGATAATGTTCTCATCCCTAAGGAAAAAAATGTAACAAAGTTTGTGCAGGTGTTTTAGGAGAACCATGAAGCATAGATATGAATCGTCAACTCTTATAATTTCATGATCAAGTATTATTATTACCCCTTTAATTATTATTTACAATTCATTATGAGGGGAAAATGGTGGCATTTTTCTCTCTTATCCAAATCTCACTTTAAGTAATAAAATTTGGTCAGTAAGATGTGTATCTTTTCAATCACTAGCCCAATCAATGAACCATCTTCATGTACACATTTATATGTTCATATAAAGGGAAGCCTGGCATTTTTTTTCTAGTTTTCACACCCTAGAATCAAAACTTTCATGTGTCCAAATTCATTCCTTGAGATAATCTTCTCATCCCTAAGGGTAAAAATGTAATAAACTTTGTGCACATATTAAAGGAGAACTATGAGGCATAGAGATGAACCATAAATTTTTATAGTTGAATGGGTGAGTCCTATAAGCACCCATAGAGGATTTTATATCATTTAGGATGAGGGAAAATTAATTTAATGTTTTATCTCACAACCAAATCTCATTTTAAGGACTAAAATTTAGTCAGTAAGACATGTATCTCTTTAATCACTAGCCCAATTGATGAACCATCTTCGTGGATGCAACCAGGTGGGAATATAAAGGAAATAATGGCCTTATCACATCATCCATTGGTACCTAGATTCAAAAATTACACATGGTCATGTGTGCATCCTTTAATGGAATATTCTCATCCTTAAGGGGAGAAATAGAATGAACTTTGTGTAGGCATCTCAAGTAAACCATGAGGTGTAGAGATGAACCTTCAGCTCCTATAATTTTATGGGTGAGTTATATAGAATTCTCAAAATATTATCTACCACTCTATTATAGGGAGAAATGGTGACACATTTTCTTTGGCAATAAAATCTCTCTTTAGGGACCAAAATTTGGTCAGTAACACATGTATCTTTTGCTTTCTATATACGATGACATGTTTTCTATCACAACCAAATCTCTTTTTAGGGACCAAAGTTTTATTAGTAGCACATATATAATTTGATTATATATCCCAATCAATGAAATATCTTTCTAGATGCATCTAGATGGGATTATATTGCAAGAATGGCTTTTGTCTACCATTTGTCAAGCCCTAGAGTCAAAATTTTCATGTGGTTGGATGCATCCCTTAAGATAATCTTATCATCCCTAAGGAAAAAAATGGAATGAAATTTGTGTAGGTGTTACCGAAGAACCATGAGGCATAGAGATAAACCATCATCTCCTGAAGTTTCAGGAGCAAATCCTCTACGTACCCCCTAAAGGATTCTCTACCACTCAATATGAGTGATAATGGTGGAACATTTTCTCTCATAGCTATATATCACTTTAAGGAATAAAATTTGGTCAGTATGATGCATATCTCTTTAATCACTATCCCATTCAATCAACTATCTCCATAGACACATCTAGATGGGCATATAAAGGGAAGAATGGCCTTTTCCACCATATTTTGATCCCTAGATTTGAAACTTTCACACAGATAGATGAATCCCTTAAGAGCATCTTCTTGTCCCTATGGGAAAAATAGAATGAAATTTGTGTAGGCATTAAAAGATAATTTTGAGGCATATATATGAATTGTTATCTCTTAAAGTTTCATGAGTGAGTCATATAATTACCCCCTTAGATGATTATTTTCCACTCAATATGAATAAGAAATGGTGGAACATTTTTTATCACAACCAAATCTCACTTTAAAGACTAAAAGTTGGTTAGTAGAATGTGTATCTCTTCAATCACTAGCCCAATCGATGAAACATATTCACATACACATATAGATGGGCATATAAATTAAAGGCCTTAATTTTCCATATATCAGGTCTTGGATTTGAAATTTTCAAGTGATCATATGCATCCCTTAAGATAATATTCTCATCCCTAAAGGGAAATTTGTAATAAACTTTATGTAGGTGTTGCAAGATAACTGTGAGGCATAGAGATGAATTGATAGCTCTTATAGTTTCATAGGTGGGATTTATTAATAACCATTAGATTATTTTATACCACTTAATATGGGGGATAAAATTTTGCATGTTTTCTCTCATATCCAAATCTCACTTTAGGGACTAATAGTTGCATAGTAGGATGTGTAACTCTTCAATTGCTAGCCATGAACCGTCTCTAAAAATGCATCCATATGGGAATATAAAGGAAAGAATGGATTTTTCCACTATTCATTGGGCCCTAGAGTCAAAACTTTCACATGGATAAATGCATACATGAATATAATATTCTCATCCCTAAGGGGAAAATTGAAAGAAATTTATGCAGGCATTACAAGAGAATCATGAAGCATAGAGATAAACCATTAAATCCTAAATTTTCATGGGTGAAACCTCTAATAACCTCCTATGTGATTCTATACCACTTTTGATGAGTGATAAATGGTGACATATTTTCTCTCACATCCAAATATTTCTTTAGGTACTAAATGTTGGTTAGTAAGATGTGTATCTCTTCAATCTCTAGCCCTATCAATGAACTATATTCACAAATGCATCTAGTGGGTGAATAAATTCAAGAATGTAATTTTTCCACCATCTATTTGACCTCAAATTTGAAACTTTCACATAATATAATGCATCCCTTTAGTTAATATTTTTCTCCTTAAGGGAAAAAATGTAATGAACTTTTCACAGGCATTGTAGGAGAATTGTAAGTCATAGATATGAACTACCACCTCCTATAGTTTCATGTGTGAGTCCTCTAAGCACCATTATAATATTATCTTACACTCAATATGAGGTATAAATGGTGACACATTTTATCTCATAGCTAAATCTTGCTTTAGAGACAAAAATTTGGTCAGTAGTGCACGTATCTCTTCAATTGATAGACCAACCGATGAATAGTTTTCACAGATGCATCCAAATGGGAATATAAAATGAATAATGGTCTTTGTCTACCATTTGTTGGTGCCAAAAATTTAAACTTTAATGTAAATATATTCATCTCTTAAGATAATATTTTCATCCCTAAGGGAAAAAATATAATGAGCTTTGTGTAGGTGTTGTAGGAGAACCATGAGGTGTAGAGATGAATCATCAGCTCCTACAATTTCATAGGTGAGTCCTATAATCACACCATATAGGAATATCTTCCAATTTATATGATGTAAAAATGGTGAAAATTTTTCTCTCGCAACCAAATCTCAATTTAGGGACTAAAATTTGGTTAGTAGGATGCATATCTCTTCAATCGATGAACTATATTTATGGATGCATATGGATGGTCTTATAATAGAGATAATATCCTTTATCTACCATATTTTAGGCCCTAGAGTCAAAAAATTTACACGTTTGGACACATCCATTAAGAGAATCTTTGTATCCCTAAAGGTTCATCCTGACTCTAAAGGTAAAATTAGAATGAACTTCGTACAAGAACTATAGGTGAACCATGAAATGTAGAGACAAACCATAATATCCTAAAGTTACATATAAAATTCCTATATCCACCCCCTATATGATTCTTTCCCTCTTGGGTTGAGGGTTAAATGGTATAAATTTCTCTCTTGCAGCCTAATATCTCTTTAGGGACCAAAATTTGGTCAATAGGATGTGTATTTTTTGACTTGATATCCCAATCAACAAACTATCTTCATGGATGTGTATGGGTTAGTGTGTAAATAAAATAATGGCCTTAATCCACTATTCATCAGGCCTTAGAGTTTAAACTTTCACATGGTTGGATGCAAACCTTAAGATAATCTTCTCATCCCTAAGGGGAGAAATAAATGAACTTTGCATAGGTTTTATAGGTGAAATGTGAGGCATAAAGATAAATTATTAGCTACTATAGTGATATGAGAAAGTCCTCTAGGCACCCCCCTATGTATTCTCTCCCACTAAGGTCAAGGTATAAATGGTGTAAAGTTTTTTCTCACAACCAAATATCTTTTTAGGGACTAAAATTTGGTCAATAGGACATGTATCTTTTGACTCACTGTCCCAATTAATGAACTACCTTCATAAATCTGTTTAAATGAGAATATCAAGGAAAGAATGGTATTTTTTTCTCTATTCATTTTGTTGGGTGAATATTTTATTGTCAACTAACTGATGACAAAATGGAGATATCAGCCACAGCATAAGGGAGATTTACACCACGAGGAGTGTGGCTTTACCAGATCTAGACGAGGTAAATCTCTCCTCTCATCAAGGCAAGGTTCCCTATCAATATTTACGTGCCAGATATATAATTAAGCAGAAAATAACACATGGGGATGGTATAACAGCATCTACTTCTCTTTTTTTAGAAGTAATGTATAAAGAACAAAAGGGGGAAAATCTTGGTCTAATGCTAACAACATTCCTCTTCTTTCAGGAATGGTGTCAAACGAAGAGCAAGAGATCACCTGAATTAACAAAGTCACAAGAACGCTCACGCAAGCACAAAGTCTTCCGTAGCTTCTCCACAGATCCAAAACAAGTACAACCATAGAGTAAAGTGAAGCACAAAGTCTTCACCTGAAACTACAAAAGATAAAAGAATCTCAAAGGTAAAAGTAGCACAAAGTCTAATTTCTACCCTCAAGAAGTGCCCTCAAATAATAATAACACACCCACTTGCTTATTAAATCAGATAAACAAGATGTTACCAGGAAAAAGATATAAGAACTATTCCCTAAATAACACAGACAATCTCAACACAAAGTCTGAAATAACCTGTTTCTCATTCATTCAACAGAATATGATTTACAAATTTGAGCACAAAGTCTCAAAAGTTGCTTCAATTTCAGCAGAGTGTTTGCTATTAAATTTTCTAAGATATTTACAAATGAGGTCCCCACTATATATAGGGAGAAAAATCCTCAATAATAGAAAATAATAAAATACAAAATATCCTGGTCAAAGATAACTCATCTTTGAATTTTAGATATTTTCCAAAATATTTACAAGTAATTACATATTTACAAAAATGTAAGCATTTTGCACAAAATAGAAATGCATAAGGATAGAAGAAGAGAGAGAAAGAGAGAGAGAGTCAATTTTTGCTGCCGAACTTCTTCAGATGAGCATCGTACATGGTGATTGATGCCTGAATTCCTATGCTGTCTGGCGCAACTACGTTCTTGGATACGACCCTTGCTCTGATCAGCGCATCTTTCAATGCTTTGATGGCTTTAGAGTGGCCAGTTAACCTGGATTTCAAATTCTCCAAAGTTAACTGAGCATCCAGAATACTATCCACCGAAGTCATTGAGAAAGACGCTCCTTTGAAATCTTTCCAGATCATCTCTTCAAAACTCTGAATCATTTCCTCTGCTGAAAGGAACTAATGGTCTTCGGAAGTCAAGTTGCATGGCAGCTCTTCTAACTTGTTCAACAGGCTCAGGTCACTCTTTTCACTAGCTTCCTTGAAAGCTTTGAGATCATCAATTAGATCCTTGAGTACCTGAATCCTGAAGATCATTGATTCCTTGATCTCAACATAGGAATATTTGTTGGGGATGACACCGATAGATATCAGGGTACTCTTTTTGAGATCTTTCATCTCTTTCCATTTGTTGAGATCTTTCTCTAAGCTGCCAATTTCTTGAGAGATAAGGGAGACAAAATCGTCTACCTGAGTCTTCAATCTCTTCATTTTACCTATTCTTTTTGCAACTTCTGATAGCAAAGAGACTCCCTGATTGCACATCCTTTCAACATATTCTTCCACAACTTTCCCCTTTAAATAGGTCTTTTCGGCTTTCTGAATGACTGAATCATCAACAGAAAAGGCCTCTGGAGTTGTTACTTCAGTCGGAATAGTGAACCTCTTGATCACTATTGTTAACTTTTCAATTTTAGCTTTATAAAAATCCTTCATCTCCTTTTCCCTGTCAAACTTTTGGACCATGATGTCCATTGCTGACTGAAGATCACTCTTCGCCCCTTCGTGAGTAACTTTGCCAAGTTCAACACGAGAGACGGAATAACTGCTCATTTCAAAACCCTCAAGGGTTGCATCCTGAGGAGGCTTGGCAATTTTTAAAAAATTTTGCCCCTTTTCTTCGACCAACCTGGAGAGGATTTTTGGCCTCTTAGGAGCCCTTACTTTTCCCAGTACTATCTTGCCAAAATCAAATTCATCTGGGGAGATGGCCATTTTCTTTCTTTTAGGCATGAAAGTAGACATCCAAGGCGGGAGAGAAGTACCCGTCGTAACAATGGTTGCCTCTGGCAGTGTCACTGTAGCAGCTTCCACACTACTAGTGGTGGCAGTAGTTGCAGTTGGAGTAACCGGCAAAACTGTATCAACTATTGATTCTGGCTCGGGTGCAGGGCTTGGTGGCAAGTTGAAAGACAAAGATGATAGACTCAGAATGGAAATGAAAGAGCGAGGAGAACCTACTGAAGGACCCTGAGGATCACCAAAAACAACTCTGGAAGGGGAAGCGGCTCCGAAAGATGGAACACTGATTGGAGAGATAAGAGAAGTGGGCACCGTAGGAGATTGAGGGGGAGAAGGAGAGGCGCTCTGGATCGGCTGTGCTTGTCCCGACGAGATCAGAGACCCAATACTTGGTCATTCTGAAGGTTGATCCTGTCTCTCCATAGGTTGAGCCGTCTGCGCCTCGGGGCTTTGATCTTTGGTTCTTTCAGCTGTTGATTTAGGCTCTTGTGTTGAATTAGGTTTTTTGGAAACAAAGATGATCCTAGGCTTGTGAGGCTTAGAAGGTGAAAGAACATCACCTTTATTTTTTGTTTGGTTTTCTGCCTTCCTCTTAAACTCTGCTTGGTATTCAGCCTCTAATCGTGTGATGAATTCTTTTAGGGTGATCCCTTTTGTTGCTAACCAATCATTGGTGTTAGCCAATATTGGTTCAAATCTTTTTCTCAGCGAGGTCAACTCCTTTTGAGACCACTGAATTAGAGGGAGAGGGGAACCAGCGACCTTTTCTGTCAAATACTTATTGTTTATGATGTTCCCATCATCGATTAAACCAGAAGGGACCTCTTCAAGTTCGAGGTATTCTATCTGCTCTAGTGTGAGGCGGTAATAGTCCATTTTTCTTATTTCATCAGCCGTCCTTAGGTCCACCCAGATATCCTCAATCATGGGTTCGTGGAATTGAGTCTTTCTTTTAATCGTCTCTCTGACTCCTTTGAAGTCGAATTTCTTTCATCTCTTGAATGGTTTGATGGTAACCATCTGCATTTCTATTTCCATAACTTTGGCTTTGGTTGATGTAGCAATTGAAAATCTGCCAATCTGAATAGGAAACTTGAAATCGGGTCTCTTAAGTTTCATCTACTTCGTGTGCATGAAAACCAGTTGTCGACAAAGCTCCATTAGGACTAACATGTCTGAAGAGAATTTGGGGAGCATATAAGGGTATCCTTGGTAGAAACCCACCCGAAGATAGCAAAACATAGGGAACTGGAGGAACATGCAGCCATAACTGTTCACTACCGTCTAGGCCTCGTCTGATATTCTCTTCTGCTCCAACTGAGGATCAAAGAGACACAAGAATATGACAAATAAAGCATCATTTACTCACCTAAAATGATGTGTTGACCCTTGAAGCATTAGCTGTGTATAGTATGAGTAGACCGGGGTGGTCTTTCTATCTCTCTTTGTTGTCAAACCCGGGAAAGATCGCATTGTGACAGCTATATAGACCAGGTACGAGGTCATGTAGAATTTGAAGGAAGTTTGTATCTTGGTCAGTTGTTCATGGATAGTGTTGCTAATCTGTTCCCCTTAAAAGATGGTCTATTTACCTTGAAGGATGATCTTAATGAACGGATACATCTATTCATGGAATTGAGAAGAGGATGGGAGGCCCTGTACTCTGCTGAGGAGGGTGATTAAGTCACCAAATTCCTCAACGAAATCACTTTTGGGGAAGCTTTTCGGCCATCTAGAGAGACTGGTCCTCAGAGTCTTTATCCATTTATAATTCATGACCTTCTTTGCCCTTTCTAGGTCTTTGTCGTACTCCTTTTGTGCATTCTCGAAGTCACTTTGGGTTACTTCGGTGGCTGGCAGACATAGGAAAACTTTGTCAATAAAATCGAGGTCTAACCGAATTATCATGCCGCCACTGGCATCTGAGACCGATCTGGTCTCTTTGTTGTAAAATTGCGCGCACTGGAAGACAAATTCTACATGATGCGCTGCTACCAGAAAGGTGGCCACTAGGTGGATGTTGCTCTCAACAATCCTTTTTATCCCAGTGCTGGGATTTGTTGCCTTGGTTCGCTTCAGGAATTTGGCCATGTTGACATGGCTGATCTCGGTATCTCGAATGTCATCGACATTCGAGGTGATTGATGTGGGTGGGAAGACGCCCTGGTACTTGTATTTCATGGTCTTCGCCTTTGAGAGAGATGCTTCCGTCATAGGGGATGATCTTGATTGGATGAGAGCAGGTGTATAGGAGCTCGCTAAAGGTGTTGCAGCCATGATCACAGATGAAAGGAGAGTGAGTGAGAGAGGGAGAGCGCAATTTAAGTGACATGGGTTACTGGAGGTCACTTAAATAGGCCAGGTTAAGCAAAGGAGCGGAGAACGAGGAAGAAAAAGCGCGAAAGGGACAACTCGGAAAAAATTCTGAGAGTTAGTTGAAAATGGAAGAAATATGCAGGGGCAGCAAAAATCGTTGCCCTTGCATATTTTGAAATAAATATGCAGGTGTGGCAAAAATCGCTACCCTTGCATAAAAAATGTAGGGGCGGTAAAAATTGCTGCCCTTGCAAGGAGAATGTAGGGGCGGCAAAATTCGCCGCCCTTACAGAAAGGATGCAAGAAAGTGCAGAGGCGGTGAAATTTGCCACCACCACACTTGACAAGGGCAGCGTGGAAAGGCGGCGTATTTCACCGCCTTTGCACGAAAGATGGGGAAAACGTGGGCGGCAAAAAAAAAATGTTGCCCGCATGAGGCTGCGGCGGAAAAAACCATGGGTAGGAGGGGGGAAGAAGAAAGAAACAAAAAAAATGACTAAAAACAACTAACCTAGAAAGAACAACAAGAAATAAACCTAAAAATAAACCCTACCTGAGAAAATGCATGTGCCATGAGGTCAGATCCATGAGTTGGTGCTTCGAAACGTCTCTGGAGGCGCTCAGGTGCAAGAGGTAGGAGGAGAGGAGGAAGCAATGAGAAGAAAGAGGCTCAAATCAAAATATATAAGGTGAAAAACTCACCCCAACAACCCGCCGCGTGTGGCCATAAATGTCTTACACGAAAATCAAGACGTGCAAAGGTGGTGAAATTCATCGCCCTTGCATGTAGTCAGTCTCTTTTGCAGGGGCGGAAAAAATCGCCGCCCTTGCAGGAAATTTGCAGGGGCGGCGAAAATCACCACCCTTACAGGAAAAACAAAGGAAAATGAAGGGGCGGCGAAAATCGCCGCCCTTGCAGGGAAAAAACAAAAAGAGACCAACTCTGGAAGGAGGAGAAAAAGAAAAGGGGAAGGGAAAACTTGGCCTTGACGGGATAGTAACCACTCCCCGATCCGACCAAGACAAAAACGAATTATAAAATTCGTATCGAAAAACAAACTTAGAGAGACAAAAGACGAAACAGACAAGTTTCGTAGGGGGTTGCTTCCAAAATGAGCTAAGCTAATTTTGGAAATAATAGTTGGCTTCTGTTGGGGAACTTCTGCTTGTTGAAATGATTAGCGAAAGTAGAATCCAGTCTCTAAGTGCCTTCATCCAAGCCATTGGGCTATGGAGTCAAGCGAAAAATGAGAAAGAAAAATAGACAAAACATAAGAACTGTATATATTTTACAAATGGACTCATCCGGGCTTCAAGGGTTGAAAAGCTTTAGATGCTGCCCATTGTGAGGTAGTTTAAATGGTGTTCCATCTTTATACTCCAGCAAAAAGCTGGCCTCACCACAGATCTGTTGAATGGTGAACGGACCTCTCCACAGGGAGTCAAATTTATCGTGCATTCCTTTTGGTTCTCATCGATTGTCCCATAACAAGACTTGATCTCCGACTTGAAAGTCACGCACTCTAGCTTTCTTATCAAAAAGTGCTTTCACCCGGTCCTAATGTTCCTTGATCCGATCCACCACCATAACTCGTTGTGCATTCAGCTCGATCAGGCACATGATCCGCTTGTCAACTGAGCTTTCGAAGGTTGAGTCTTCGATTGCTTAGATTAATTTGAGTGCCGACAGTTCAAGGGTAATGGGAATTTCTGCATTTTGTCCATATAAGAGTTGGAAAGGTGACATGCCTATAGATCTTTTGGGTGTTATCCTGTCAGCCCATAAAGCATCATACAAAGCTTTGTGCCATGTTCTCTGATTATCATCCACCAATTTCTTGATAATGGTGACCAGGTTCCGGTTACTTGATTCTGCTTGTCCATTTCCTTGAGGAAAATAATCTGAAGTGTGAGATAAGGTAATCCCATAATGGAAACAAAATTGAGTAATTTCATATGACGAAAAATAGGCCGCATTATCTGTCACAATTTTTAGTGAAACCCCAAACTGGGAGATGATGTTTTCTTTGAGAAAGCTGCATACTACTTCAGATGTAGCATGCTTGGTTGGTATGGCCTCCACCCATTTAGTAAAATAGTCCATCGCGGTGAGGACATAATCATGTCTGGCACTTGAAGATGGGTTAACTGCACCAATGAAATCTATACCCCGCTGTTGAAATGGTTCCTCAATCACAACTGGCTTGAGGGGCAAAGCAGGTAACTTAGGCTTTCCAACGAATTGCTGACACAGCTCACACCTACGCACCCATTTATAAG
This sequence comes from Torreya grandis, assembly GCA_037957365.1. NCBI lineage: Eukaryota > Viridiplantae > Streptophyta > Pinopsida > Cupressales > Taxaceae > Torreya > Torreya grandis. The sequence continues at coordinate 3,865,965 of JARHVA010000295.1, read as the reverse complement.
CATCTTAAAAAAGTGTGGGCCAATAGTACCTTGCACGTAGAATTTTGTGTGCCATCACCGGCGCAGAGAAATGTCCTCCACAGGCCAAATCGTGGAAAGATTCTAAAAGTCTTTCTTATTGAGCTTTGTCAACACAACGAAGAAATGCCCCATCCAAGTTTCTCTTATAAAGACCATTGTCCCACAGAACATAACCAACTACTTTCAATTTAACATTCTATTTTTATTTCAAAGAAAGATGAGTAGGACACTCACCATACGTTAGGAAATGAGCAATATTAGAACACCACTCATCAGTAGTGGCGATAAAGAGAACTGTGGGCACGCTTTTGATATCTTGTTCTTCACTTTTTAATTCATCTAGGATGTTGTTGGCGATCAATTGGCAGAGACCCCTTCCTCATACAAGCTTGGTTGGTTTGATGTCTAGATCGAATTCTTGAGTTTTGGCAATCCAGTTGCCTCTCTTTGTACCGAATTCTTGCTAAGTCAAAATAGATTTTATTGTTGTATCTGGTACAAGAACTTCGGTGTGAGAATTCAGGATATAAAACCTGAAATGCTTGACAGCCTTGACCACGGCGTATGCATGTTTTTCCATAACGGAATATTTCAACTCATGATCTTTGAGTGGGCAACTCATGAATGAAATAGGATATTTTGCATTTTCTGAATTGGGTTGAACCAGAATAGCTGACAGTGTATGCTCAGAGGCATAACTATATATCTTGAAACTTTTAGTATAGTCCAGACAGACCAAGACTGGTGCCCGAGCAATTGCTTCTTTAATTTCTTTGAACGTTGATTTGCCCTCGGCAGTCCACCTAAATGTGGCATTGCTCTTCATCATGTTGACAATGTGATGGGTTTTCTCAGCGAATTCAAGAACAAATCTCCTAAGAAAATTCACCTTTCCAAAGAAAGAGTGAACTGCGGTCTTGCTGGCAGGCAGAGTAAGCTCCTGGATGGACCTAACTCTTTCTGAATCAATTCTAATGCCTTCTCAGGACACTATGTGTCTGAGAAGTTTCCCTTTAGTCACTCTGAAGATGGATTTCTTTGGGTTTAATGAGATGTCATTTTGACGGCAGCGCTCCAGTACCTTTTGCAAATGGTGAACATGCTCTGAACGCTGTTTTGAAAAAACCGTCAAATCATCCAGGTACACTACAATAATTTTCCCATCAAATATTTGAAAGCAAGATCCATGGCTCTTTAAAAAGTGGTGCCTACGTTTATCAGACTGAAAGGCATCCTTCGGTAAGCGAAAGTGCCCCAGGGTGTGGTGAACGTTGTCTTGTGTTGATCTGCTTTCCCGACCTCAACCTGATTGTACCCCAAAAAACCGTCAAGCATTGATAACATTTCTGAACCTATTACCATCTGTAAGACTTGATCCATAATGGGAAGGGGGTAGTTATCTTTTAAGGATAACTGATTCAAGTTCTTAAAATCTACACAGATTCGAATCTCACCATTTTTCTTTCTGACAGGTACTATGTTAACAACCCATGTTGAGTGATGGATCAGAAAAATTATCTGAGCATCCAGCATCTTTTATATCTCAGTTAAGATAGTACCTGAGATTTTTGGATTATATTACCTGGATTTCTGTTTGTGAGGCACAGAGTTGGCTTTCAGGGGGATGTCATGACGGATGTCATGTGGCCTAAGAGATTTCAAGTCATCATAAGAATAGGCCAACACATCCCTATATTGGCAGAGTAAACTAGCAAGCTCCAACCTTTCTTCGGAAGTGCAGAATTTCCCAATGTTTACCATCTTAGGATCGTGCTTGGTTCCCAAGTTGACTTGATCAAAATCTTGAGAAGAACTTGAATCTATTCGTTGTTGTTTGACAAACCTGTTATGGTTATCAAAAAGCTTTTCTAGAGAAACCAAACCTTTGGGAATTTTATTTCCCTTGAGCTGTAGATAATTTTCACCTGTACCGACCTAGGTTTCAAGGGTTAATCCACGCTCTCGAGGCTCACTACCTTCAAAACATAGTTGTTTGAAAGTGTCCTTCTGCTCTAAGAAGGTGATGATTTGATCATCGTTGTTAAACACTTGCCAGTGGTCAGCATTGTCTGGTAAACTTGGTCGGAAAACCAACTCAATAGTATACTTATCTCCCTTAAAATTTGGGTGGGAAATCAGGAGGGTGGCAGAGACAGCCAATGCATCTGCTCGATCATTGAATTCCCTCAGAACGGCAGAGATATTGAAGGCGTCAAAATTTTTGATCTGATCTCATACCAGATTATGGTAATGGCACAACCTCTCATTCTTGGTCTGATAGAGGTTCCTTACCTGACAGACTATCAACTCAGCGTCTCCTTTAGCATGGAGTTTCCTAATGCCCTTTTCTTTGGCAGCCTATAGTCTAAGCAACAGGGATTCGTATTCAGCCGTGTTGTTAGTATTGTTGAATTGTAATTTGTAGGAAAAAGGGGTAATCTCTCCCTGAGGGGATACCAACACAACTCTGGCTCCTAATCCAGTAAAAGAGCAACTACCATCAAACTCCAAGGTCCATAGCTCATCAGGTATTGCTTCTTTCATATAGACTTTCTTGTTTTGAGGAAAGGGTTGTTTCATGTGTTCATTTTGTTTGGGCATCCCACCCTTCGCGTTAGCTGAAAACAAACCCAAATTACCACCAGTAGGAGTTTCATCTAATGCACCGTGGATCTCGTCTGTGGATAAGAAATAAGTGCCCATGCCTGATGACTCAAATAAAATATGAGCTTCAGGTGTTGCGAAACGGGTAACTACATACTTGGCTTCTTTTTCAGGAAGCAATTTTTTCATGACACCTTAAACTAGAATCCTTGCTTCAGATAGGTCCATGCTTAACTCGCCCCCAACATCCTTACAGAAATTCCTCCCAAGCAGGATGCCATAAGATGCTGGAACATCGGCTACTAGAACCGTCATTTTAATTCGCTTTTCCAAAAAAGCCGCGAAGACGTATTGGGCATCTTTTATTTGGCCGAGGAGGGGAACCTGCTTGTTTTCCATGGAAAAATACCTCCCAAAAGTTTTGGTCAAAGTTAGGCCGAGAGAATCTACCACTTTTGCAGGCATGACATTATCTGAAGCCCCAGAGTCTATAATACAATTACTCAATTTGTAACCATTTATAAGCAGGGAAATATAGAAAGGTTCTATTTTTTTGGGAGCGATGGGAGGAGTCACAACCAAATTATTTTGGGCTGATTGGTCTTTGGGAAGATCAGGAACAACTTTCAAAGAATCTTGTCCTACAGGGACAGCTTTATTTTTAATATACTCTGCTAACCTATCGAACTGTTCTGGGTTAGCTCTCAAATACTCAACCTCTATCATCTGAATCTTAGTCTTTCTAGCATGATCAATTATATCAAATGATTGAAAAGAAGTTGCAACAAAAGAAGAGATTCCATCATCGGAGGCTTTGACAGGTATTCCACTGGCTTGAGTAGCAAAAGAGGGGGATATCAGGTGATTGGGAGTACTTACTTTTTTATGAGTTACCTGATCTTTTGATTGCGGGGGTAATGGAGTCCCACGTCTGGCTATAGAAACTATTGCTGGGGTTCTTCATCTGCCTTTCCTTTATCAGTTTGTGAAGCCAACTGATTTTGAGATATGGTAAAAATAGCATAAGTTCCCTTTGAATCTTCTCCTTTACCCCCAGCTTCATCTTGATAATCCAAAAAACCAATATTGGAGTCACCAGTTAGTTCTTCATCCTGTTCATCAAAGAGGTTAGCATTTTCTTGTTGGTCTAGCTGTGGTTGAAAGGAGTTGTCGTGCTCTGCCTCTAGGTATCTGACCACTGAATTGGCAGGTGCTGCTTCAATGGCTAATCTTCCTGAAGGGGGAGGTAGGTGGTTTGATTGCCCTTGGGTCCGGACAGTATTACCTTGATATTGTTGATTCTGGAATGTCCTCCTGGGTGCATCTCGATAGGTAGGAGTGGACGTCCCTTGGGAAATTTGTCTTTTCAAATCTATCAGTTCATTTGTTAATTTTTTCACCATAGGATCTGTAGTGCCCGTAGAAGAGCTTTCTACCGATGAAGGGAATTTATTTTTACTAGACTCTTTCAAGATTTTGCCTGCCAAGATAAGATCGTCTTCAATCTCGATAGCCAAACCTTGAGCCAAGGCTAGGTCCATAGGGCCAGCTCGCCTTAATAGGAAACTTACTTCAAGAAGCTGCGAGTTGATGAAAAAGCACTTGAGATTTTCCAGTGTGGGCTGGGCCACGGTTGGAATTCGATTCCTCAATTTGTTGAATTTGGCTATGAAATCCCTCATGGGTTCTTGGGATTCTTTCTTTAATTGTGTCAACTGAGCTAACAAAGCATGTGCATCTTTAGCGAGCTTAAATCTAGCTTCAAATATGGACTTTAGCGTATCCCAGCTTGTCACTGACCCAGCCTGCAGGTGATAAAACCAATCCGCGACAGCTCCTTGTAAAGTTTCCACAAAGAGTCTTACTACCACATCTTCGAATTCGACCCCAATTACGCCACATGCTATGGAGAAAGCAGAAATATGCTCGTCGGGATGAGCCTTTCCATCACCAAAAAACTTAGAATTTTTTTTTCTAGAACTACGAGGTAGTTCATGCAGGGGTGGGGTCAAGTTAAGAGGGCCGAAGGAGTTACCCCATGGGCCTTGAGCCATTATGATAAGAGGATTAAAAGGTGGGATAACAAACTTTGGTGGAGTGTTTATAGGTAGGCGGCGATTAACAGCGGGAAAAGGAGTTCTTCCTCATGTTGGCGATCTACCAAGGCTAGAGGGAATACTCTTAGATCGTGAGAGGTTGATAAAAGAAATAGATCAAAATTACTCTATTGCGTTAATTCAAACACAGGGTCTACAACACCCTTAGATCTCTGACTTCTGGTGTAGCATGGGGTTGCCAAATTTTTAAAACAAAAATGGGACCAAAACTACTTTAAGTTGAAGCTTGAGGCTTCAAGATGCGCGTTCTTCCCAGTAGCTCTGGTTTTGCAGACCAGATAATGTAACAGAGATGGAGGGAGATGGTAAGGCTATAATGATAATGGGTAAGACATGAAATGGAGTCGCTAGATTATGTAATGGATAAGGGTAGGAACTGATTCAATCTGAAACCTGAGGTTTTAGACTGCACATTCGCTTCCCCAGCGGAGTCGCCAAAAACTGTTGGGTGAATATTTTGTCGTCAAATAACTGATGACAAAATGGAGATATCAGCCACAGAATAAGGGAGATTTACACCACGAGGAGTGTGGCTTTACCAGATCTAGACGAGGTAAATCTCTCCTCTCATCAAGGGGAGGTTTCCTATCAATATTTACATGCCAAATATATAATTAAGCAGAAAATAACACATGGGGGAGGTATAACAGCATCTACTTCTCTTTTTTAAGAAGTAATGTATAAAGAACAAAAAGGGGAAAATCTTGGTCTAATGCTAACAACATTCCTCTTCTTTTAGGAATGGTGCCAAACAAAGAGCAAGAGATCACCTGAAGTAACAAAGTCACAAGAACGCTCACGCAAGCACAAAGTCTTCCGTAGCTTCTCCACAGATCCAGAACAAGTACAACCGTAGAGTAAAGTGAAGCACAAAGTCTTCACCTGAAACTACAAAAGATAAAAGAATTTCAAAGGTAAAAGTAGCACAAAGTCTAATTTCTACCCTCAAGAAGTGCCCTCAAATAATAATAACACACCCACTTGCTTATTAAATCAGATAAATAAGATGTTACCAGGAAAAAGACATAAGAACTATTCCCTAAATAACACAGACAATCTCAACACAAAGTCTGAAATAACCTGTTTCTCATTCATTCAACAGAATATGATTTACAAATTTGAGCACAAAGTCTCAAAAGTTGCTTCAATTTCAGCAGAGTGTTTGCTATTAAATTTTCTAAGATATTTACAAATGAGGTCCCCACTATATATAGGGAGAAAAATCCTCAATAACAGAAAATAATAAAATACAAAATATCCTGGTCAAAGATGACTCATCTTTGACTTTTAGATATTTTCCAAAATATTTACAAGTAATTACATATTTACAAAAATGCAAGCATTCTGCACAAAATAGAAATGCATAAGGATAGAAGAAGAGAGAGAAAGAGAGAGAGAGAGTCAATTTTTGCTGCCAGACTTCTTCAGATGAGCATCGTACATGGTGATTGATGCCTGAATTCCTATGTTGTCTGGCACAACTGCATTCTTGGAGATGACCCTTGCTCTGATCAGTGCGTCTTTCAATGCTGTGATGGCTTTAGAGTGGCCAGTTAACCTGGATTTCAAATTCTCCAAAGTTAACTGAGCATCCATAATACTGTCCACCGAAGTCATTGAGAAAGACGCTCCTTCAAAATCTTTCTGGATCATCTCTTCAAAACTCTGAATCATTTCCTCTGCTAAAAGGAACTGATGGTCTTCGGAAGTCAAGTTGCATGGTAGCTCTTCTAACTTGTTTAGCAGGCTCAGGTCACTCTTTTCACTAGCTTCCTTGAAAGCTTTGAGATCATCAATTAGATCCTTGAGTACCTGAATCCTGAAGATCATTGATTCCTTGATCTCAACATAGGAATCTTTGTTGGGAATGACACCGATAGATATCAGGGTACTCTTTTTGAGATCTTTCATCTCTTTCCATTTGCTGAGATCTTTCTCTAAGCCGCCAATTTCTTGAGAGATAAGGGAGACAAAATCATCTACCTAAGTTTTCAATCTCTTCATTTTACCTGTTCTTTTCGCAACTTCTGATAGCAAAGAGACTCCCTGATTGTGCATCCTTTCAACATATTCTTCCATGACTTTCCCCTTTAAATAGGTATTTTTGGCTTTCTGAATGACTGAATCATCCATGGAAAAGGCCTCTGGAGTTGCTGCTTCAATCGGAATAGTGAACCTCTTGATCACTGTTGTTAACTTTTCAGTTTTAGCTTTATAAAAATCCTTCATCTCCTTTTCCCTGTCAAACTTTTGGACCATGATGTCCATTGCTGACTGAAGATCACTCTTCGCCCCTTCGTGAGTAACTTTTCCAAGTTCAACACGAGAGACGGAATAACTGCTCATTTCAAAACCCTCAAGGGTTGCGTCCTGAGGAGGTTTGGCAATTTCCAGAAATTTTTGCCCCTTTTCTTCGACCAACCTGGAGAGGATTTTTGGCCTCTTAGGAGCCCTTACTTTTCCCAGTACTATCTTGCCAAAATCAAATTCATCTGGGGAGATGGCCATTTTCTTTCTTTTAGGCGTGAAAGTAGACATCCAAGGCGGGAGAGAAGTACCCGTCGTAACAATGGTTGCCTCTGGCAGTGTCACTGTAGCAGCTTCCACACTACTAGTGGTGGCAGTAGTTGCAGTTGGAGTAACTGGCAAAACTGTATCAACTATTGATTCTGGCTCGGGTGTAGGGCTTGGTGGCAGGTTGAAAGACGGAGATGATAGACTCGGAATGGACCCAGAAGAGTGAGGGGAACCTACTGAAGGACCCTAAGGATCACCAAAAACAACCCTGGAAAGGGAAGTGGCTTCAGAAGATGGAACACTGATTGGAGAGATAGGAGAAGCGGGCACCGTAGGAGATTGAGGGGGAGAAGGAGAGGCGCTCTGGATCGGTTGTGCTTGTCCCGGTGAGATCAGAGACCCAACACTTGGTCGTTCTGAAGGTTGATCCTGTGTCTCCATAGGTTGAGCCGTCTGTGCCTCGGGGCTTTGATCTTTGGTTCTTTCAGCTGTTGATTTAGGCTCTTGTGTTGACTTAGGTTTTTTGGAAACAAAGATGATCCTAGGCTTGTGAGGCTTAGAAGGTGAAGGAACGTCACCTTTGTTTTTTGTTTAGTTTTTTGCCTTCCTCTTCAACTCTGCTTGGTATTTAGCCTCTGATCCTGTGATGAATTCTTTTAGGGTGATCCCTTTTGCTGCTAACCAATCATTGGTGTTAGCCAATATTGGTTCAAATCTTTTTCTCAGCGAGGTCAACTCCTTTTGAGACCACTGAACTGGAGGGAGAGGGGAACCAATGACCTTTTCTGTCAGATAACTATTGTTTATGATGTTCCCATTATCGATTAAATCAGAAGGGACCTCTGCAAGTATGAGGTATTCTATCTGCTCCAGTGTGAGGCGGCAATAGTCCATTTTTCTTATTTCATCAGCCGTCCTTAGGTCCACCCAGATATCCTCAATCATGGATTCGTGGAATTGAGTCTTTCTTCTAATCGTCTCTCTGACTCCTCTAAAGTTGAATTTCTCCCATCTCTTGAATGGTTTGATGGTAACCATCTACATTTATGTTTCCATAACTTTGGCTTTGGTTGATGTAGCAATTGAAAATCTACCAATCTGAATAGGAAACTTGAAACCAGGTCTCTTAAGTTCCATCTGCTTCGTGTGCATGATAACTAGTTGTCAGTAAAGCTCTATTAGGACTAACCTGTCTGAAGGGAATTTGGGGAGCATATAAGGGTATCCTTGGTAGAAACCCACCTGAAGATAGCAGAACGTAGGGAACTGGAGGAACATGCAGCCATAACCATTCACTACCATCCAGGCCTCGTCTGATATTCTCTTCTGCTCCAGCTGAGGATCAAAGAGACACAAGAATACGGCAAAGAAAGCATCATTTACTCGCCTAAAATGATGTGTTGACCCTATAAGCATCATCTGTGTATAGTATGATTAGACCAGGGTGGTCTTTCTATCTCCCTCTGTTGTCAAACTCGAGAAAGATTGCATTGCAGTAGCTATATAGACTAGGTACGAGGTCATGTAGGATTTGAAGGAAGTTTGTACCTTAGTCAGTTGTTCATGGATAGCGTTGCTGATTTGTTCCCCCCAAAAGATGGTATGTTTACCTTGAAGGATGATCTTAATGAACGGATACATCCATTCATGGAATTGAGAAGAGGATGGGAGGCCCCGTACTCTGCTGAGGAGGGTGATTAAGTCACCAACTTCCTCAACGAAATCACTTTTGGGGAAGCTTTTCGGCCATCTAGAGAGACTGGTTCTCAGAGTCTTTAACCATTTATAATTCATGACCTTCTTTTCCCTTTCTAGGTCTTTATCGTACTCCTTTTGTGCGTTCTCAAAGTCAATTTGGGTTACTTCGGTGGCTGGCGGACACAGGAAAACTTTGTCGATAAAATCGGGGTCCAATCGAATTATCATGCCGCCACTGGCATCTAAGACCGATCTGGTCTCTTTGTTGTAAAATCATGCGCACTAGAGGACAAATTCTGCATGATGCACTGCTACCGAAAAGGCAGCCACCAGGTGGATGTTGCTCTCAACAATCCTTTTTATCCCAGTGCTGGGATTTGTTGCCTTGGTTCGCTTCAGGAATTTGGCCATGTTGACATGGCTGATCTCGGTATCTCGAATGTCATCGACATTCAAGGTGATTGATGTGGGTGGGAAGACGCCCTGGTACTTGTATTTCATGGTCTTCGCCTTTGAGAGAGATGCTTCCGTCATAGGGGATGATCTTGATTGGATGAGAGCAGGTGTATAGGAGCTCGCTAAAGGTGTTGCAGCCATGATCACAGATGAAAGGAGAGTGAGTGAGAGAGGGAGAGCGCAATTTAAGTGACATGGGTTACTGGAGGTCACTTAAATAGGCCAGGTTAAGCAAAGGAGCGGAGAACGAGGAAGAAAAAGCGCGAAAGGGACAACTCGGAAAAAATTCTGAGAGTTAGTTAAAAATAGAAGAAATATGCAGGGCCGGTGAAAATTGCCGCCCTTGCATATTTTGAAATAAATATGCAGGTGCGGTGAAAATCGCTGCCCTTGCATAAAGAATGCAGGGGCGGTGAAAATTGCCGCCCTTGCAAGGAGAATGTAGGGGCGACAAAATTCGCCGCCCTTGTAGAAAGGATGTAGGAAAGTGCAGAGGCGGCAAAATTTGCCACCACTGCACTTGATAAGGGCAGCGTGGAAAGGTAGCGTATTTCGCCGCCTTTGCACGGAAGATAGGAAAAATGTGGGCGGCAAAAAAAAATGCTGCCCGCATGAGGCCGCGGCAAAAAAAACTGTGGGTAGGAGGGGGGAAGAAGAAAGAAACAAAAAAAATGACTAAAAACAACTAGGCTAGAAAGAACAACAAGAAATAAACTTAAAAACAAACCCTACCTGAGAAAATGCGCGTGCCACGAGGTCAGATCCACGAGCTGGTGCTTCGAAACATCTCTGGAGGCGCTCAGGTGCAAGAGGTAGGAGGAGAGGAGGAAGCAATGAGAAGAAAGAGGCTCAAATCAGAATATATAGGGTGAAAACTCACCCCAACAACCCGCCACGTGCAGCCATAAATGCCTTGCACAGAAATCGAGATGTGCAAGGGCGGTGAAATTTGCCACCCTTGCATGTAGTTGGTCTCTTTTTCAGGGGCGGCAAAAATTGCCACCCTTGTAGGAAATTTGCAGGGGCGGCAAAAATCACCGCCCTTATAGGAAAAACAAAGGAAAATGTAGGGGCGGCAAAAATCGCCGCCCTTGCAGGGAAAAAACAAAAAGAGACCAACTTCAGAAGGAGGATAAAAAGAAAAGGGGAAGGGAAAACTTGGCCTTGACGGGATAGTAACCACTCCTCGATCCGACCAAGATGAAAATGAATTATAGAATTCGTATCAAAAAATAAACTTAGAGAGACAAAAGATGAAACGGACAAGTTTCGTAGGGGGTTGCTTCCAAAATGAGCTAAGCTGATTTTAGAAACAACACATTTGACCCCATATTCATGACTTACATAGGTTTGTATGTATCCCTTAATATATTCTTTTGATCCCTAAGGGGATAAACTGAATGAATTGTGTGCAAGTGGTGCAGGTGAACTTTGAGGTGAGATGAACCTTCAACTCTTAAATTTGCATGAATGAGTATTTTGGAAACCCTCAAATGATTATTTTTCACTCAATTTGAGGTAAAAATGGATAAATGTTTTCTCTTATAACCAAATCTCTCTTTAGGGACCAAAATTTTATCAGTAGGACATGTATCTTTTGACTCGCTAACCCAATCCATAAACCATTTTCATGAATGCTTATGGATGGGTGTATAAAATCAATAATATCCTTTTCACACCATTATTTTGTCCCCATAGTTAAAACTTTCACATGTTTTTATGTATCCATTAAAAAATCTTCTCATCCCTAAGGGGAGAAATGGAATGAACTTTGAGCAGATAATGCAAGTGAGCTGTGAGGCATTGAGATGAACCATCAGCTCCTAAAATTGCATGGGTGAGTCTTATGGGCACACCCATTAGAGGATTATATCCCACTCAATTTTAGGTAGATATAATGGCACATTTTATCTCGCATATAAATATCTATTTAGGGACCAAAATTTTGTCAATAAGATGCATATTTTTTAACTTGCTAGCCAAATCAATAATCCATCTTCACAAACACATCTTGATGGGTGTATAAAATTAATAATGGCCTTTTCCAACATATTTCAAGCACTAGAGTCTAAATTTACATGCATCTAAACCATCTGTTCATAAAATATTCTCATCGCTAAGGGAAGAAATGGAATAAACCTTGCACAAGCAATGCACGCAAACTATGAGGCATAGAGATGAATCACTAGCTCCTAAAATTAAATGCGCAAGTCCTCTAGATACCCCCCATAGGATTTTCTCCCACTTAGGTACAGGTATAAATATTGGAAAGTTTTCTGTCATGGCCAAATCTCATTATATGAACCAAAATTTGGTCAATAGGGGGCATATGTTTTGAATCAATATCCTAATCGATGAACATATTTATAGACATATATAGATGAGAATATAAAGGAATGAATGGTTTTCATCCACCATTCATTGGGCCCTAAATTCAAAAGTTTCATGTATTTGAATGCATCCTTTAAGATAATTTTCTCATCCTTAAGGGGAGAAATGGAATGAAATTTACGTAAGCACTGCAAGCAAGCCATAAGGCATAGAGATGAACTGTTATCTCTTACACTTGCACAAAAAGGTCCTCTAAGAACCCCTTGTAATATTATCTCCCACTCATGTTGAGGAAGAAATGGTGGTAATTTTTATCGCATAGCTAAATCTATCTTTAGGGACCAAAATTTGGTCAGTAACATGTGTATTTATTGACTCACTATCCCAATCGATCAACCGTCTTCATGGAGACATGATGGGTTATAAATCAATGATTGAATTTTCCTTTCATTTATCATTCCTTGAATTTTAAGCATACATTTAGATGGATGCATCCTTTAAAATATTATTCTCCCCTCTGAGGGGGGAAATGTAATGAATTTTATGCATGCACTATTGGTGATCCTTGATGTGTAAATATAAAGTGTCAGCTCTTATAATTGCATAGGAGAGTCCTATTATTACCCCATATATGATTATCTCACACTCAATATGAGGGAGAAATGGTATCATGTTTTCTCTAGCATCCATATCTCTCTTTTGGAACCAAAATTTGGTCAATACAACACCTATCTTTTGACTCACTAGTCTAATCGACAGACCATATTTATGAATGAATTTATATGAGTATCTAGATGCATGAATGTCATTTTTCCACCATAAATTTGGCCCCAAATTAAAAACTTACATGCATCTAGACACATCCCTTAAGATAATCTTCTTGTCCCTAAGGGTAAAAATGTAAATAACTTTATGTAGTCATTATAATCAAATTATAGGGGTAGATATGAACCATCAACTCCTAAAATTGTACAAGTGAGTCATATGATCACCCCATGGAGGATTCTCTCTTACTCTTGATGAGGGATAAATGGTGTCACATTTTCTCTTGCAACCATATCTCTTTTTAGAGACCAAAAGTTGGTTAGTACAATACTTATCTTTTGACTTGATATCCCAATCAATGAACCATCTTCATGGATGTGTTTGGATGGGAATATAAACACATTAATTGCCTTTTTATATTTCCTAATGGGCCCCAATTTCAACTTTCATGTGGTCAAATGCATCCCTTAATAGAATCTTCTTGTCCCTAAGAGTAAAAATGTAACAAACTTTATTCACGTATTGTAGGTGAACTATGAGGCATAGAGATGAACAGCCATCTCTCACAGTTGCATGGATAAGTCCTCTAGGCACACCCTATAAGATTATCTTCCACTCAAGTCAATATATAAATATTGGCAAATTTTATATCATAACTAAATCTCTCTTTAGGTACCAAAGTTTAGTTAGTACAACACCTATCTTTTGAATCTCTAGCCTAATGATGAACCATCTTTGTGGACATGTCTAGATAGGCTTATACATGCTATAATGGCCTTCGTACACCATTTGTTAGGAAATAGAGCCAAAATTTGTTTGTGTCTAGATGCATCCCTTAAGATAATCTTCTTGTCCCTAAGGGAAAAATATAACGAATAAATATATATCTTCCATGCTATAATCGGACCCCACGTAGTTCTTGTGTAGTGTAAATGGAATGTCAAGAAAGATTTTGGCTTCATTTTCCATATAATTCATGATGTAACTAAAATACATTCACCTAACCATCCTTTAGTATGAGTGGATGATATTACATTATCTTAGAGAATAATTGAAGTATCAAAGTGCAAGTGTAGAAATAGATATTCAAATTAAAGTCTCTACTTAGATTATAAGTTAGAATTCATCATTCACTAATAATTTCCAAATGACTAGAAATTATAGGACTCTTTAGGACATGACATGTGAAATGGTCGACTATAAAAAATATCAATATGAAAAATGAAAGGCATGACAAATTAGGCCAAAACAAAAGGACCAAAAAAAATAAAGGGGATAGATTTAGAGGCACTAAATCCATATAGGTGGATTCAATAATTAGACTATGACTATTAAATCCATCTAAAGAGAGATAGATATCTAAAATGGTATATCATAATATATTTATAAAAGGCTCAAAATATGAAATTGAAGAACACTGAAGACATCTAGAAGACAAAAGGCCAGATATAGACTAATGTATAGTAGGAATTTCCATAAAAATATCAAAATATTAATAAGTGGACTAAGCATAAAAAAAATAGGTAAAATATGTTATGTAAAGGGGCTTTTACCAAATTTAGGTGTCTACATGATTCCCCTAATTTGATATGCATATGTGATAAAATGCATGTATACGTAAAAGTATAAAAACAAAATATTTAAGAACATACCTTGATTTACCTAAGTAATAATGGATGAGTTGAAAGATGCTTGAGCTAGGCTCTGCCCATAAAAAAAAATTATATTATAATTTGGACATACCAAAAAATAATGGCTAGTTATAACAATTAGTCAATGTCAAATTAATGTGAAACATGTAGTAATGTAAAAAAACATAAATTAAACAATGAGAGCATAAAAATGATTACACCTAATGGTACCAATACCATAACCACTCCAATTAAAAACTATTCCAATGATAATTTTTTGGTAGTTCTTGTAGCCCAATCCGCTTATTGATCATATAAGTATACAAATGGACCTTTTCTGGTTCTCTTAGTTCACTCAATTTTATTTTCTCAATAATTTTTCTCCATTTTTTCTATAAGAATTTTTCTCCAAAATTTTCCTCAAAAATTTTGATCCATTGTGAAAAATAAAATATATAGATATTATCTAATTTTTAAGGTGAGGGATTCATAAAATCTAAGCTACAATCACTCATCTCAAAATAAATAGTCAAATGCATCATGTGTTATAAAATATATAGTTGAAGCATTAAGATGTGTGAAATTATACAAATTACATATATCCATCACATGATAAAATCATATAAATATCTATAAAATTAAACCATCATATAAATATAAATAAAAATGTGTGTGTCTTTATATGAAGGTGAAATATTGAAGGAGATGGGGATAACAACATGCCCCAATGTAGTGGGCAAAGATAAGATTATGTAATATTCAAAATAGGAAAGTGTGGGAGTAAATAGTATGCCCCAATAAATGATCTATATGTATAAAATATTTATCAAAGTAGTAACTCAATAAAAATGGTATGATGCTCCCAAATGGCCAAGGAAATAAGGGACAATTATTATGCCCCAAATGTCTCAAATATGCCCCTAGTAGATCTAGATAATAAATGAAGCATACAATAGTAGCATGACCCCATAGATGTATGGTAAGGACTATGAAAACATAGGTACCAATCATGTTTAAATTTCAAATAATAATTTTCATAGGCAAGATCATGGTAACCAACATAGTAAATATGTGATATACATCGTGCCAATAATTATAGCATATTATATAATATACCACATAAATTACACACATGTAGCTTCATAAGAAAACATCATGCAAGCATATATGACTCACACTACATGATGACACAATACCTAGATGATCCTATATAGATAAGGATTCAACAATACAACACTTTATAATCATGTATAAGAATACACATGTAAGCAATCGACCAAACATAGGTGCATGGATAAAGCAAGAATGTAATAATCATAATGCAGTTAGGAAGATAATGTAACTATAAAATTTAGATATCCATGTAACATGTAAGATATATATACTATAAATACATAGTATAATCATTATATCATTTCTCAATATGATAAATGAAAATCAAGGAATATATTACCATAAAATCTGCTATATAGAGATGCCCCTTAGGAAAGGCATACCACCAATGTGATCATGCCCCTAGGGTGTGAGCAAAAAAGTAGTATCTTAACATAATATTAACCATAATCATATATAACTTGTATATCTTATATCTCACCTACTCAAATTGATACCATGATAATCACGTGTGTAAAACATAAATGTGAAAAACCTTTAGCATAATTATATAAGCATTATATGTACCCATCAATAAAGAAAAATTTAAGTTTGTTTAGTTTATATTAATTTACATTTTATAATTTTATAGAATAATAAATAAGGTAATCCAAGGGGAACAAGAAAAATAAAATAATAAGAGGAATATTCCAAATAACCTAATACTTCCCTCAAAACTCAATACACAATAAGATATAAGGTTTTAATATATACGGTTCCATCATAGATTAGAAATATATGCAAGTATTTATGATGGGATAAATAATCAAAGGGAAAGGAAAAATGCACCATAAAAATAAATAAAAAACTAAAGTATAGAATAATATCAAGGTAAAATAGAAAACAAGTGCCAAAAAGGTAAAATCTATAAGAATAGGAGCCATACAATCAAACTCAAGGGAGGAAGGCCAATGATAGATATGACATATAGAAGAAAAGAAGATATATACAACAATAATTTTTTAGTAAAATAAATATGTAATAATGAATCAAAAAATGTGAGATAGTATAGCCAACTGATGATCTTATCTATAATGTCATGATCTGTAATATCAAATTCTGAGTGTCAATCAAAGTATCAAGAAAGTAGTCATAAATAGTGCAATAAGTGACAAGTAGAATTTAATCACCAATTAAATTGATGAAAAATAATCTCTATACATACAACCTTATTAATAAATAAGGTATCCACTTGATTTATGAACTCAACTTCCTTCACTACTTACCAACCCATGTTACATTAATATTGACAAGATGTCAACACTATATGTGCAACACTCGTTCATTCATTTAGATTTAGCGATTGCAGATAGGTAGCACACTCTTGCATAAAATAAATTGAATAAATTAAAAGTACATGAAATTAAATCACATTTTTTAATAATTAAATGACTATTGAAAGGAATTAAAATAATTATATGAAAGCTTCATTTAATAAATTCAATAACATTCACCCAATCACTATAAGCATAAATCAACTCATGAATCTTAATTCACACATGCAAAATTTAGAAGTAAATAAATGAATGCTTATATACAAAATAATAGATAATCTAATGGATCAAGATATTCATTTCAACTTCTTATGATGGTTCCATCCTCAGATGGATTTGAGTTATAATGCTTCACTTGGGTAGTAAATGATTTTACTTCAAATCACTTATTTTCATTAAGAATCCTATGACAATTAAAGATTGCTATAATAAATATTAAAGAAAATAACTTAATAAAATTTAGATATTATTCAATCCATAGTTTTTTATTACCATTGGCATATGCCCTGATATATTAAATACAAGGATAGGTATCTTATTATTTTAACCAAAAATACATAAGCTAGGAATACAAATAGATTTTAGGAAAGCAGTTGGTACATCCTGACTATGAGAATGCTACTAATAATGGTTGTGATAAGAAAATAGAATTAAATGTGTTTTGTTACATGGTTGTGATGAAAAATATATATGTTCCAATAAGGAAGAACTATTGTCAACACCTTTAGCCACGCATTATTCATGCTCCTAATTTGTGAGATCCATTCCTTAATCCTTTAATCGCTTAGCAATAACCAAAGATGTTTTTACAACTCCTATAGGCTAGAAAAGTTTTCCAATAGTTTATATGAGCTATTCATGATAGCCTAAAATTTGATGCAACCCATTAATTATAGGTTTTATTACTCTATTCATTGTGAATTAGCTTTACTTAGTTGTTATGGGCTGGCACTACCCAATTGCTATGGGTCGGCACTGCCTAGTTGCTATGGGTTGGTACTTAGTCCCATTTGCTCAATATCTTAAACATATGATATTAAAATTTGACCATATATCAAATATAATCCATAATGAGTCTTAATCATAAAATAAACCATTTTATCCATATAAACATAAACAACATATGCAGCATATTCATTAGTGTTATTTATAGGTGGAATAACAAATAATATTTGTTATGTCTAAGAAGTTGTCAATAGGAGGTTTCAAGGAAAGGTATTAGGGGCATAGACTAGTCCATTTATATAGATCATCATTAAGTGTAATCATCATCCCCATGAGAGATATGTGGAGATTGAGTTGGAAATTATATAGAATCCAAAATTTAAATATGTTTTTGATAAAGAAGATGTTGTAATATGATCCATAGTAAGAGGTTTTAAATTAATATTGGGATGCACACAAACATAAAAAGTAGGACATGATGTCACAATTGTAGGAGATAGAGTTAATGAACTCATATTATAAATAGTGCTGGTGACATATGCATAGATGAAAGAGAAATGATAACTACTAGAGGTGATGTTGCAGATTCACACGTAGTAGGAATTGTAACTAAATGTGCAAAAATATTAAAAATTATCACATTAGGTTGAGTGGTTTTCTCCTTAAGAGACACATTAGATAATCACATGTGTGATCTTAGAGGTAGTATGGATGGCTCACAAGGTGTCTAGTAAATAATATTTACTTGATTATCATGCATAAACTTGATAAAATGGTGTCATGTAGAATGTTTCACTCTCATTTTTTAAGTTATAGGCATCCCATCAATAGATTATACAATCTTAATTTGGAATGACATAATACCAAACTAGAATTATCTGAGGATAAAATTGAATTGGGAGTGTAATAACACCAAGTGGTGTAGGTAATGCCATTGTAGCTATGGAGTATCATAGTCATGTTAATTAAATATCCCTCAATATAGCCTTGACTGGATAGAAATGACATAGTAATAATATTTTTTCTAGAAACATTGTTAATAAAAATGCCATGCATACACAAATGGTGATGTGAAAAAAATGTATGAATTTGTAAAGGATAAATGTTTCATTCATTGTTAGATATCTCATGGTCATTTAATTTAATGGAAGTTACTTGTTGTGAAGAACTCAAGACCCTGGTAATGATGTTATTAATTTCATGCTCATTTTAAATAGTTGAATGTTGTGTAGATGATGTCATATACATGTTATCTTGATTTGTATTTGTAATATTTGGAATGAATTTGTAAATAATTTTAAGCATTGATTAAAAATTATGATAGATTAATTAAATTTATAATTATGGCATTCAATCTAGATAGTTTTTCATTAATGATATTTTTAATGTTATTTCTTAATTTGAAGCATTGATTTGTTGAATGTTTGGAATCATGAATATAGTCAAAAAAAAAAGGTTAGACTTATACCCTTTAGGTAATACTTGAGTAGTGTATAATTTATATGTCTCAATTAAATTAATATCATTACATTTGAGTAAGTGCTTAATCACTTTGTGAGGTGGGTCCAGTAATGTCATAAAGTGGTGAGTGTTCCTAGAATTAGGAAAGATAATCCTATATTTTTTTGTGAAAATGTGTTAACAGTTTGGAAGAACCAAGTTAGGGAAACCATTGACACATTGGTTCATGTTTTATTTAATTTGGATAAACCTCTTTTTATCTTTCTTAAATAGATTGACATTTTAAAAAGATTGGCAAGGCCTTTTGGCTTGCATTTTTGTTTTATATTTTTTTTAATTATTTTTTACTAAGGCTATCTTATTTTTTTACCCTCTAAGGGAATTCTAGAGAATATTTTTCTTGCTTTACCTATTTTTTGTCATTCCATTTAATATCTTAAAATTATAATGTAGTTTTGCCAAAATGGACTTGGAATGTTGGAAATATGTTACTTGTTGCCATGGTGGGGTTAGACAAAGGGGACTATTGTCCCAAGACCTCCTATTTTATTCTTGTGATATGTTTGGGAAAGTGGCAATTCATTATCTCAAATTCCTCTTATCACACTTGGGGAAGGGTTTTTTTCAAAGGTAAATCATATACTAAGGTCTTCCTTCTCTCACCCCTTGGAATCATGATGTGAAAACTCATCTTTGTAGCCTTTTGAATCATATTAAAAATTTAAGGTCATTTTCCCCCTTACATCTTATAATATATTTCATTTAAATTATTTTATTCTCTTGGCTTGAATTATTGACTTATTGTTTGAGTGTTGGAAATGTCCCCTAGATTGTAGGAAGAGGTTTTGATTTAGAGAAGTCACCTAGAGTTCATATCTTCTTTATATTAAACCCATACTAAACTATGAAATATTTCCTTCATTTTTGGAAACCTCTATGAATAGAATTGGGATTACGTGGCTCATGGGTGCCTAGGGTAGCCACCCAATGATAATGCAAGGATGGGAGGTGAGCCCTTCTTTATCTTGGCATTACAAAATACATTTCAGACCTCATGGACATTTTGATGACTTTTGTATTATTATTTTCAAGTTTTAATACATGTTTTTTTATTGTTGATAGCCTTGAAATATTTAAATAAATGTTCTATTTTTATACTTTATGATGTTGTAAATAATGCATTAGTTCAATTTTGAAATTGGCTAAAAAGATCACAAATAGTTGTTGTTGACCAAATTTCACCTCAGTATAATTTGTTCAGCTATTTTCATGGAGAGCTGAAAAGTAGTTGCAAGAATAGGTCATTTCAAAGGTCCAAAATTGTAAGTCAAGGAGGCTAAAGTGTTTTGGCTCCATTTTAGTGTATGTCAAGTTCTCCATAAGTCAAGTCATAGCCTCTCATAATACTGAGTTACTCCTCAAGACCAAGTTGGGTTCTTTGAATGAATTGACTTATAAAAATTTCATGAGTAGAAGTAATCCAAGTTTATGAACCCAAATTACTCCTAGTGCTTTATGGGTTTTCAACAATGCATAACTTCAAGTTTTCTAAGGAAAAAGTCTTAAATTGCTTTATAAGTAGTGAGCAATGAGATGTCTGAATTGAATACATAATAAGGCTTAGAAAACCCAAAATGATCTTGATAATGCCTCTCAAAAGTGGCCCTTTGAATTTTTTAAAAGGGCCTTTCTTGCCTCGTTCCCCCTAGGTGTCCCTTCAGAACTTTTCCAAAAGACACTTTGTTTTCCCAAGTGTCCCTTCAAACCTTTCTAGAAGGGCACTTTTCTTTCTAAGTGACCCTTTGAAAAAGTTTTGAAGGGAAATTTTCTTCCCAATTGTCCCTTCAAACTTTTCCAAAGGGCACTTTGTTCTCCAAGTGACCCTTCAAAAAAGTTTCAAAGGGTACTTTTCCTCCCAAGTGTCCCTTCAAAATTTTACAAAGGGCACTTTGTCTTTGTAAATTCCCTTCAAAAAAGTTCCAAAGGGCCATTTCCTTTTAAAATGCCCTTAAATTTTTTTCGAAGGGACCGTATACCTTTCCCAAGTGTCCTTTGAAACTTTTCTGAAGGACACTTTCCCAAGTGTCCTTCGAGAAAATTTCTTAAAGGAACTAACCATTACCTTTCAAGAAAAATCCCTGAAAGAAGTCCTTCAGACAAATTATCCAAAATAATTACTTTGGGAAAATTCCTTGAAACATAAACTTGACTCGATGGATCCCCATGACATGACGTAGGATGTCAATTTTAATATAGCCAACTAGTCATTAGGGTGCAAAGATGATGTGCCATAGGATGTCAAATTTAGGGTGGCCATATAAACATTGGGATTCAAAGATGACATATCATAGGACATCAAACTCATGCCTAAAATCTTCAAGCAAGGAGTAATTCAATTTAGAGAACCTGATAGGGTCTTAAGCAAAGCAAAATCAAGTTTTTAAAAGAGCTTTTCTTATGAATTTTATAAGTAAAAGAAATCAAAAAAAAACTTGAAATGGAAGAGATAGTGTGAATCAAGTTTTCAAACAAGCTTTACTTACGAATTTTACAAGTGGAAGCAATCAAAGAACCCGAAGAAGCGAGTAAGAAGTGAAATCACTTGGAAAACCTGAATGGGTCTAAAGTGCAAAATGCAGGAGCTTTCAAGAAGAATCTAAGGTTTGTATCAGTGATTTGAGCCATTTATTATGGAGGGTCATCTCACAATTTATTTTATATTGATCCTAGTCATTTTAAGAGGGTGAATCAAAGAGAAGGACAAACTCCAGCTGAATGAGAGAATAGTTGGAATTAGTTTCACCAGGATGGTGACTACAAACCATTTTGGAGGCTTCTATTTTAGTGCCTAAGATCTCTCTCTTCTCTCCCTCTTTTTCTATAAATATGACCCTTGGGATATTTTTTTATTATCCACATATAGTACAATGAAGCCCTACTAGAATGTTTTGCCATTTTCTTGCCTTTGAACAAAGAAGCATAAATCTATTTTCTTTCTAAGTTCTAGACATTAACCTGGGCATACAAGAGACACAGAGTGATAGCAAGTGATTTTTTATCCTTATGTTCTCTATCTTTCATATTTTTTAGCAAATAGTTGATTCAACAGGTCATGTAGAGTGTATTCTAGCTATATGAGATTTTGCACATGTATAACCCTTTTTTTGGACTATACAAGTTGTCTTTTCTATTAATTTACCTTATGTGATCTCATTCATTTTTTATCTACATTGAAATACTTATGTTTTAATATTCTAGAGCTTGAGTTATAGACTATATTTTGATATATTGTGCATAAGTATAAGGCAATCATGTGGATACTAACTCTTGGTGTATCACCATCTTAGACTAGGCTTTTCATTTATGTAAACTTTTGACTCTTTTCACACATACAAACTGGTTCAACAATTTTATTGCACAAAAAGCTAATACATGGAGCTATCCCTTTCAACTTAGAGGTTCATTTCCACCTATAGGCACACCCACAAGCCTAGAAATGTCCAAACATTGCCCAAATCTGGAGGAGGCCTGAACAGCCCTCTTCTAGGGTACAATAATTGGAGATAATAGTTATTTCACACTTGGTGGGTCATGAATTATTTCTAAGTCAAGGTGAATGCTGGTCATGATAGGCCTCGGTAATATAAATACCCCTAACCCAACATTTGGTGACTCTAAAAGGGTGTGAATCCCTAGTTCTAGACCAAGATTTATACATTATCCTACATGGTCCTCACAAGGTCCTTAATATTTTTTGACCAAGCCACTTCAATTGAAGCTTTTCCTAAAGAACAATGCCCTGAACCACTCCTAGCCCTATTAAATCCTTGGCAAGGAGGTTTTTGAGAAGAAGTAGAAGAGGTCAAAGAAGTTCAAGGAGAGGAGGAAGTTGAAGAAGAAGAAGAAGAAATAGAGGATCATAGGGGAAGAAGAGAAATGGGAGAAAAGGGAGAGATAGATAGATGTCAAACTTTCCCCACTTTTACTACCCAAAACCCAATAGAGCTTCTTTTAAATGACCCTATCCCTCCAAATAATACCAAAAATCTTCCCAGTTTCAATGGAGAGGGTTCTATTACCCCATCTAAACATATTAGAGACATCTCTAATTTTTTCAATTTCTATAATGTTACTAGGGCCAACATAGCCATTAGGTTGCTTTTTATGTCTTTAAAAGGAAAATCACTTGACTAGTATAAAACATTTTAAGGGGGTTGCATTACAATTTGGGATGGTTTTGGAGACCTATTGGTGACAAGATTTAAAAATAAGAGTGATCATGCCTCCCTAATACATCAGTTTAATGTAATAATAAGAGGTCCAAATGAATCCATAGGAGATTTTAATTAGAGATTTCAAAGAACATGGTATAAGCTACCACCAATCATGAGACCTCCTCCTAGTTTTATGTTCCCAACATACCTCAAATGGATTGGTACTGATGTTGTTGTTATATTTTAGTCAATGGGAGGATTCACTCTTCTAGGTGCATATGAGCTAGCAATTGAGGCTAACAATAGCTTGATTCAGGCTGGAAGACTCCCTCCAAGAGTTTCCATGCCTTTGTCATCCCACAATTTTGTTGAATCTCTAAGCATGTCTCAGGTTCCTAATGCTAATGTGAAGCCAAGATCCTTTCCCAAGAAGATGGATAACATTGTGGACAAGGATGAAGAAATTAGATCATTGAGATCTCAGCTCAAGCAAGCTCAATATCAAGCAAGTGCTCCTTTTAATGCCTAATACTATCCTCAATAAGGATATAGAGCTCCATCCTAATATAATTATCAAGGGAGAGGACAAAATAAACAAGGTTATAGTAGGTATCCTAATGCATATAATCCAAATTCTACTCCTCTCATAAAGGTTGTTGTTCCATTTCATGCATATCTAGTGCAAGGAGAAGATCATGTGGACCAATGGGGGTAGCCTCAAGGTCAGTTTGCACATGATAATGGAGTAACTAGCTATGCTTTGACTACACAATAAGAAGCTACTCCTTACACAACAATAGAATAATCATGTCCCATCCAAAGGGATAATCATAGAGAAAGTAGCAGCCCAAGTGTGGGGATGATGAACTTTCAAGAAAAAGATGATTTTATGTTGACTCAAGGCATGTCAATTGTAACTAATATAAGGTCCAAGAAGAGATCCTTGGTAGAATGATAGGATCCAAAAATATTTCTAAGTGATGCCTCTCCAATGCCACAAAACACCAATCAAAGTGATGCACCTTAAACAATCCATGTTTCTCAACAAAATCAGAATGTAAATGCAGCTACCAAGATTACAACATAGCAGGAAACATTTCCTTTATTACCATAAAAAATGTAGGAAAAAGTGAATACTCCATATCTAAATATTTTGGACTCATTAAAGATCCCTAAGATAAGTATATCCCTTTAGGAGGTTCTACATATACCTAGTCAAAAGGAGCTTTTACAAGAGCAGTTAACAAGCATGTAGGTGGCTCCTCAATCTTCAAGGAATCATAGTGTGGCTCTCATAAACTATCCAAATCATCTTTTGGAGCCTTTTCACTAAAGCTAAAAATCATCTACCCTTCTTACTCACACTCATTGTAGGAGATAAGTTGGTCCGCAATTATATTATGGATAGTGAAGCAAGCACTACTGTTATGCCTAAAGTAGTGGTTGATAAGTTGGGTTTGAACTATGAGCCACATAGTAAAGGCATGTTGTATCTAGATAGAGCTCTAACCAAGATGGTAGGATTGGTCAAAGGTCTAAAATTGTTTTTACATGGCTTTCCAAGCTTCCCTATCATGTAAGATATTGTGGTGGTGGACCTTCCAGCACACTTTATTATATGCTTGTCTAGGGACTTTACAACCAAGATAGGAGGATACCTTTCTACTAATTGGTCCTTTATAGATTTCAAGAAAAGGTATGGAACCAATGTATCCATAAGGACTCAGCTCTTATCAAGGTTCCACATTGAGCCATACTTGAAGATAATGACAAATCAAAACTGTCTAATCAGCAAGGAGGAAGAGGCAGTCCTTAGGGAAACATCTTCTCCTCTTGAAGGTATTTTTGACCTCTATCTTGACAAGTACAACACTAAAACACATGGCCTTGATCCTTACACTTTCATTAAGGAAAATGATTTCATAGTTTACTGCATGCATGAGGAAAATGTCCCAATTCCTTCACTCACCAATGAATATCATGAGCTTGATGGTATGTGGGAAATGTTCTTTGATGGTTCAAGGAGAAAAGTAGGTTTAGTAGCTGGTGTCATGTTGGTTTTCCCATCAAATAATCATTAATACTCTTCTTATAGGTTTCACTTCAGCTGCACTTGAAATGTGGTAAAATATGAAGGCTTAGTTCATGGTCTCCAATAGGCAAAGAAAAGAGGATTCAAGATTTTGAAAGTCTATGGAGATAGTGAGCTTGTCATTCATTAAATGAGAATTTACGATACAGAAAAGAACCCCTTGCTCAATTCCTACAAGCATAGGGTATGGGATCTACTTGAGGCTTTTGATGCCTTAAACATTCAACCCATACCAAGAGACTTAAATAAGCATGTTGATAGACTAGATGTAATAAGAGCACATTTTGACTTAGCTACTGATGTTGAAAAAGAGAAATATCAATCTCATATCAAGATCATTGTGAGACCTTTCATTCTAGATAATGAAGTATCATGGCAAGTATTTGAAAGTGATGAACACATTGCACACTTCTTGAAAAATGAGGTAGGCTTCTCTTCAAGAAATCAAAAGAAGTTGCATGATCATTATGAAGAGTAGATTATACAGCTGAAGACAAATAAAATACCCAAGGGGTTGATTACCTTGAAGAGTGTCTTCAAAGAGGATGATGAAAATAAAAACCAAAGAATGAGCATGTCAACAAAAGAAGAGAACTATGAGAGAGTTCTGATTTTCAAGGACAAACTTTTGAAGATTGGCAAGGCTTGTTCTCAACTAAAAAGGCAAGCTTTTATTGCATTATGTAAATATTTTTATGACATTTTTTCTTGGGAATACAAGGACTTGAAGGGCTTCGACCCAAGTCTAACTCATCACACCATTGAGTTAGATCATGAAGCTAAATTGGTAAGACAAAATCAAAGGCCTATCAACCCCAAGGTATAAGACCTCATGAAGAAAGAGCTGACAAAATTGATTGAGTCTAGGATTATCTTTTCTATCAAGCACTCAACTTGGGTAGCCAACCTTGTGCTGGTTTGAAATAAGAATGGAGAAATCAGACTTTATGTGTATTTTTTTGATCTAAACAAAGTATCTCTCAAGGATCATTACCCACTCCCTTCCATGGAACAAATTCTACAAGTTGTTTTAGGTTTTCAATGTTTCTCACTTCTTTATGGTCATTCAGGTTATAATCAAATATTGGTAAATGAAGGGGATCAATTCAAGATAGCCTTCACCACCAAGTGGTGAACCTTTTCCTACAAGAATATGCCATCTGGTTTATCTAATGTTGGAGCTAAATTTCAAAGGGAAATGGACATAGGTTTCAAAGGTTTGATCAATAATTTTTAGCTTGTTTACCTTGATGATATAACCATTTTTTCAAAAGATGTTGTTGATCATATGGGACATCTAAGGCAAGTGTTTGAAAAGTGTAGACAGTACGGCATATCCCTCAATCCAAAGAAGTGCATCTTCATTGTCCATGAAGTTAAGATTTTTGGTCATGTTGTTTCAAAGAAAGGATTATCTATTGACCCCAAAAGGATTAAAGTTATTTTAGGCCTATCTTTGCCTCAACACAAGAAAGTGATGTAAAGTTTCTTGAGAAAAATAAACTTTGTAAGTAGGTTTATCCCAAACTTAGAAATTGTGGTAAAACTTATCACATCCATGTTTAAAAAAAACCAAGTTTTTACTTGGACAAAGGAAGGTAAGGGTAGCTTTGAAGTAATCAAGCAAGTAATTTCAGCCTCTTCCACTCTCTTAAATTTGAATTTTGCTAAAGATTTTAGTCTTTATACTTTTGACAACCTTGACACTATCTCAGATATGCTTATGCAAAATAATGATGAAGATGTTGAATAGCCAATTTTTTTCTTCAACCAAGGCTTAGAAGACTATGAAGTGAGATATTCTTTTGATGAGAAGCAAGCTTTAACCATCACTAGAGGTTTGAAAAAGTTTAGGCATATGGTCTCCAACAATAGGATCCATGTCATGGTCTCCCATCCTAGCACCAAGGAGTTTCTCCTAAGCAGGGATCTCAATGAGAAGAGAGCTGGATGGATCATGAAGGTGATGGAATATGACATTGACATCAAGGTAACTAGCCTAATAAGAGGAAGAGTTTTATGTGAGAACTTAGCATACGACTTTCAAGAGCCAAAAGAGTAAGCCTTGGTAAATCAATTTCAAGACCAGCCAGCTGATCAAATGTAAAATCAAAGTTGGACACAAGACATCATTGGTTTTCTTCAAAATGGTAGTGTCCCAATGGCTTAAACAAATCTCAAATAAGGTATTTTAGGCTACAAGATATTCCTTATTATTTTATGGATGGCATTCTCTTTAATAAGGATGTGATAAATGTGTTTCTAAGATGCATTAACAATGACTAATTTGATATGCTACTATAAAATTTCCATAATGGTGTAGATGGTGGTCACTTATCTCCTAAAATAACAGCTACAAAAATAATGAGATCTGGTTATTATTGGCCTAGTCTTTTTTAGGACTGTTATCATTGGGCTAAGGTTTGTCCTCAATGTGCTTTACTTATTGGAAAACAAAATCTTGTTTCCCTTCCATTGAATCCTATCCAAGTGGACCAGCCTTTCATGTAATGTGGCCTTGACTTCAATGGCATGATCAACCCTCCAACAAGTGCTGGACACAAATGGATATTGACTGCTACAGACTACTTCACAAGATTTCATGACAACATTATAATAAGGTTTGGAGTTCCTTATGTCATCATCTTAGATAATGCACTTACTTTCATAAGTGCTAAAACTTTTGATTGGGAAGCAAAGAGTGGAGTTCATTTGAGTACCTCATCCAACTACTACCATCAAGGTAATGGATTGGATGAGTCTACCAACAAGAACCTCATTAAGATAATGAAGAAGACATTGGAAACCAATCAAAGAGCATGGCATATCAAGCTAAAGATAACCTTATGTTCAGATAGAATCACTCCTAAGAAGTCAATTAGTAATTCTCCCTTTTTACTTGTCTATGGGAGAGAAGCTAGGTTGTCCATATCATAAGAGCTCCCTACCTTGGATCTTTCACAATAGTTAAAATTACTTGAAAACATTCCTATGGAGGTTAGATTGATAGAATTAATGCAACTGTGAGAGACGAGATGATGCACACAAAGCTTTGGAATACCATCAAGTTCTCACAAAGAAATATTTTGACAAAAGGACAAGGGCAAGAGTGTTCAAATAAGGTTACTTGGTCTTGAAATGGGATGAAGATAGAGAAAAACTAGGTAAACATATAAATTTTGATACCTTGTGGAGTGTTCCTTACATTATTATCAAGTGCAAGCAAAGAAACTCCTTTTAGCTATCTAAAATGGATGGAGAAGAGATGCATATTCTAGTGAATGAAATCCATTTGAATCCTTGATTTTGACCCTTGTTGGTCATGTCTTGTATATAATTTATTTTGGTGTGTTTCCTTTATTGTGTTTATTTTCCCTAAGTGCTTTGTAGCATAGATATGTTTTCCTTCCCTTTGTTTGGTGTGAGTCTCTACCTTGTGTGTGTAATCAACCCAGTTAGTGTGTTTTTAAACCAAATCTTATTCAATTCTCTTTGAAGTGTCTATATGCATGATTCCATGGCCAATGGAAGAATATAAGCAACTACTCTTTGACATAATAGGCATACCTCCCCTTAGAATCACCAAGAATGTTGACCAAATTTCACCTTAGTACAATTTATTCAACCATTTTCATGGAGAGTTGAACAAAAGTTCAAGAACAAGTCATTTCAAAGGTCCAAAATTGCAAGTCAAGGAGGCTAAAGTGTTTTGGATTTATTATAGTGTATGTCGAGTTCTCCACAAGTCAAGTCTTGGCCTCTCATAAACTTGAGTTACTCCTTAAGACCAAGTTGGGTTCTCTGAATGACTCAACTTATAAAAATTTCATGAGTAGAAGTAATCCAAGTTTATGAACCTAAATTACTCCTTCCAATGCTTTATAAGTTTTCAACGATGCATGACTTTTGGTTTTCTAAGGAGCAAGTCTTAAATTTTTTTATAAGTAGAAAGCAATGAGAGGTACTAAGTGAGTAAGCAATAGGTCTTAGAAAACTTGAAATGGTCTTGATAATACCTCTCAAAAGTGGCCCTTTAGAACTTTTTCAAAGGGCCTTTCTTGTCTTGTTCCCCCCAAGTGTCCCTTCAAAAAAATTTGAATGGCACTTTGTTTTCCCAAGTGTCCCTTCAAACTTTTCCAAAGGGCACTTCTTTCTAAGTGACCCTTTGAAAAAATCTTTAAGGGTACTTTTCTTCCCAAGTGTCCCTTTGAACTTTTTCGAAAAAGAATTTTGTTGTCCAAGTGACCCTTCAAAAAAGTTTTGAAGGGCACTTTTCTTCCCAAGTATCCCTTTGAACTTTTTCAAAGGGCACTTTGTCTTTGGAAATGCCCTTTGAAAAAGTTTTGAAAGGCCATTTCCTTTAGAAATGCCCTTCAAAATTTCCAAAGGGACCCTGTGCCTTCCCCAAGTGTCCTTTAAAACTTTTTTGAAGGACACTTTCCCAAGTGTCCTTCAAGAAAAGTTCCTAAAGGAACTATCCATTGCCTTTTAGGTAAAATCCCTAAAATAATTCCTTCAATAAAATTATCTAAAGGAATTACTTTGGGAAAATTGCTCGAAACATAAACCCAACCCAATGGATCCCCATGACGTGCCGCAGGATGTCAAGTTTAATACAACTAACTAGTCATTGGGGTGCAAAGATGATGTGTCGTATGACATCAAATTTAGGGTGGCCAACTAGCCATTAGGATTTAAATATGGCATGCTACAAGATGTCAAATCCATTCCTAAAGTCTTCAAGCAAGGAGTAAAGTTGTTTAAAGAACCTGATAGGGTCTTAAGCAAAGCAAAATCAAATTTTCAAAAGGGCTTTGCTTATGACTTTTATAAACAAAAGAAATAAAAAAAAACCCAAAAGGGAAAATATAATTCAAATCACATTTTCAAACAAGCTTTGCTTATGACTTTTACAAGTAGAATCAATCAAAGAACCCAAAAAAGCAAGTAAGAAGTGAAGTCAATTGGAAAACCTGAATGGGTCTATAGTGCAAAATGTGAGAGCTTTCAGGAAGAATGTAAGGTTCACAGTAGTGATCTGAGCCATTTCTTATGGACGGTCATATCACTATTTATTTTTACTTGGTCATTTCAAGAGGGCAAATCAAAGAGAAGGATAAACTCCAACTGAATGAGAGAACAGTTGGAATTAGTTTCACTAAGATGGCAACTACAAACCATTTTGGAGGCTTATATTTTGGTACCCAAGAGCTCTCTCTTCTCTCCCTCTTTTTCTATAAATAGGACCCTTGGGCTCTTATTTTATCATCCACAGATAGTATGGTGAAGCCTTACTAGAATGATTTGTCATTTTCTTGCCTTTGAACAAAGAAGCATAAGTCTATTTTTTTTCTAAGTTCTAGACATTTGCCTGGGCATGCAAGAGACACAGAGTGATAGCAAGTGATTTTTTATCCTTATGTTCTCTATCCTTCATGTTTTTGAGAAAATATTTAATCCAATAGGTCATGTAGAGTGCATTCTAGCTATATGATATTTTGCACATGTGTAACCCTTTTTCTAGACTATACAAGTTATCTTTTCCAATTATTTACCTTGTGTGATCTCATTCATTTTGTCTCTACATTGAAATAATTATGTTGGAATATTATATATCTTGAGTTATATACTATATTCTTCTATATTTTGTATAAGTATAGGGCATACATGTGGATACTAATTCTTGGTGTATCACCATCTTAGACTAGGCTTTTTATTTATGCAAACTTTTGACTCTTTTCACTCATACAAACTGGTTCAATAGTTTCATTTCACAAAAATTTAATATAGGGAGCTATCCCTTTAAACCTAGATGTTCATTTCTAATTATAGGCACACCCACAAGCTTGGAAATGTCCCAATATTTCCTAAATCTGGAGGAGGTCTGAACAGCGCTCTTCTAGGGTGCAAGATTTGGAGATAATTGTTTCTTAATAAAATTAACTTCCAAGTTGTGCATTTCCCTTAGTGTGATTGAGGGTATAAGGGACCTATTTTATTATTTTAACTTTCCAAATAATTAAATTCACCAAAATTCTCCTAATTTATTTTTAGGTTTACACTTAGCCATCTTGCTGAAATAATTTTCAGTTTCAAATCTTGGGTTATGAATCTCTTGTTATGATTTTTTAAATTTAAACCTTGTTTTTTCCTTATCCTAAGTAAAATAGACCAACTTCAAATAATTAATTCATGATCCATTTAAGTTTAAAAATATCAAATTAAATTTTATAATGACCCTCTGAGTTTTTTAGAGTTGTAATTTTTTGGGAATTTTTTAGGACCCTTTTGTTTGTTATATTAATTTTGGAATATGCGTCTTGGAATCAACTCATTCCCTTTGTAATTTAGTATAATATCCAATAATTAATATGTAAAAAATATTACGTAAACACCTCTCAAAATAATTTTATTTTATTTCTTTGGGATTCTAAAATGCCGTAGGAACATTTTTTTAGAAGTTTTTTGAGAAGCAGGGTAATTTATACATTTAAAAAAAAACACTCTATGGGGTAATTTCTACCACAAGCCCTTTGTTTTTAGGGGAAGTTCCCTTTGTTTATATGGTAAGGATCCTAAATGAGCTTATCCCTTAGTCACCACCCATAGTCATATGGGTGGAAATAAAAAATGATTGGCTCCTAAGGGACTGATGAAGCTTTATTTTTACTTGATTAAAGTAGTGGTGCTCGGGTGAGAAGGTGATGGTGCCTCCTTACAGCTCATAATTGTTAAAAAAATCCAAATGGCATTGGTTTCTTCTATATTCTAAGAGGGCTATGCATCATTAAATCCATGTGTGGGTGTAATTATAATTATGTACCGCAAAGGGGATGTGGGAGACTACAAATTTGTTAAGGCCAATGGCTTCTATTTTCACTCTAAATCCCATGGCTCAAACCAAGGTTTTGCATCCCCTGAAAGTTAATATGTTATTGGTTGAGATACACCCTATGTTAATACACCTATTAAATGAAAATATAATTAATTAATTAATTTCATATTTATTATGTCAATAATATGTTTTATTACTAAAACTTGGCAAATAAATTTTAATTGATATTTTTGAAAATCAAATAATCAGAACTTATGGACTTAAAAAAATTACTTAATTATAAATTTATATATTTTTAATGTCTATTTTATAAATGACAACTATAACTACATATTGTATTCAAAACTGGGCCCATGTGCAACTATTTGATGTAACATACAATTTTAATGTTAGATTTATAAATAGCAACTATAACTACACATATTAGAATGGTTATAACACCTTTATCTTATTTTTTGATGTATTTTTTCTTTTTTTTATTGTTATTTATATGTTATATTTGTGACCATGTCATTTTTCTGAGGTGACAAAGGTTTTTTTTGGTGAAGAACTTGTTTGGGTTGGTACAATATGGAGGAATTAACGTGGGTTGGGTTTGGTAGTTTTATTTTATATGCATGACTCAAAGTTATTCTATTTATATCATATTATAATGGGTTTGAAGTCACAGGGTGTTTAATGCATAATTTGGTTATATGGCATTGTAGGGAAATGAGTATGTCTGGAATATTTGTAAATGAAAATTGAAGAATTATAGAGTATTTATGGATTCTTTTGAGGGCTTATGGGACTCCAATATTACTGATCTTAAATATAACTCATAAAATATTAGGGTCCACACTCTCAACCAATCACATAAAACCATACCAAAAAGTGTTAAATATTAAAAAAATGATTGGTTGTCCAACTAAAGTTAACTAGTTTGTGAGTGTCAGTTAAGCTTGCCCCTCTAATATAGCATTTGTAATTTAAAAATTTTGTCAAAGTGAAATAATCTTATTTTGATTGGCTAATCTTATGCTTGTATGCATGTTAGACTTGTTTTAGGTGGATTCCAAAGAGGTCGAGCCTCACCATCCCCCTGTTATATGACATTTTATTTAGAATGTCAAAAAAGGACCCTGATGAGAAAGGTAAGAAGGTATGTAGGGGTTACACAAGGTTCTTAAGAAAACACCTATAAGGTTTATTAGCTTAGGGATGTTATCAGCTAATCATGACATATAGAGACTATCTAGTTTTTCAGCTTGCACAAAACTATAGGCAAACTCATAAATCAGGTTAGGGATAGCGTGATCAAGCATACAAAGGATGCAAGTATTTCTAATAGATATAACCACAGCAAAGCAAACAATAAGGGAGTGACATTTATTGCATAAAAAATGATAAAGTAATTTATTTGAATAAGATAACACTAGCAAGCATGAAATGCATTTCAAAAACATGCAATCCTATTAATCAAAATATAATTTTGGAAAAGAAATTAAGTTTTCAATAGAGAGA
Source organism: Torreya grandis (assembly GCA_037957365.1). NCBI lineage: Eukaryota > Viridiplantae > Streptophyta > Pinopsida > Cupressales > Taxaceae > Torreya > Torreya grandis. Next base: position 3,832,349 of record JARHVA010000295.1, on the reverse strand, counting down.
GAGAGAGAGAGAGGGAAATCATACAATTTTAGAATGCTAATCTAGTGCCTTTGTCCAAATGAAACTATATCTAGCATGTGAATGAGTGAGGTAATACCATTTGAGTCAAGCTAACTAAGTTATTTGAACATGAGGGAATACACCAAGTAATGAAATAATACACAACCAAGCAGTTCAAGCAATGAAGGACATTTTCAAAGGGAAAGATGTTTTCAGGTTTAAGAGAAAGCATAAAATTTAGAAACTACTCTAAAACATGTTTAGAATGAGCTAAAATAACATGCAAATGATAAAACCTAGCATATATACTAAACTAAAACTATTGAGTTTCACTTTTCATAATAAATTTCCCTCAATCAATCTCAAACATATTATGTATATGTTCTACCAACCAAGAATCTAAGCTAGGAAGCAATGAAGGAGGAAGACCAAGCTGTGTGTAAGCTAGGTCCAAACCAAGATCCAAAAGTAATGGAAGAGGTGAAGTGAGAATTTTCAAGGGTGTAAGAGCTCTAACCAAGTTCACAAATTAGGTGCAATGCCAAATTTATAATCTAGAACTAATCCACAAGGAAGCAAGAACAATTGAGAGCAACAATGGAGTTTCTAAGCTAATGTGTAATAGTGCATAAAATCCCTTCTCACCAATCAAACTCAAGAGTGCCTAGAATGAATCAATAGGGATTAAATAGGGCATGAGAATCAAGAGAGTGAATAATAATGAATCATTTGTGGAAAAATGGACCAAATGGAGTGATATAGGGCCTCTTTAATCTGCAAAGGACCAAAAAGTAGCCATTTTTTGCCATTAGAGGCCCTAAAATCACATTATGGTTGGGCTACAGCTTAGGACATAACTTTTATGTATAAAATATGTATCCTATGCCATGGGTTTCCTTCAAAAATCCATATCCTGGGTCAATAGGGCTCCCCAAGTGGTCAATAATACCCCGAGAGGGATTTAGGATGCATCTGAAGGGTCTTCAGGCATGTATAAAGGCTAGAGAGGTGCTAGAGATGTCTAAGAGATGGATGTATGATGCAAGAGGATCCATGTAATTTTAAAATGTTTTTAAGTATGATAACTAAGGTTATTATTCTTCACATGAGCTGATGCATAATCATAGGGAGGAGTAGGGTCATGGGAAGTATGATTACATATGCCCCTAAGGTACAAGTAATCCATGTTCAAATGAATAAGGAGTGTTGTGCAATACCTATAAGCCACACAAAATTAAATAAAAACAATAAATAAAATGATAAAAGAGAATGTTACCTATAATTACCAGATAAATATAGTGGTGGAAGAAGTTGATGGCATGATCCATAGGTAAGAGTGCAAATTTTGTATAATCTAAAACCAAATCTAGCTACATCTCCTACATAGGAGGGACACAAATGATATAAAATCACATCATACAATATAGAATGACATTCACTTAGAGTTTTATCTCTAGTGTTCTCACTATGAGGGTTAAGGGTGACTTCGACATCCTCAAAGGAGGAGAGAAAATCATGCACCACCTCAAAGAGTGGGAAAAACTCAGATCTAAGGATAGACTAGGTACCAATGAGCTGGGACATGACTAAGAGTGAGTCAAATAAAAATCACACATAGAACTCACCTAGCACATTAGTATCTATCAAAGTATTAATGATTGCATGATACTCAGTTACATTATTCATCTCATTGATAAGGACATAACCAACTAAAATAAGCTCATAGTCCCATGGGTCATCGATAATCCAAATGGTAGCAATAATTTCTAGGTTGCCTCGACTACCACCATAAATGTGAATCACCACTGAGAGGTGTGCCATGATGGGGATTAGGATTCAAGAGGATGCTATAAAATGATTATCTTGACATAAAGTAGGATGAGTGAGTTTCACAAGGGAGTTAAAGAACATAATCAAGTCACAATCAAAGGGTGAAGACTAACCATTGACTGTGAGATGAGGTGATGAAGGATGGAAGGATGTTCATGAAGGGATGAAGACTGGTTAATGAAGACTATATCAAGTTCTAGATCAATTGTATCCATGATCCCACACCTTCAAGAATGAAAGAGGAAAAGGGATTTAGTAGGGATCCATTATGAATAAGTCAAAAAACTACTGACTAAAAGAAGTAGAGATGTTAACTTCTATCTCAAGGTGTAATCGATAAGGAGTGCATGGGCCTAATAGGCCAGAGGACATGAGGGTCCAATAGACTATAATGATCCCAAAATAAACCCAAGGATACCTCAAATATATAAATAAACTCTAAAATTGCATCTATAATGGGCTAAAACCCCTAAGATGAAGGTTTCGTAGTTCTAAGAGTAATAATAGAATGAAATAGAGGCTAAAAAGAAGGCCTCTAGCCCAAACCACATCCTACCTAGGAAAACTTGCATCTTGGACCACTTCCAATCCATGGTATCCATATCTTGGCTTACTACCAAGCCATAGCTTAGCCCAGAAACCCATGATCGAAGCCAGAAAGGTCCAAAAACAAGCTTAGGGAGCTTGAAAAGGCCCAGAACTTACCTAGAAATGTTAGGAAGAGTGGGAGACAAGAAAAATAGTTGTTAAACTTATCTAAACATGGTTTTCTTATTCCACTATTTACATGACTGATCCATGGTCACATTTTTATATTATGTAGATGTGAGGAGGAGTCGGGGTGTTAGAGGTAGGAAAGGCATCTCAGTTAGTAAAGCCACCACCACTATGTGATGGCCAACTTTGAGAGAATGCCTCAATATCAATTACAATGAGAGGTGACAAGGGGTGGTAGGAGTCTCATTCAAGATGAAGGATAGATAAGTAAGGCTAGAGCAAGTCTCAAGTAACCACAACCACTAACCCATACAACCTACAAGAACTACAAAAAATAAGAGAGGAAGTTGGTAGAGGGTTAACTGCAAGCAAGTGGTAACATGACCAAATAAAAAATCAAAATACTTTGCTTCTGTCCCAAGGTACATCCAAGGAGGAGTATAATCCAAGTAGATATAGAGAGTTGTGAGGTTTGATGATGGATTCCATGAGTGGGGAAAGCCATCAAACAGGGGCTTGGGGGGTGTTTTGGTAAGCTTTGAGACTCACCAAAGCACCATAGGCCTAGTCTCAGGCCTACCCCTAAGGGCAATCCACCACTTCACCCTAACTAGAGGCTTTCCCTAAGGCAAGCCACTACTTGGCCTATGAAAAAGCCAAATAATAGGGAAAAGGTGATAAGAAGGAGATGGAGCATCCATTTCCTTAAGTTCACCAGTCATGACTTGAAACACAAGATTACTAAAGGTGGGGTCATTATTAGAGAATGAGACCTTTGAACCCAAAAAAAATAAGAATATGGTGGCACGTATGATGCATAGGAATGAGCTTCTTATAATCTCTCCTCTCATTAATCAATTTGTATTATATACCATGGATGGAATAGCACTCAAGATTGGACTCATGACTCTAGCTATCTTTGTAGGAGATTCATTGAGAGAGTTGATACTATAATGGGATAAGTATGATAAGAGGGGAAGATCAATGTTTGAGGATATATCTTGAAATAGGTCTCTGAGAAAGGAGGATCCAACTTGGCATAATGGGGTAGGAGAGGGAGTTGAATAACATATGCTAGACTTTGAAGGAGTGAACATTGATCAGTACTCATCTAGATCAAAATGCTCATCCTTGAGAAAATAAGATTCAAAGGTGATAGCCTTGGTTAAACCCATAAGGCCCTATAAAGATATATACAAATCCTCATTAGAGGTATTTGTCTTATCATAGATAAATTCTCAAGGATCTGGGCCTACCTTTATGGTATGAACCTCACCTTCATGCATGAACTGGACCATGAGAAACATTACCAACATGGTGACTTGCATGGTAGTGGTCCGGGGATGGATAAGGATCATGTGGTATGAGATATCCAAATCTATCACAAAAATTTGATCCTGACTATCTTGGGGCTGAATTTGACCTGATGCTTCATATTTCCCACTAGTGGAACCATGTCATTTTTTAAACCAACATAGTTATGGTGAGAATCAGAGAACTTATTCCAACTAATCCCCAGTTCATTGAACATACATAGGGGGATGATTTTTAATGTGGCTCCTTCATCAAATATGCATATCTTGAAATGATAATCATCGATGGAGGTATCAATGTAGAGAAGGAACCTAACCTTCTTTACAAGAACCAAAGCATCTGACACTTAAGTAGGGTCAAAAGATAATGTGGGAGGATGAAGGTGATTATAAATGTTAGAGTTAAAAAAAAACTCAACATCATCCCACAATGGACCCTCATGAGAGAGGCAAAGCTCATCAAAGATGAGATCCCTTTTCTTAGGGCAAAGGCAAAGAAGGTCTCAAATAGATATCCCATCTAAGAGGCCCTATAACTCCTTTATGATGGAGTACAAATGTTATCTATTTTAGGGAGTGATGTTACACTAAAATTTAAATTTGAATTTGGGGTTCCCTCCCCCCATGGGCTAGGTAGAAGCCTTACACCACTGGCATCTCTGATGGGGTTGGTGGCCCAACCTGAGCATGTGTTGACAAATCACTCATACCTAGTAGAGGATGTCGATAGAAAAAATGACTTTATTACTCTCACACTTGGCCCTCCCTTTTAGTTTAGCCTAGGAAGAGGTGTCAGAAGAAGTAGAAGAGAAAGAGGAGGAATGATGATCCTTAGCCTTGGATTTCTTCTTCTTCTTCTTCTTCTTCTTCTTCTTCTTGTCATGGTTAGGTAGAGGCTCCTTAAACCTATTTAATTTACAATTAGGTTCCATAATTGGATAAATCTAAAGAGGAGGAAAGGCTTTCACACCAAAATTTTGGGCAACATAATTCTCATCAGTGTGGCCCTTCATCTGATAGAAGTTTAAAAACTTGGTGTCATCATAAAGGAACACTATCCATGGTTTCACAGTGCTCATTTTGGGGGCCTTATTTTCAATTAGATTCTTACTTAGAGCATTAACCTCATGGATATCCTTCATGTCCTTTTTTAGAGGAGAATCAATGACACTTTCACTAATCACATTACAATTGTGATCATATGAAGAGGATGCATTTTGGGTTGGTATAGGGTGAATACCTGAACTTACTTCAAAGACTTCAATATTTAGACACTCATTAATAGCTTCATCATAAGAGGTGGGTTCACGCTTGAGGACCTCAAGGTGAACCTCCCATCTCAATACTCACATGAATATATCATAAAGTTGATCATTTGAGAACTTGATCTTGCATGTATAGATGGCTAAATGCCACTATGTACAAAGTCAAAGTTTAACTCACCCTTGGCCTGAACCATGGAGGTAAGTGATTGGATTTATATGTTAAATGGTCTATTGATATCTAAGTATTTGAGGAATTATACCAAAATTAATTGGAATCTAGATAGATAATTTAGAGGTAGATTCTAGAACCAAACAAAAGCTTTAGCTCATAGAGAGTGAGAAAAAAGCTTTAACAATATGCCTTCATCATGTTCCCAATCCATACATGCCATCATAAATTCCATGATATGATTTTTGGAAATATCATCCTAAGTCCCATTAAACTTGGGTAGTTTAGGGATTGTATTAGGAAGGCGAACAACATGTACCCAAAAAGATAGAGGATTCCTATAGAGATCCTCATAGGTAGGGTTGATATTGGGTTGACAATGAGCTACTTGAGGAGGCTCATGGAGGTCATGATGTTTCTTACATTAGTAAGACTCATCATAACCATGATTATGAAGGGGACAATGTTGAGTTAGATCTTGATGTGGGAGATACTCAAGATGTAAATCTTCCCAATCATGGGGTGGAGAATAAACACAAGAAAGGTATCATTCCCTATGGGGAAAATGAGATGATGTGGCATGCCCATGGATTATTATCCATGTGCCACAAGATGAAGGCATACACAAGGGCACTGATGTTTAGGATAAGCATCTCATAGATCTCTAGTTCATATGTGGTAGTCAAAATCATCATACTCATCTGAGACTCTAAAGGAGGGACTAAAAGTATGGGAGGAATTCACATGATGTGGATGCCTCATTGAGTTGGAATGTTTGTGTCTCTCAACACGGACATGAGGAGGTTATTTTGTAGAGTCTCTTGATGAGAAAGAGGTTGGGGAATCACATAAGAACTGGTTGAGGAATGTGAACTAGACTAGTTATGATATCTATCTCCAAAAGAATCATGCCACCCACTCCTATGGGAAGAAAAGTGATCTTCATTCACATGAATCCACTTACGACAATTGTTAATGATTGCACGTAACTCATTAGGCTTCAATAGTGAAATGGGGTCATCTTCACCCTTAATAGGTGAATGAAAATTAGGATCAAGTCTCGGGGAGGTATCCTCAAAAAAATAATGTTCAAACTAGTGGAAAGGTAAGCAAGCCTATTGGTTACAAGTTTACCAATCTTGTTCCTTGTAGAACGTGAGAGGGTCAAGGTCACTATTTTGGGTCAAGGGAACCTCATAGGTCCTATAGTGTCTATGGTATTATATTATAGCCTTAGTCTACTCATGAGTGAGCTCAAGGATAAGACCCTAAGTTTAATTATATTAGAATCTCAAGGGTGGGATTCCATCTATGGATGCAATGAAACAAGAATAACATGGGAGACAACAAAAAAGGCAAATGGTCAGAGAACCAGCAGGGAGAAGGATAGAAAACTAAAGCAAGATCAAACAACCAAAGAGAGAGACAAAACATAACTGAAATCAAAACTCTATAGCTATAAGAGGGGAATTGGCTAAGAGGTTTCTAAATAGGACAGAATTAGAATAAGACCTTACGTGGGGTCCCACTAGGTATGCCATATTGTATCTCCAAGAATCTAAATAAAGCCACCAGGTTTTGGTAGGGGGTACATAGGGTACTTAAGCAAATAAATAGAAGGTTGAATAGCTCAGGGATGTTATGGGCTACTCATGACCTATAGAGGTTATCTAGTATGTCGGCTTGCACCAAACTATAGGGAGACTTGTAAACTAGATAAGGGATAGCATGATCAAGCACACAAAGGATGAAAGTGTCTATAATGGATATAACCACAGTAAATTAATCAATAAGGGAGTGAAATTCAATGCATAAAGAATTAGAAAGCAAGCTATTCAAATAAGATAACACTAGCAAACATGAAATGTGTTTTAGAAACATGTAATCATATTAACTAAAATATAATTTTGGAAAGGAAATGATGTTTTTAATAGAGAGAGAGAGAGATAGGGAGAGCATACAATTTTATAAACCTAAGATAATGCCTTTGTCCAAATGAAACTACATCTATCATTTGAATGAGTGAGGGAATCCCATTTGAGTCAAGCTAACTAAGCTATTTAAACATGAGGGAATACACCAAGTAATGCAATAATACAAAACCAATAATTTTAAGCAATGAAATACATTTTTAAAGGGAAATATGTTTTTAAGTTTAAGAAAATGCATAAAATTTAGAAACTACTCTAGGACATGTTCATAATGAGCTAAAATAGTATGCAAATGATAAACCCTAACATATATACTACACTACAATAATGGAGTTTCACTTTGCATAAAAAAAGTTCCCTCAAATCAAGCTCAAAAATATTCTGTAGATGTTATAACAACTCAGAATCCAAACTAAGAAGAAATAAAGGATAAAGACCAAGTTATGTGTAAGTTGAGTCCAAACTAGGAGCCAAAAATAATGGAGGAGGTGAAGTGAGAACTTTAAAGGGTGTGATATCTATAACCAAGTGCAAAAATTAGGTGCAGTGCCAAATATAGAAGATAAGAGCAAGCCATAAAGAAGTAGGAACAACTAAGAGCAGTAATGGAGTCTCAAAGCTAATGTGTAGTAGTGCATAAAATTCCTTTCCACCAATTCAACTCAAGAGTACCAAGAATTAATCAATATGGATTCAAGAAGGCATGAGATTCAAGAAAGTGAAGAGTAATGAATCATCCAAGGATAAATGGACTAAATGGAGTGATATAGGGCCTCCTCAATCTGCAAAGGACCAAAAACTAGCTATTTTTTGCCATTGGAGGCCCTAAAATCACATTCTATCTAGTTTGTGGCCTAGTATGTGGCTTTTATGAAGGAAACATGTAGCCTAGGTTATGGGTTTCCTTCACAAAATCCACGTATTGAGTCAACAAGGATTCCCAGGTGGTCAACGGGACACTAAGAGGGCTCCAAGATGATTTTGAAGGGTCTTTGGGTGTGTAAAGAGGATAGGGAGGTATTATGGATGTCTGGGAGATGGATGTATGATGTGAGAGGATCTATGTAGTCAATAAATGTCTCAAATTGGGATAACGAGGGTTGGCAGTCTACATGTGAGCTAATGTGTAATCATAGGGAGAATTAGGGTCATTGGAAATATAATTATAAGAACAATAGAGAAAAATATAGAGAACCCAAGTCAAATTTTAGAATTTCATGGATAAATTGTTCACCACCCTGTACAAGTTGATTCATCAAGGCTCTATGCAAAATTGGTTATGGGATTGTGTGAAATTTGGTAGAGAATTGGATGTTAAAGACGTAGACATTGCATGTGAATTATTTAAAAAGATGATGGAGGACTTTGAATCCATATATGAAAGTCAAAATTCATATGGTATAGTCCATGACATGGCCTCCACTACAATGGTGGATATTATTGGAATGTCATACCAAATGAATAAAAATGTGGTTTTATTTGACATCAATAAGAAGATATATTACAAGAGAACCCTTTTTGGGTTAAAGGAGATAAATTTGAGAGTTTAGAATTTGAAATCTTGTGTGGATGTTGTATGCAATCAAAAATTCATCGTGTCTATAAATTAATCCTATATCAAAGAATATAGAGCATACCTACACTTTTGATTGGGACACACTTGCTAAGCAAGAGCATGACCAATATGGAGATCTGTTAGACCTGATTAGGGGATCACTTATCACAACATATCATGTTAGGAAGGGTTCTAAAACCTACAATCTAACATAATCACATAATAACCCTAATGGATTCCTAACGTTTAGAGCATTCACTTATTCCAATAACAAGAAAGTAAATCTAATATAATGTACACCAAAGATTGTGGTACAAAGTGGGGGTTAGAAACAATAAAACAACTAAACTAAACATGTGTTAGAAGACATATACTCATGTAAATATATATAAAATCCATAGGATAAGAATACAAATGCATTAGTTATCTACTCTTACAAAGGAGAAACAAAGTTAGGAATACTTATTTTTGAAGATGAACATGTCAAGCCTCAATCTCTCCCTTGGTCAAGGTGCTTCGTAAGAGATTGTTGTGATATGTAAAGATAATGAAGATAAATCAGCTCTAGGATACACAACCTATCTAAGCATCCAACAGACTTTTCCACAAGACAAGATTTGTATCTCCAAATAAATTATGGAACCCTAATCTATACTCCTCAAGTAGAATGGTCAATAATTAGATGTTCATTGGCACTTCTTTTCTATTAATTATTCTCTTCTAAACTGGTGGGAAATGAACTTGTATATATAGGTGGATCTTGCCTTAAATCCTCTCGAAAATGTCAATTGTATAGGCTCAACTAAGTCAACTTAGTGTGTTTTTGGGTACCATTCACTAGATTTGAACTATGTTGGCTGAAAGGCTAATAAGCTAAGAAAGTGAAAAATACCCCTAAACTATACTAGGTTCACCCAATATAGTCGACTGTAAAAAAGGGTGTTAAGGCAAGAAAAGGAGGATAGAAAGAAGAAAATATTGGAATAGGTAGGACTGATAAGAATAAGCTTAGGGTTAAATAATTTTAGGATAAAAGTGTGTATATGGAAAGTGGCAAAAGGGATAACAATCTTATGAAGCACTGATGGTCTACCCACCGCTTTCTCGGTGCATCCCTTCAAGGCATGCACTCAGAGAGATTGAGATTCAATAGGTTCTTGAAAGATACAAAGTGTCAGTAATCAATAAAAGTTTGAAAATATTATGTGTATACATATGCCCCACTTGAAGCTCATCACGTGTCATGTAAGTGCAACACAGGATGGTGCTTTGGGATATAGAACATGATAACACACAATAGTGATGCTAAGTAAAGTGCAGTAAGTAGAAAGTAAGATAAAGGAAAGGATAGAATTGAAAAACATGTACCTTTACTTACGTTAGTGTTTTAGATAAATAAGTAGACTATAATAAATGTGAAGGTGTCCAATGTAGAGAACATTAGATGAACCTGTAGAAGTTACTGCAAAAAATAGCCAAAATTTTTTAAAAAATAGAAAATAGGCATGTAATAGTTAGGAATAATAAAGAGAATAATTGGAAATTTAGGATTGGTAAAGCAAGGTTTTTAGAATATTTAAGGCAAATAAATGACAAAATAATGGTAAATGAAATGACAAATGATTGGCAAATGAATGACAAATGATGGCAAATGAATGACAAATGATATTAAATAAATGATAAATGATATTAGAAAGCACGTAAAGTATAAATTAAAAAAAGGAATGTCAATGTGAGAAAAATCTAACAAAGAATGTAAGAAAGTGAAAAGTAAGCTCATGTAAGATAGGCAAAAAGGAAAACATGAAAGAAAGAAAATGAAATGTAATTGAGATGTGAAACAAACATGAAGAAGGCATATATGTAATAATGGAAAAAGAGTGAAAAATCAGTTGTCCACAATAGAAGGTAAGTACAATAATGACAAATGAAATAAAAGAGTGATCCATAGTTACTCAAACATGTTTTTTTCTCTAAGGATAGATAAAACTGAAACAAAGTAATGCTAGCATGTTTTTAAAGAGATGAAGAAGAAGGAATAAGAGAAGAGGGAAGATAGATTTGGAATAAAAATTTGCCTATCAATTGGGGAAATGAAATGGGTGGAGGGGAGAATGAAGTAAAAATAAAGGTAGAGGAACTCTTTATCAAATCCAAAACACTCAATATTAGGTTTGCCAAAACAAGGGGATTTTCAACCTTAAGGACTCTGAAGAACTTCTCTTAGCTACATAAGCCTTAGGTCAACAAATTCAATATATAGATCATCCCATGAAGGCTATATGCATGAAAATTAAAATGGACCTACCTTCCTAAAATGTTTTCCCCATTATTCAAGACCCCTTATAGAGTTGTCAGTCTACTGTAAAGATTGGGTACTTGCATGATAAATTAAGTAACACTAAAATATTTTTTTCTCCTCTTCTAATCTACTAGCCTACCACACCCCAAAGGACCTCGGATCTATCATGAGGCCAACTATGGAGTTTGAGCTTCAACTATAAGAAGGAGATGTGATTTAAATCACATCTTTTAGTGTGATTATACTTTTTAATAATATTTTTGCCTTTTGATATCATTGCCTTTTGATTCAAATGATTTGGCTTTCAACTTTCTCGATGGCTTTTTCTAGATTCCTCCTCTTTACGGATTTGGAAGACCAAACACGGGTGCTAAAGATGACTTTAATTTGAATATTTGGGACAAGGTTGATAAGAGAGAGAACCTCAAAGAGCATGGGGTCTAAGAGTCTCATAAATCTAGGTGAAATAAAAGTGTTATCTTGACTTCAACCTTATTTTATCCAATATGGAGTGAAAAAAAGGGGGAATCAAGAGGAATGACACATGGAACAATTTTAATTACTTAAAATCATAAAAAAAAATGTGACAAAGGAGAAAAATGGATACAATGACAGAAAAATGTGTGATTCCATATCATAATAATGAGGGAAATGGAGGAAAACATTCTAACATAGATTGTTTGCAAATTCCATCTAGCAAAAGAAGCAAAAGCTAAAGTTGAGAAGAAAGATCAAGAACATGAAAATATGGTGATTTAATGATGAGGTCTAGGTCCTATCCATGGTCTTAAACTATAACTTCATAAAAGATAAACCCATGAGGGTGCTAAAAGGATAAGTGAAAGATAAATAAAAGATGGTAGTTTTGTGAGGAACTTCAGGTCCTATCCATGGTCTTACAAAGAAACTCATAAAAGAGAAACCCAAGGGGTGAAATAAGAAAAATGTAAAACATAAGTGAGAAAAATAAGTAAAAGGATGGTAATTTTGTGAGGAGTGTTAGGTCATATCCATGGTCTTACGAAGCAACTCCCAAAAGAAAAACCCATGCAGATGTCAAAAGAGAAATGTCAAAAGATAAAGAAAACAATGGTACATCAAGAGGTAAATGATAAATAAAGGGGAAAAAATGATCATAAAGCTAATAAGGCAAAGAGTGACATAAAAAGACAAATAAAAGAGGTATATAACGACAAAAATGAAAATAAATGCCAAATGTAATGTGGAAGAAAACCAAAGAATGTAAAGGAAAATAATGGCGCTAGTAAAATGAAAATAAAGGAAGGAAATAAAAATACACAAAAACAAAGAAACATGAGACAAGAAAATAAGTAAGACCTATGCTAATGGTTGTATTAAAGATGAGTATGTGAAATACAAGTCTATATGTCTCTAAAGGTTTCTTAAAGCTAGATGTGTTTGTTATTATGCATTGTAGAATAAGAAAGGGCATCACAAGATGTCCCAAAGGGTAAGTAGATATAAATATGGGAATCACAAGATGCCCCAAAATCTGAATGGACATGTGGATGGGCATCACAATATGACCCAACATGTGAGGTGGAGTGAGGTAACATTAAACTATTAAAATTATTTACATTGGGTTGGTAGGTGTATTTTTTTTTAAGGATGTTGAATGTGACATATGATGTGTAGGAGAGGTATGAGGATATAAAGGAGGTAAAGGAGGACCATGGATGATATGCTTTGGAATAGGCATTTGAACTAGATACTCTTTTTGTTCATGTGACCTAAGAGGTTGAGGTTCAATAGATGCAACAATATGTTTAAATTTTTTCATGTTAGCTATCATTTCCTTATTGGTGTAGGAATAAAGATCAATTGTGGTTTGAAAAAAATTAATAGATGAGGTATAGGTATGGGATGATTATTGTTGATCATTAGGTAGTTGATTTTGATGTGATCATGGTTCTTTAGATTGGAGTTGAGAAGCTTGAAGATAATCTTGATAATGTTGTTTTGTTAGAGTATCAAGATTGAAATGTGAACCAAGGAAGAAAGAATAAATAGATAAAGATCATGATAAGACTCATGACAATGACCTATAGTAGCATGCCACCAACAAAACTTATCAAGATTGTACCATTTAGGAGGAGGTTTAGAAGGATAAAAGCTCATTAGTTTAGAATGTGAAAATTTCATCATAAGTTGTTCTAGATTCAAGGGAGGGTTGGTTGGGTTAAAATTGGTTGAATTATATGCTCCAATTTGAGATTGGGGAGACTTAGATGAATCAATGTTATGAGAAAATGATTGGAAATATGTTTTAGTATATGTTTGAGGTGGTTCAAATTGAGTCATAAGAAATTATTGTCTTTTTGCTTGTTCTAAGGCTTCTTCTAAAGTTTTAAGGGAAAATATTCAAACTTTGTATCGAAGATGATCCTTAAAAGTTGTTAAAAATAGTTTTAAAATAATATCATAATTCATGTTATGGTCCAATTTATGAGCAAGAGACTTCCATCATTTGATGAAAGTGTGAGCAGATTCATTAGGAAGTTGCTTGGCATTGATGAAATTTCTAAATTAATTTTTAGGAAGGTCATCATGTTAGAATTCCTTCACAAGAGAATTGACTAAATCCTCTAGTTGTGAGATGGAATTTTTAACAATTTGGTTGTACCATTAAAGTACATTACCAACAAAGGTTTTGTCTAAAATCTTGGTGGTATCAAAGGTATTAGTTTGGACCCATTACTTATAGAGATTACCAAAAGACTTAAGAAAGATAGTAGGGTCCTTAGTCCCATTATATGTGATAGTTAGATAAATGTTTCCAATGTATATATTTGTAATTAATGGGGATAAAGGTTCATTTTGAAGATGTTTAAGCATTTGTTTATTTATTGGAGGTTGAGGAATGATATTTCCATTATCATCTCTAAAAGGAGGGATAAAATTTTGATTTGGTTGAGACATGATGACTTGAGGTGGTTGACTAGTCATTTTTAATAAATGTTGTTGCATGTTCATCACTTGAGAGGTGTTAATTATTTACATGATGTTCATTTTTTGTATGACTTGTGCAAGAAGTTGAGTTGTATCAATAGGTGGGTTGGTGTTTTTAGGAGGGGTATTAGTGTTGGTAGGAAGAGGATTATTAGTTTTGATGGGAGGAGGATTCTTTGTAGGTGGAGGATTCCCAACATTAGTGTTAATTACCTTAAGTGTGGTAGAAGAAGAAGAAAGCTTGGTAAAGCCATCATTCTTGTGAGGAGTGTAAATAGTATTATCATCAAGGTTTTTGAATAATTTGGAACCATCTAGATTATCAATTTGAGTGGTTTCAACCATGTTACTTTGAGAATTAATAAGACTTGGTGATCTTGTTATGGGTGTAAAAATAGGATTGTGAGCATTGGTTATAAGGGTATGAGTGTTGATAAAAGAGGGATCAGTTGGTAGAATATTCTCAAAATTAGTATTAAGAAGAGGATTAGGAGAATTACCTCAAATATATTACATTATATAGTGATTGGTTTTGGTTTAAGAGAAGAGGAAGGAATAAATTGGATAGTTTCATCTGAAGTAATGAAATAAGTGAGATTATTATTGTAAGATTTGGATAAAAAGCCACCCAAGAACCAAAATGAGTGAAAGGGAAGCATAGCAAGGAAACCAAAATTGATAGAATAAACTATATTATATTCAATAGTAATGTTAATACAAAGCCTTCACATGCTTCTCTATATATTTGTCTATGAGAGAAAGAAGTGAGTATATATAAGATATACCACCTAAGAGACTAAAAACACATAAAATGTGGGATAAAATAAAAAGCCCCAAAGTAAGCTTAAGTAAGTGTGAAAATGTCTAAGTGATGGAACCGGTTAGGGGAATAACCCTTTTCACACTAGGAAGTGAGAAAAAGATCCTAGAAAGGTACCAGACATGAAGATAAACTTTTTACACTAACACCCCCCCCCCCTTAAGTGAAACTTGGGGGAAAATCCTACAAAAGTAAACAAGAATGGGTCCCGGTAACTAGGTCTGATAACGTACCCATGTACACACTAATCCCCTCAAAACATAAGAGAAGGATAAAACCTATAGTAAAAAACTTTCCCCATGAGAGGATGATGAAGGAAGGTCAAGTGACCCCCTAGAAGCAGTGTCCTACACCCCTAAGAGAGTTCACAAATGATGTAACTTACTCTCAATAAAAGGTTTGGTGAATATATATGAAACTTGCTCTATCATAGAAAAGTAGCATAGATCAATGACTTGCTCCTAAATCAGCTCGTTGATGTAGTACATATAGATCTTGATGTGTTTGGTCCTTTGATGATGAACTGGGTTCTTCAAGATCTGAATGGTACTCTGATTATCACAAAGAATAATAGATGGTTGTGGAATAGTGATGCCAAACTCAATCAAAATATTTTGAATCCAAATGGCCTTAGTAGAAGCATTAATATCCCCCTCATACTTAGCTTCAATCAAAGATAGAGCAATATCATGTTGCTTCTTACACTACCAACTAATGGGGACAAAACCAAGGTGAATGTTATGGCTATATGTGGACTTACAATCCTTAGAATTTTTAGCCCAATCAGAATCTTTATATCCAACCAAGTCAAGACTAATCCTAGTTGCATAGTGTATCCCATGTCAAGGAGTGTGCTAAATGTAATGTAAGATGCATTTGACTACCTTCTAATGAAGTTCATGGGGATCTTGCATAAAGTGAGAGACCTTTCCAACTTCAAAACAAATGTTAGGGTGAGTGTACATCAAATATATGAGACTTTAAATAAGTTGATGATACAAAGTGACATCAACTAGTGGAGTAGAACACTTCACCTCAAGATTAACTCTAGATAGGAAGGGAGTCTATGCAAGCTTACAATCAACCATATTAAATCAAGTAAGTAGATCAAGAACATACTTGGGTTATGCAAGTGTGATCCTAGAGGAAGACTGAGTGATCTCAATCCCAAGAAAGTAGTGAAAAAATCCCAAGTCAATCATAGCAAAGTATTTGTGTAAAGCAGATTTGACTCTATCAATGATGGATGAAGAACTCCCAGTAAGAATTAAGTCATCAATATAGAGGACCAAAAGTAAATGAGAGTTATTTTGTCTCAGAATGTAGATAATGGGATTCGAGTGACAACATGAGAAGCTAGTCGATAGAATAAATGAGTCCATATTGGCATACCAAGCCTAAGGGGCCTATTTGAAGCCATAGAGAGACTTACGTAAGTGATAAACCAAAGATTATTCCTCAATGAACCCTTGTGGCTATTCCATTTAAATTTCTTCTTGAAGATCCCCATGAATAAATGCACTCTTCACATCCATCTAATGTACAACCCAACCATGATCTACAATAATAGCAAGAGTTAAATGAATGGAGTTCATCTTAGTAATAGGTGCAAATATCTCACTATAGTCAACACTAGGAACTTGTGAGAAACCTTTGGCAACAAGGTATGCTTTGAAATTATCAGTTGTTCCATCCGCTACATATTCGGTTTGGTAGATCCACTTACAATGAACCATATTCCTTCCCTTTGGAAGGGGGAATAAATACCAAGTGTTGTTCCTCATTAAGGAACTATATTCTTCCTCCATTATTAAGTTCCACTCAGCTTGACTAGATGCTTGACAAAAATATTATGGATCAGAAGCAAGTGTAATGTATACATATGGAAGATGATGATGTTGTGATTGAGTTTTTTGAGTGTCTGAAGGATCCCTAAAAAATGTACCTACTGATTGAAGAGTCTGATAGACCCATCAAGATGATGATGAAGATGGGGTTATAGTAGAATTTGAAGATGGCCCTAGTGGAGGTGATAATGAATCATCTAAATCACTATCATCAAATTCCAATGTGGATGGAGGATATGGAGTGTTAAAGGCCAAGGGAGAGATTGTCTCCTAAAATTTAATGATCTTAGCAATGAAAATCTCCTTTGTCTCTAGATCTAAAAGTTTATATCCCTGGACACCATTGGGATAGCCAACAAAAAGGTAATGCCAACTCTATTGTTGAAGAGCCTTACATTTTTCTAAAGATTGCATGACAATGTAGGGGAGACAAAGACTCAAAAATGTCCTACAATAGGTTTTCCACCACACCAAGATTCAAAAGGAGTCACACCTTTCAACTCTTTATGAGGAATGCAATTCTAAATGTGAGTGGCATAATTAATATCTTTGGCCCAAAAATCTAAACCAAGAGAGCGAGCATGTATCATGCAAGTTTTCATTTCCTTTAAGGTATAATTATTCCATTCAATAACACCATTTTATTATGGTGTGTAACAATAGAATATTGAAGGTTGATCCCTTCAAGTGTGAAAATTTTCTCAAGGTGATGATTCATATATTCTTAGCCATTATCAGTGTAGAGAATTTTGAGAGATTTTTTAGATTGTTTTATAACATGAGCCTTAAACTCTAGAAACTAGTTGAAGACATCACTCTTCTAACAAAGGAAGTACATCTAAGTAAACTATGAATAGTCATCAATGAAAGTGAGGACATAATGGGTTTTGATAAAAGATAATGTGGGAAATGGACCCATATAATCACTGTGAACCAATTCAAGGACTTGTGAAACCCTCCAAGATGACCCTTTGTCAAACTTCTCCTCTGGATGCTTGTCGATTGTACAGCCTGAACATATGCCATTAGAAAATTTAATGGGAGGAATTCCTTGAACCATATCCTTTGAGCTGAACTACTAAAGATAGTGGTAGTTGATATGGACAAACCACTTGTGCCATAGTTTACTCATCGAATATGTATAAGTGAGCAAACTAGTAGAAGGGGAATGAGGCACAAAATGGAAGAATGCATATAATCAAGACTCATAATTGGATTTTCCCATCGAGACTAAGGCATTATCCTCAAGATCCTAATTTTTTAGTAAATTAGGAAAGAACTTAACTTTATTTCCATTCCCAAGATGTGTGATCTGGTAGATTGAGAGAAGGTTGGCACATAAATTTGGAACATAAAGTACATCCAAAAAGGTGCCTTCTTGCATTGTAACTGATAATTTTTTAGTAACATCCACCAATATATCATCTCCTATGACAAAATGAGGCAATGAATAAGGTTCCAATGAAAAAATTGTTCTTGATTAGAACCCATATGATGTGAGGCCCTGAACTCAAGTATCCATTGTTGAGAAGACTTGTTAGTTGCAACAAGTGTTAGAGTTTTCCCTTTGGATTGTAAAGTAGAAGGAGAGGATTCCTTTGTATAAGATGATGTCAAATTGATTTTATTTTTCTTGAGAAAATACTTTAAGTCATCAACTTGTTTAACATGACAATGATGCTCATCATGACCATATTTCTTGTAATATGATCAAGTTGGTCGTCCCTTCTTCTAAAAATCCTTTTGATTCTTGTAGGATGTTGATGCTACTGATGTTAGATGTGAATACTATGGAGGTGATTTTTGTGTCTTTGACATGTGTTGTTTCTATTGCTTAGGACCTTTGGAATGTTGAAGAGGTCCTTCCATTAATGCATGTGACTCAGAGGGTTTGAGAAGACCCATAGTGAGCAACTTGGTTTGCTTAAGCATTATCATTTCACTAAATGACTCAAATGTGGCCATAACATAGGCCTGACCCATTATCAGTCTATGAGTATGAAAGTTAGATATAAATGTAGCATATTCAGTAGGAAGCTTGCCAAGCACATTGAAAATTACTTGAACATTTTTTTATCAACTCTACATTCTTTGAGTTGTATGCAGAGTTCATGTACCATAGTGACAGTCTTGAATATTATCAAAAGAAGGCAGATCAAGATTAGAGATTTCAATGTCAATTTGATACCCTCAAACCTCATCCATTTTACAATATAATTTCTTAAGGATGTCCCATGCCTCCTTAGGATTTTGACACTGATCAATATGAAATAGGATATCTAAGGAAATGAATGTGCGTAGATAGTCAAGAGCTTTAATGTGTTCAATTAACCATGTAGTGGTTTCCTTGGGATCCATGGGTTCTATAAATGTACCCTCAATGTAGTGGGTGTATCCTTTCCCCATTATTGCACTCCATGCATGTGATTTCCATATATTGTAATTATATGGAGTTAACAAAGGACAAGTAGGATTATACATGGTAAAGTAATGCAAATACACACACAATGTGGAGATCAACACACCAACACAACCCCCCCAAAATTACTCAATTAAGAATCCCCCTCAGAAAATAATGATTTTGGCACTTCATAATTCAGTGTGTTTATAATGTTGGAGTTTGTTTTTTCAGAGTTTTATAAAGTCTAAGATGGAACCTAAAATTGAAAGTACAAACAAATTACAAAATTATAACTTCAAATTGATACTTATATGTATATATCAAAAAAATATTCACTTTAACAAAAAAATCACCTTGATCTGAGGTTGTATGTGAAAGTTACAAGCATTTAAAGGTCAAAAAATTGTGATTGTCTGTCAGATCTGATGAGAAAACTATTTTTTTGGAAAATTGGGACAATAATAAGAAAATTTGATTACACCACTATATAGAGCATAAAATTATACCCTAAATCAAAAAAAATTGTGCTGAAAAAGGAGTCCATACGCTCAAGATATGAGCCTCTGAAGTTGAATTGTAAATTCAAAAGCATGCAATGTGAAGGGGTCAATATCCAAAAAAATTATGCTGACGTCAACATGATGTCATATACCAAATTTGGTAGAGATACTACCAATTTTATGGATGCCACCATATTTATTTATGGCTAACTACATTTAGCTGTGACTAAATTTAGTCATGACTAAACTTGCTTCTAGAATTAGTGAACTGTTAGATTTGGCAGAACTACCAAAAAAAGTCACCAAATTTAGTGGAGGCAGCACTATGATAAAAATAAATTAAATAGTACTCAGTAAAATAGTAATAATTTTTTCTTTATTCAATGAAATTCAAAAATTCAAATTTTTTTGGAAAGTTGAGAGCGAGATGCACAAAACCCAAAATTTGTGTTGAGCGATTAATTATAATTAGAGATCTATATGAAGAAGAAAAATGTGATTTTTTTAATTAAAAACTTAAATCTAACTTCAAATGTCCAACTGGGACAAAATAAGAGTTAGATCTGACTTCTCATATACCCTAAATGTAATTAAAAACTTGTATTTGCTCTCGAAGGTTAAAAAACTTTAGAAACAAAACTTTCAAATTTTCTTCAACCCTCTTCAAATTTACGTAAAACCACTTGTAGATGGAGCCTCCAATGTTCAATTGAAAAAAAATTAAGAGAGATACTATCTTTCTTGGATGATCGGATTGTGGTGGTGAGCTCCAAATTTGCTCCAAGATGCTTCAAAAATCACCTACAATTAGCAAATAGATAAAGAAACCCCCCAAAATTTGGTAATTTTTCACAATTTTTTTATTCTCCAGATCTTTCAAAGATGCAAGAGAATAGCATACTCATTTTATATATAAAATAACATATATGTGCTCCTAAATATCCTAAAAATCTATCCTACAACTCATAACTGCTCTGATACCATGTAATATTTGGCTAAAAAGCCACCCAAAAATCAAAATGAGTGAAAGAAAAGCATAGCAACAAAATTAAAATTGATAGAATAAACTATATTCTATTCAACATGAATGTTAATACAAAGCCTTCACTTGCTTCTTTATATATTTCTATATGAGAGCAAGAGGTGAGTATATATAATATATACCACCTAAGAGACTAAAAACACATGAAATGTGGGATAAAAGAAAAAATCTCAAATTAAGCTCAAGTAAGTGTGAAAAGTTCTAAGTGATGGAACCAGTTAGGAGAATAACCCTTTTCACACTAGGAAGTGAGAAAAAGACCTTGAAAAGGTACCAGACATGAAAATAAACCTTTTACACTAGAAATTATCCAAATCCTTGATTATGCAATGTTCTGGACTAAAGGAAGGCTAAAAAGATGTCATCATGATGAAACAAGACTAGATAACCACACAAGGAGAACAAAAAGTGACAAAAAATAGTACAGGGTCAACTAGGTTGATCCTATACAGAGCTGAAAAGGGTCTACAAATAGTACAGGGTTGACTAGGTCAATCCTATATAGTTAATAAAGGCTATACAAGGTATAGGGTCAATTGGTTCGACCCAGTATAATAGACAGGGAAGATGAGAAAGTTTGTAAAAAATCATGAAAATGAAATAAGATAATTTTGTAAGTAATGAAAAGTAGAAAGTATTGAAAGGAAATAAATAGTCAATTGGATTAATGTTGTCTAATCTAATTAAATCACACAAAATAAAACCTTACACTAACACTGGTTAATGCAAGTTTTTACACACACAATTGAGCAAAGAGAAAGCAATCAACTTGAAAAGTAAAGAGCTAACTAATTGGATAATTGAATGTTTATTAAATTATTAAGATATGATTTTTAATGTGATTGGAGGTTGGTTATAAACAAGGCACTAGATAGTAATCTAAGGATGGTTTCAGGTAGTTTGGGCTAAAAGAGACTATAGTGGAAATGATATAGGCTTGGTATTAGGGCCTACCCCCTCACTTCACACATTTTAGCAATAAGCATGTTAGATATTTAGCCAGAATATACCATTAACCATGATTTACACTTGACCAAAGCATCAAGTCAGCTTTCCCCTTGGTGATGAAATCCAAGTAAGTTGGCCTTGGGTAGACAAAATATTAAAGTGCTTGTTTATGTTTATGTAATTTTGTCATGTGTGCATAAAATAAAAATAGTAAAACTAAATGGTTAATTAAAAACCACCTAATTAGACTATGTGAACTATTATAAGCATGCAAGTAACAAGAAAAGAAATGTGTGGGCTAATTACTAGCAAATATGAAGCTAATTATAACTTGAAACAAGGTATAGTGTTGATACTATATGCACAAAATGTAGAAAAATATCAATAGGTTTGAACCTATACTACAGAATCAAGGCTTGAAAATGATCTAGGTCGATAAGGTTGATTCAATTATTTTAGACAACACATAGAACACAGAACTAGGTTGGCAGGGTCAATCTAGTTGACTGTGCAATAAAAATTTTAAAGACTACAAATTTTGAAAGGAAAGATAAAAAAGAAAGAAATAGAGAGGTAGAAAGGAACCTTGGTGGATCAGAGATGAAATGAAGAAAGATTGATAATGAAAAACCTTGGAGTATATTGTCAAAACCTACAAATTGGGTCGATATGATTGATCAAGTTGTGCAAGAACCTACTGCAGAGTGTTGAAAATATACAGGTTTAATTGGGCCAACCTAGCAGGCTAAACTAGATGTTTGAAAGGCCAAAAACCTATATTAAATTGACTAGGTCGATCTAGTTGCCTATTCTTAGAAACTTGTGCACATAAGTTAGAAAATTGGGTCGACAGAGTCAATCTAGTATGATAAAATTAATGACTAAAAGAATGAAAATAAGTGAAATAAATCCTTCAAGGGTTAGTTTCACATCAAGTTCACTAGAATTTAATATGAATGTGAATTCAAAGTGAATGCTAATACTAAAAAGAAAATAAACCAAAATGGAAATGTGAAGATGATCCAACTAGTGGTGGGATAGGATTCATGTCAGGTTCACCAGAATGTATGCAATCAAAAATGCATCATGTCTATAAATCAATCCTAGATTGAAGAAGATAGAGCATACCTACACTTCCAATTGGGATACACTTGTTATGAAAGAGCATGACTAATATGGGGATCTGCTAGACCAGATCAGGGGATCACTTGTCACAACATATCATGCTAGGAAGGGTTCAAAAGCCTATAGTCTACCACAATCATACAACAACCCTAATGGAGTCCTAAGGTTTAAATCATTCATTTATTCTAATAACAGGAAAGTAAATCTAATCCAGTGCACATCAAATCTTGTGGCATAAAGTCAGGGTTAGAAATAATAAAACAACTAAACTAAACATATATTAGAAGACATATACTCATGTCAATGTATATATAATACTAATACATGGGAGAAAAATACAAATGTATTATCTATCTACTCTTATAAAGGATAAATAAAGTTAGGAATACTTACCTTTGAAGATGAACCCACCAAGCCTCAATCTCTCCCTTGACCAAGGTGCTTCATAAGAGATTATTGTGGTATGTAAAGATAATAAAGATAAATCAGCTCTAGGATACATAACCTATCTAAGCATCCAAAAAACTTCTCCACAAGACAATATCTATATCTCTAAATAAATTATGTAACCTTAAGATTTATTCCTTTAGTAGAATGGTCAATAAGTAGATGTTTATTTGTACTTCTTCGCTATTAATTATTCTCTTCTAAAATGGTGGGAAATGAACTTGTATATTTAGGTGGATCTTTCCCTAAATCCTCCAATAAATGTCAATTGTACAAGGTTGACCCAATCAACCCAATGTGTTTTCAAAGATAATTCACTAGGTCTGAGTTAGGTCAGTTGAAAGGCTAACAAGCTAAGAAAGTAAAAAATACCCCTAAATTGTACTAGATTGACCCAATCAACCTAGTATAGGTGACTATCTAAAAGGGTGTTAAGGAAATAAAAGGAGGATGGAAAGAGGAAAATACTGGAATAGGTAGGACTGAGAAGAATAAGCTTAAGGTTAAATAGTTTTGGGAGACAAGTGTATAGATGGTAAGTGGTAAAAGGGACAACAATCTTATGAAACATCAATGGTCTACCCACCCCTTTCTCGGTGCACTCCTTAAAACATGCACTTATAGAGATTGAGACTAGATAGGTTCCTGCAAGATACAAAGTGTTAGTAATCAATAAAAATTTGAAAATATTATGTGTATATAGATGTTTTACTTACCTTTGCCTAGTTTTCTCTCCCATGACCTCCTAGCCTATACATAATGGATTATAATAGGGATGAGGTAGAACATGTTAACATAATTTTAATAAGTTTGGACCAAGTTATGGACTAATATGAAAATATATTTTTTGTATGCAGTTTGGGACTAGGAAATCCCTACCTAAAAAAAAGGTCCATCTACTATGGATACTATATCATCACTATATTGATGGCTAGATTACTATGAATTTATGGTTTAAATATTAAGTAGACTTGATTTTATGATTTCAAACACAATAAAATTACCAATCCCATTAGTCATAAAAATTTAAAAGATAAATGAGGATGACCACCTAAACTTATGTAAAAAAAATTGGATACCCAAACAATAAATCCAAAACATAATATCACACAACTGAAAGGCAAAATGACCAAACATGAAAGAAACATAACTAAACAAATATTATGAATGCATCCCAATCATAGCCTATTTCTATCAAAACACATCCACATCAAAGAAAACTCAATATTGTCCAACCTCAACCATGTCCACATCCTCAACCACATCATTAGTCTCCTTGGCCTTGTCACTACCAGTAAGATCAACAAACAAAAACCCATACCACTACCACTACCTAGATGTACATATAAGGAGCCATGACTTCCATGCCACTCAATGATACCATTACCTTCAATCCACCTATCCACTCAGAAACCCACACTATTTTATCCCTTAGAGAATGACTAGGAGAAATTATAAACCCACAAAATGAAAAATTAGGCTAATGACACCTGTCTCTACATATACCACACCCCCTACCTCAATGTCTGCCACCTCCTCTACCTCTGAAGAAACCTTCAAAAATGGCCATAAATGAAGAATCTAACCAAGATAAATTATGATTCCCACCTTAACCTAACCTCTCCACCAACAAATAACAAACCTATAAGAAGGTCTTCAGCTCCCAACAACCCCTCAAAAAAAATTAATATTCCCCCAACTTCCCAACAACCTAACCCCTTGATCCTAATTAGATAATTATCCATATCTTTCATGGTCTCATTGGTATGCATGTAACTAGATAAATATTATAAATGGGGTTTCAAATCAATCAAGTCAAGGGTTGACACCTACCCTATGAAGTATTGCCTTGTCACATAAAGTATTGCATCTAATAAAATTAGGAGACCAAATAGAAAAATATTTTCTCCAATTATCTAAAATATTTTAAATAAATTAAACCTTGATAATATTTTCCTAATAAAGGGATAAATTGAGAATCATCAAACACTATGCCATCAAGAGTAATATCTAAGCTACCCGTGAATTTAGGTTAAATGCATAATTATGCCCCATGCTTATCAATAACTCTATCAATCATCACCTTCAAATTTTGAGATACAAATAAATACATCACTTATGATTTTACCATATTTTAAAGTCCATATATGTAATTCCAAACCAAATATCTCCTAAATAACCAAAGAGATTAAACTAGTAGGCATCCAAAAAATATTCCTTGATATTTTATCAAATAGAGCACTACGATAATCCATCTCCCACTTAGAGGCATGAATAAATAAAAATGGATCCATGTCCACCAAATTCTCAACCCCTCCCATGCTTCAAGTTCACAGTAAACATGTAGATATCAACACTAAAAACCCCAACACAAGACAAGTGGAAAAAGAGGAGAGATTAATAATAAGAAGGAAGAAATAAATTCCCCATTACATCTCACACACAACCCATCAAACCACCTAAAATATTGAGCACTAACACACTTGAAAATTATTACATCCTAGTGAAGAGTGAAGGGAAACAAATCATGAAAGGAAATGATGAACATTGCATTCTTAAAAAATTATAGAATGGAGATATTTTGTTTTTTCCCCATCATCAGTATAAATTATTTCTAGACCAACCCAATCATCCACTTGATTATTAATTAATAAATCATTTGACTAAAAAATACATTGGTTATCTAAGAAACCAACCACAGAGTTGGCCTCCCTAAATCAGTGTATGATAACCTAGTCTAAAATGATGCTTAGCAAAGGCCAAACCTTAGTCAAGATGTTGACAATGTTCCATGATTTTGTATTACCTTCCTATAGGGCCTAAATCAAAATCAATAAATCCTATTCAATACATAATTTCTCTATACCATATTGATAGAAATTTCAAGACCTCACATAAATGCATGTGCTTATATTTCATTATTCAACCTGTTAATAAATGACTTAGGCATAACTCTGATCAAAAATCCCACACAATCTCTAATGATACACCTAGCTCTTGAAGCTTTAGGATTTCCTCTAACATCCCCATCAAAATTCAATTTAAAGAAATTAGAAAGAGGGGGAAATCTAAATGATCCTCTTTTTTCCTAATGGAAGAGTGAACCTTAGCCCCATTTTTAGGGGGACCCTTAATTAGAGGTCAATTCGATCTTATCTTCACATCCCAGCTTGATAACTAAAGCTTACTTCTTCTCACATGAATGGAGACAACATCTAAAATGGTAATATCATCTTTCCACCAAACTTAATTCAAATGAATTTCCTTACCTTAGAGTATGCACAAGTTTATTTCCTTCCAAATTAACCAAATGAGAATTGTAGGAATAGCCTTTCAGAGACCAGAGGAAGGTGTCCTTAAACTAACCTCTAAAACACAAGGAAAAACCTTATAGTATCAAATAAGGTCTTTCCAACTCCAATTTATTTTATTATAGATCCACTCTAAGCATTTCACCACAAAAGGGCACAATAAAATGAGATGGTTCATTATTTTACTCGCCTCCATGCACATGCAGGATCTAAATGGTCTCACACAACCCATTTTGGAAAACCTATCCTAGGTTTGAATTTTACCTTGAATATTGAGTCAAGAAAAGGCCCCATATTTTTTAAGTCTAACCTTATTCCAACATAACCACTTGGACCAATAAAAAGAGTGGTATTAATCATCAGTAAGTTTATATCCAAGTTTAACTAAATAAAGTCCTGACTTGGCTCCCACCAACTGAACCTAGTCATCAATCTCATTGATAAAGATTTTTTTTCTAGATTAATAACTAGGATGCCTCTTTTATCAATGGGTATAAAGGTCTTGGATGATTCTTATAATGGTCACAGATCTTTGAGGGATTACCTAGAACTTATAGAGGCAAGGGTCATTCTTGTTAAGGTGTGGAGCCTAAAAGCTTCACATATGAGCGCATTACATAGTTGCAGGTTTACACAGTCACCGGCGTCGATCAGGAGCGACCGACGTCAGTCAGGAGTAGTTGAAGGAACACCAGCGTCGGCAGAGGATCGACCGATGACGGTCACAGGCAAACAGGCAGGAACCGATGTCGGTTACCTGTGCATCCAGAATGTTATTTCCGAGGACAGAAGCGAGTGTTTGCATGATGAGTTTAAGTCTTAGTCTTAAGTTCGCATTTCTATTATTAGCAAGATTGTTTTTAGAGCCCTTGTTCAAGAGGCTTAACTATTGGTTGTAAGTGCATGCTCAAGTTTCCTAATTCTATATGTAGGAAAGATCTTCTTAGCTTATTAGAGTATGAGTAGAACATTGTGAATGTTTTGAAGGATAGTACAGATTTGTATCAATCTAGGTTGTTGGAATTGATTGTACTTGAGAGAGAGAGCTCTTAAGGAATAGAGATCTAGAGAGAGATCTTGTTCATCTGAGAGAGGTGTGGAAGAAAGAAGTTTCTTCAATTGTATTCCTTTTGTAAAGAGTTTAATACAAGTTTTCAAGGTGTTTTCTTGTATCTCTTGTTCTGTGATATTTATCATTCTAGTTACTTATCTATATGATTTAATTCCATGTTTATTGCTTTCACAAGTGTAATCATTGTTGGTTGATCCCCAACAAGTGGTATCAGAGCCCAGGTTCACTAACAGGTGGTTCAGATCTATGTAGTGTGTATTGATTACAGGTTGCTCATAGGGGTTTCTACAGGGATTTCAGTTTGAGTGGGAAAAGCAATGGCAGAAGAAAGTAAATTGAGAATGGAGAAGTTTAATGGCAAGAACTATCAACATTGGAGAATGCAGATAGAGGACTATCTATATCAGAAAGATCTTTACTTACCATTAGGTGGGATTGCAAAGAAGCCCAAAGACATGGAGGATGAAGAATGGGAAGTTCTTGACAGAAAGGCTCTAGGGTCTATAAGACTGAGTCTGGCATCCACTGTGATATCTAATTTATCACAGGCAAAAACAACAGTAGAGTTAATGACTACGTTAGCAAATTTGTATGAAAAACCCTCAGCTTCTAATAAGGTATATCTTATGAAGCAGTTATTTAATTTGCATATGCAAGAAGGTGGATCTGTATCTAATCACCTGAATGATTTCCATGGAATTGTTAATCAATTAAGTTCAGTAAATATTGTATTTGATGATGAAATAAAAGCTCTTTTAATATTATGTTCTTTGCCTGAAAGCTGGCATGGCTTGGTAATGGTAGTTTCTAATACTGCATCTGCTTCAAATATTTTAAAAGTAGAGGATGTTGTCAGTGTTATCTTGAATGAGGAAATTTGCAGGAAAAGCACAGAGGAAACATCAGGGAATGCTTTAAATCTCGAGAGCAGGGGAAGGCAAAAAGAGAAGAGCAAGAGGAGATCAAGATCTAAGTCTAAGGTGAGAGGTAGATCCAAATCCAGAAATGGCAGGAGGCCACAATGCTGGAATTGTGGAAAGATGGGGCACATAAGCAGAGATTGTTGGTCAAAGCCTAAGGAGGACAATCAGCACGAAGGAAAGGAAGAGACAAAGGTTGCAGGTATTGCACAAGATGCTCTAATTTTCTCTTTGCATAATAATATAGAATCTTGGGTATTAGATTCTGGTGCATCTTTCCATGCTACCCTTAACAGAGAATATTTCAGTGACTATATCCATGGAGATTTTGGAATAGTATATCTAGGGGATGATGAGCCTTGTAAGATTATTGGCAAAGGTAAAGTGTAGCTAAAGATGCAGAATGGCAACACATGGGTGTTGAGAGATGTGATGCATGTTCCTAGCTTGAAGAGAAATTTGATTTCTATAGGAAAGTTAGGGGATGAGGGTTGTACAGTAACTCTCATAGCAGAATCTTGGAAGGTGACCAAGGGTGCACTTGTTATGGCCAGAGGTAAGAGAGTTGGTACTCTCTATTTATGTAATTGTGTTACTAATATTTCTCCTTCTGTATTATCTACTTCAGATGTGGATGCTAAATTGTGGCACTCAAGGCTTGGCCACATGAGTGAGAAGGGGATGTCAATTCTTAAGTCTAAAGGTAAGCTTTCAGATTTGAAAAGTATGGATCTAGAATTTTGTGAGCATTGTGTATTTGGAAAATAGAAAAGGGTAGTTTTCTGAAGACTGGGTCTACTAAGAAAAGGCATAAGTTGCAGCTTGTTCGCACAGATGTGTGGGGACCGGCTCAGGTAGCTTCTATTTGAGGATCACAGTACTATGTTACGTTCATAGATGATGCTACAAGAAAGGTATGGATCTACTGTATTAAAAAGAAATCTAATGTATTTGAGACTTTTAAGATTTGGAAAGCTATGGTTGAGAATGAAACAGGAAGAAGATTGAAGTGCTTGAGATCTGACAATGGTGGTGAGTTCTGCAGCCTTAAGTTTAACTGGTATTGTTATACACATGGAATTCGTAGGCAAAGGATGGTTCCAAGGACACCTCAGCAGAATGGAATTGCTAAAAGGATGAATGGAACGATCATGGAGCATGCAAGATGTATGAGATTGCATGCTGGGCTGCCCTTAGAGTTTTGGGCAGAAGCTGTTGACACCGTAGTGTACCTGATTAACAGAGGACCCTCTACAGCTCTGGATGGTGGAATTCTAGAAGAGGCATGGATAGGTAAAAAGGTAGATCTCTCATATCTCAAAGTTTTTGGTTGTGAAGCCTTTGTAAATGTAGATAAGGAAAATAGAAATAAGCTTGATGCTAAGTCTATGAGGTGCACGTTTATTGGCTATGGCTCAGATGATTTTGGTTTCAGATTTTGGAATCTAGGAACTAACAAGGTAATTAGGAGCTGTGATGTTGTTTTCAATGAAAAAGTGATGTATAGTGATCAGCTGAGGAAGCTGAATCAATCTGGGTAGAGCAATGAAAAAGTGATGTATAGTGACGGTCCAAAATGAGCTCGCGGGAAAAAGAAATAATCACTTGCAGGAAAACACAAAGACTAACATCGGTAGGGTAGGAATCGACGTCGGCAGTACAGAAACTGATGTCGGTCATACAGAGACCGATGTTGGCAGAACAGGCACCGACGTCGGTCAGGAAGAACCGACGTCGGCCAGTAACAGGTCTATAGGTGGCTGAGGTCGATCACTATCAGAGGTGGACAGCGTGTTGTGAATGAGTCCCAAACACCCATCAAGAGGTCAGAAAGGGTAAGTAAGCCTCCAATTAGATATTCTCCTTCTTTATACTATTTATTGCTAACTGATGGTGGAGAACCAGAGAGTTTTGAAGAAGCATTATAGGTGGAGTCCAAGAGTCAGTGGGAGTGTGGCATGGTTGAGGAGATGGAGTCCTTGAGAGAGAACCAAACATGGGATTTGGTTGAGTTGCCAGCTGGTAAGAGGACACTGAAGAATAGATGGACCTACAGGTTGAAGGAAGGTGAGAATGGATAGATGAGATATAAGGCCAGGTTGGTAGTGAAGGGATTTGCACAAAAGCTAGGTATTGATTTTGGTGAGATTTTTTCTCCTGTTGTTAAAATGACTTATATACGGGTTGTATTGTCTTTGGTTGCTTTTGAGGATTTGCATCTTGAGCAGCTAGATGTTAAGACAGCATTTCTTCATGGAGATTTGGATGAGAAAATATACATGGAACAGCCAGAAGGATTTGAGGTCAAGGGTAAGGAGAAGTTAGTGTGCAGATTGAAGAAAAGCTTGTATGGCCTCAAGCAAGCTCCTAGACAGTGGTATTTAAAATTTGACAGGTTTATGACTGAGCATGGCTACAGTAGATGTCAATCTGACCATTGTGTGTATTTCAAGAGATTTGATAATGGTAGATATATTATTCTATTGTTGTATGTAGATGATATGCTGGTTGCAGGATCACACATGCAGGATATCTCTGAGCTTAAAGTGAAATTAGCTCAAATGTTTGCTATGAAGGATTTGGGAGCAGCAAAGAAAATCCTTGGCATGAGCATTAAGAGAGACAAGAAAAATCATAGGTTGATATTGTCTCAAGAGGATTATGTGGACAAGGTGTTGAAACGGTTCAATATGCAGGATGCTAAACCGGTAAGCACACCTTTGGCTGGACATTTTAAGTTGAGTAAAGAACAATGTCCTAATTCACATGATGAGATAGAGTACATGAGTAAGGTTCCATATTCTTCTGCAGTAGGGAGTTTGATGTATGCAATGGTGTGTACTAGACCGGATATTGCCCAAGCAGTGGGAGTTGTAAGTAAGTATATGGCCAATCCAGGAAAGGAACACTGGAAAGCAGTTCAGTGGATCCTTAGATATCTGAGAGGAACTAGCAGTAGGCACTTGTGCTATGGAGGTTCAGATACTTCTCTACATGGTTATGTAGATTTAGATATGGCAGGTGATTTGGATGGCAGGAGGAGCACCACAGGTTATGTTTTCACTGTAGTTAGAATGGCGGTTAGCTGGATATCTAAGTTGCAGAAGGTTGTTGCCTTGTCAACTACAGAAGCAGAGTATATTGCAGCCATAGAAGCTAGCAAAGAGATGATATGGATGACACGGTTCATGGAAGAGCTTGGAAGGGAGCATGGAAGTTGCAGATTGTATAGTGACAGTCAGAGTGCAATCCATTTGGCTAAGAATTCAGCCTTTCATTCAAGAACCAAGCACATACAGCTAAGGTACCACTTTATACGTTAGGTATTGGAAGATGGTGAGTTGAAGCTAGAGAAGATCCATACAGATAGGAATCTTGCTGATATGTTAACCAAGCCAGTTACAAAGGAGAAGTTGAATCTTCATTCAACTTCTGTTGGTCTTCATGATTGAGTTGAAGATGGAGGAGCTAGAAGATGTTGCTGTACAGGTACTGGTGCAGCTGTTTATCTCCAAGTGGGAGATTGTTAAGGTGTGGAGCCTAAAAGCTTCACATATGAGCGCATTACATAGTTGCAGGTTTACACAGTCACTGGCATCGGTAAGGAGTGACCGACATCGGTCAGGAGCAGTTGAAGGAACGATGGCATCAGTAGAGGATCAACTGACGACGGTCACAGGCAAACAGGCAGGAACCGGCATCGGTTACCTGTGCATCCAGAATGCTATTTCCGAGGACAGAAGTGAGTGTTTGCATGATGAGTTTAAGTCTTAGTCTTAAGTTTGCATTTCTATTATTAGCAAGATTGTTTTTAGAGCCCTTGTTCAAGAGGCTTAACTGTTGGTTGTAAGTGCATGCTCAAGTTTCCTAATTCTATATGTAGGAAAGATCTTCTTAGCTTATTAGAGTATGAGTAGAACATTGTGAATGTTTTGAAGGATAGTACAGAGTTGTATCAATCCAGGTTGTTGGAATTGATTGTACTTGAGAGAGAGAGCTCTTAAGGAATAGAGATCTAGAGAGAGATCTTGTGCATCTGAGAGAGGTGTGGAAGAAAGAAGTTTCTTCAATTGTATTCCTTTTGTAAAGAGTTTAATACAAGTTTTCAGGGTGTTTTCTTGTATCTCTTGTTTTGTGCTATTTATCATTCTAGTTACTTATCTATCTGATTTAATTCCGCGTTTATTGCTTTCACAAGTGTAATCATTGTTGGTTGATCCCCAACAATTCTCTCCATCATTTAGGGAAGGAAAGTGAGAGACTATGTTGAATAGGTTTCTCTCCTTGGTTTTATAGTTTGGAAATTGAAAAATATGGAAGCCCAGAGCCCATTATTAATGATACAATATGAATTATCATAATTAATTTACTAAAATATAAGCATAAAACTCCATATGTGAGAACCCTGAGGGGGATTAGCAGTTGTGAAAACATTGAATGAATCATCAAATCCCAAATACTTATGTTGAAAAACATGACTCCACAAATCATCTGAGTGAGAGTGAATTCCCCACACCAACTTAGTTCCTAAAGCCAAATTTTTCAAGTCCAAACTTCTAATACATACCCCACCTTTAGTTTTGGGAAGACAAACATTGTCCCATTTAAGGAGTGAAATTTTCATCTTTTCATCACAACCTCACCATAAAAAGTCCATGATACAGATCAAATAAATTATCACCTTCACAAGAGACCTCAAAAATGGCATAAAGAACATATTTAATCAAACTTATCCACCCTAATAGCGACAATAAATTAACTTTCCATGTAGTAAATTGTGACTAAAAAGAAAGGATCAGTTTGTCCCATAAAGAATATTTTCCACCACCTTTGAATAAAGGTACCCCCAAGTATCTGCCAATAAATCTACCAATTTTTAAATCTAAAATGTCAAGAATTATAGCCTACATATTGAAATGAATGCTTAAGAAGAAAATTTCTAATTTGGCATCATTTAAATCTTGACTCGAAGTCTCAGTGTAAGTACTCAATAAAATCTTGAAGTTCCTAACATCTCTTTCACTAGTGGCACCAAAGAGGAAAGTATCATCATCAAATTATTGATGAGATAATTTTTACAAACCTTCTTCAATATTGATACCTATAATGATCCCATCTACCTTTTCCCCTCTAATACCTCACCCTAATTGTTTCACCATTAGAATTAAAATAAAAGGTGAAAGTGGGTCACCTTTCTGGAGACCACTTGAGGACTCAAAAAAAACCAACCAGAGATCCATTAACAAGGATTGACAATCTAAGTCTAGAGATACCACTATAAACCAAGTCATACCAATACTTTCCAAACCCAAAATCACCAAGAAATTTCATCACAAACTACCAATTAACTCTTTCAAGCTTTGATGATGTCCAATTTAATCAACATCCCTCTTTTATTACCTTGAGAGAGGGAATGGATGATTTCATGATCTGCACCATGGGGCCCAAGACCAAGTGTGTGGGGGATAATTGAGTTTGGTTATGTACAGTGAATGTGTAAATTTAATTTAGATTAAAAAAATAAATGCATTTGATAGATCAAAAGTCTTTGCTTCTAGTACATATAGTTTATATTCAATAACAAATAATAGGGAAATGGTATAATGGATTACAGTGCATGAATTATAGAGTAGATATGTGGAGCATGTTATATTCATTATGATTATATATGGAATTGACACTTGGTCTATGGATGCATATGTTTTATAATTATATAAAAATAATACAAGATTAGTTACAATTGTTATTGATTATAAAGAATATGGCTGAGTCATTTCATCTTCCTTATTGGATGATGGTTGAGTTTTCATGTTGGTGGTGACTAACATTTCAAATAAAAAGATCCCCAACTAAAAAGTGCCACCTAATCAACCTTGAAAATATATCAAGGTGACATGTGGATGTGATGGAGTTAATATAAATGTGGGCACATGAGTCTATAATTGAATACCAATGAGGTGTGCAAGGTTGTGAGCTGAGTAGTGCACAATAAAGTACACTAATTATTATCAGGCATGATCTAACTGTTAAATTCTATGAACACATGTAAGGCTTATACACAAGTTTGTAAGAAACCCTCATGTTGAGGATTGAAATATATATGTAGAGAAATAAGTGAGGATCTTATTCTTGTTTTCAAGATCTATGCACATATCATTACCCTTTCTTGAAGAGCAATGATCTTCATTGTATTGGTGTACAACTAAGGAAACTAAACTTAAAATTATTCTAAAGTGTACCACTTGTCATGATCAACATATGGTTTAAACTTGACCACTCATAAAATTTTGTGTGCCAAGGTGAGTGTGTGCATTTATCACTTTAAGGATCTGGTCCTTATCTTCAAGGTGTAAGTGTTTAGGATCTAAATTAAAAGGATCTTATGTCACTATTGGATCAAAAATTGGCATGGTGAAACGCTTGAGAAGTTCCATGTTGAATATTGGATGCAAGCCCAAGTATGGAGGGAGATAAATAATAAATTCATTCTCACCAACGGTGCATAAAATGGTGTAAGGACCACAATGCAAAGGCTTGATCTTCTAGTATGGACCTTTGAAGTGTTCCTTTTGAAAGTGAAACTAAATTTTATCACCAATTTGGAATGCATGAGGTGTGTGATGTGTGTCATAGTGCTCCTTGTACTTTGATTATGTGTGAGAGAGAATCTATTGAAATTTTTGATGAATAGACTAGATATGTCATAGAAACTTCTTATCTTTGTCTACTTCATGTTCTTGTGTGTGTGACTTAGGGCCTACTAGTGTGTAGTATGAGATGTCTAGAGGTGCCAAAGGTTGAAACCCAAGACACGTCTAGAATGGACAGTGACTCATAGAGTTGTTGATGGATCTGTTGTAGTCATGTTGAATATACAAGATATTTTCATCCTAAGTGTGAACATGTGCATGGTTGTACATTCATAAAAGATGAACAAGAGTGAAATTCACCACTTTGAATTGCCCATATGTATGTGGATGAAAATTCATCGACTAATATAGTTGTTGCCCATCAAGTCCCATAAATCTTGACAAAAATGGCTTACAAAGTGTGGATCTTGGTCAAAGATAATGGATGGTAGAATCCCAAAATGAAAAAAAACATGGTTGAATAAGGCTTGCACAATGCTAACTATGTCAATGTCTTTCCTACATGTGATCATGATAGACATCTTGGAGAACCTATCTACTAAAATAAACATAGCATCATGTTGTTATCTCATCATAGGAAACCCAGTCATGAAATCCATGTTGATAGATTCCCATGGTCTTGATGGAATTGGAATGTGTGTAAATTCATATCTTCATGTTCATAGGCTTGGAGATACAACAAGGAATGCAATACTTGATGTGGTGTTCCACATTTATGCATATGTGTAACTAGTAAAAGTGTGACTTTAATGTGGCTAGATTATTTTTCACACTGAATTATCTCAAGGTCTTAGTGTAGTGCACATCCTAAATGAGTTTTTGGTGAGGTACACCATTATGAAAACTAAGATTTCCAAGCTTGTATAGAAGTTAATCAGAAAATTAGAAATCTTGAACTTTTTAACCTTGCTCTAGGCTAGTGTAAGTCACTATAAAGCTCTAATTAGCTAAATAGAGGGGTACCCGGTCTATGAATTTGTGTCCACACATGACTATCACCATGATCAGTATGTGATCTAATGGTTAACTAAGGAAATTTTTTACCTTATTGTCCTTCCATTTCTTATGCTTGATCATGAGACTAAACTATCATAGGTAAGTCATCCATTTCATGTGTCGTGCATTATCTAATTTATTCTACGTTTGTAGGAACTAATGTGGCTTATGGTCAAAATGAATAAATGTATCCTTCCTTATAATGTAGTGTCGACATTGCTTGGTTACTTACATAATAGCATATATTTCTTTTTCATAGATGGATTACCTTTACACCATGTTGTCAAACATTTATGAGTGGTATGTGACCATATATCCATGTTGCATGATAAATACACTGAGTGCATAGTCAGACTTTTGGATCCCAAATTTTGTAATAATATTTTCTAATTATTTTGAATCCATGGCACGAAGATGAAAGGGTGAGAGAACAATGCAGAGGACCTTGGTGTAAGAGAGAATGATGTAGAAGATAGACATGGAAGAACAACATAGAAGACCTTGACATGGAAGATAGAGTTATGAAATATAATGAAATGAAGAATGAGGAACATAAGAATTAGGACTCAGATAATTACAAGACTAGGATAAGTCCATGGAAATTAGAGATATTTTCAAAGCAGTTTGCATAAGCATTAAATATTACTCAAGCACAAATCTAGCACCGATCCATGAGAGAAGAGGAGCACAAAAGTGAACCTCTAGCATAGATAAAGTATATATGGTTTATTAGGCCCAAGTCAAAAGGGACTTAATTATAATGGCTTTTTATGACTTCTTTTTCTAAAATAGTTGTTGATTTATCATCTATAATGTATTAATGATGTAACCTGAGAGGGGTGAGCTTGTGTATAAATATCCCTTAGATTTGATTAGAAAGTGTTGTTAGTTATAGATGTGAAGTTGTTTTCAAGATAGAGATATAGAGAGATTAAGCACTGAATAATTTATCTTTTTAATCTTATAAAATGATATCAATGGAACAAATACTTTGTCTACAAATATTGATGTGTTAAATCTCTTTTGTATTAATTATGTTTTTATGTTACTAGATAAGTACATGGACTATGTGAATGAATGAAATGGATAACTCTAGAGTGATGATTGTAGTAATAAAGACTAAATTTTGTAACTCAAACACCTAATTAAGATAGAGTTAAGTCTATCTACCATAGCATGGCAGAATTGACAAAAACCGGTCTAGGCTATGTGCCTCGAGTGAACACACAAGGTCAATACTCACATGATATGTCAGTACATTTGTTTGTTGCATTCTTCCTTTTTTTAGGCACATGATTAGTACTTAGTTATGTTAAACTAAGTAAAAAATAACCCCAACATTTTGGTTCCATTATTAGGACCCATTTCACTTATTAACATGATGGTAAAAAGATGTTTGAGTGGCTATCTTTAGAAAACATCAAGCGTTGGGTTGGTATAGTAGAATAAAACTTTGAACTTTAGAATATTAAACTAGGATTTTTTACATACAACGGGTATAAAAAAACCTATATGATTCTCTATATGAAATATTATTTATAGAATTACCTATTCACTTACATCTTTGGCTTTTAGCATATGTGCAAGATCATTCAATAAATTATGGATGGAAGGCTTTTGGTTGATCAAGTGTCAAATAGACTTATAAAAGCTGAAATATACATAGAAACATGTGGTGGATGTGTGGTAGAAAGGAGTGATAAATAGATACATTTTGTAATATGTTATCTCTACATACTCTTATCCAAAAGAAGAATAGTTCAACTTCTTGAGGGAATCGTATGGGAGGTACCTCAATTAATTGCTTTTAGAAATTACAAAACTTACAGTTGATTTTGGACTTGATAAATTCCCCATGTATGGTTAAACTCTCTCATGCATGATCATCATGACTGGTGTGGAAATGGATGGGTATGCATTGGTATGTAATTATTATTTCAACATAGAAGTCAAACAGTGAGAACTATAGAAGCATAAGTATGATGAGGCCAAGCATAAGGATATGAGAGACAGTAATCCCCAAGGAAAATGGGAGGATACTGGAAGTGCTATGAGAATTTATAAGAGGGTGGAAAGGCATGGTGATTACTCCCTAACCACAGGTTCGTGCCCTTCACTAGTACAGGTATGCACGGAAGAAATAAGACAAGTATTGATGATAGGATAACCTAATCCAAATAGTCCAAATTCCCCCACCATAGTACATGTTCATGCATTTACATTTGATAAAATTCTTCTAATAACTTTGGATACTAATAGTGTAGAATCTAAAGATAAGTCCATAGAGGAATATCTAGGAGTGCAAGTTTAGAATAGTAATTTACCATTAACCTTTACTTTTTCATTACAAGTAAGACCTATGGCTCACCTTGGAAATTCAAGTGGACCAAATGTAAGTAGTGGGAAAAATATAGGCCCAATGATAACTGATCAACCTCCCTCAACACCTAATATTTTTGGTGTACCTATTTTTGTAGGAGGCATAAGAGCAGTACCAATGGTATTTCTATTGGAGCTGTAGGAGGATCAATAAGTGCCTTAGGAAGAGTTGGTGGACCTCCACCACAAGGTTCAAGAATAACTATAGGAGTGCCACAACAAGGTCCATTATAACCACCTAGTGTACCTATAGTCTACTACAAGATGACACTTCACCTGCTTGAATATTGAGATGTTGAAAATATAAGGAACATGTTCACAAGTGTGAAATAATTTGGTGAGCATAGGGTATAACATCTACTGAGTGAAAGGTAACTTAGTTTTCCACTAATTTATTAGATTATGTACACAAATGGTATCAAAATTTTGATCCTCAACAAGTCATTGTAAATTATGAGCTATTAAATATTGCATTCTTTCAGGGAATTAATATTCTTGAGTTTGAGCAATAAAGTCTTTTGCCTTCAAGGATATCAAACAAGAGTTTAATAAGAGTGTGTACATGTATGATGCATATTTTAAAATGATCCTTTCAAAGCTATCATTTAATATTTACCAAACACAACATGCTCAGTGGTTTTTGGGAGGTTTATTACTTTTGTTCTGACGTGTCTTATCCCACAAGACTTTCATTGAACTGCATGAGGCACTGTAAGATTCCCTCTACACCAAATCCATGAGTAGTATAGATACAAGGATCAGCCCCTTTATGGAGTCACAAATTACTACTATATATTCTCAGATAGAGAAGCTTATGGACAAAAATTCCCATGACACACATATTATCCTCCAGTGTGTTAACTGGGAAGTGAAGGGTCATAACAAGAACAACTATCCACACAAGAATGTTCATCTTGTATAAAAATAGTCCTGTGAGATATGAAAATAAGAATGTAAGGATTTTTCCCTTGCTTCACCATTCCACCTAAGATAAAGTGTCACTATACTATAAAATATGTGATGTATATATGCATGATACCAAATAATATCAAGTCATTAATGAGATTCATGAATCATGCACATGATGTACTCACCCAAATTATAGATCTAACACCTAGGAGGCTAGTGGAAGTTGATATTTCATAGGTAGAGGGCATGGTAATGGACATGGAAGTGGTCACTTTCCACCTAAGACATGTTATAAGTTTGGATCTATAGACCACTACCAGTGTGATTAAATGGTCTATCTAACCTATGTATTTTGTAAAAATGAGCATCAACTGGAATAATGTCTAGATGTGTATACTACCATTACCAAATAATAGAATGAGAAGGGTGTTGGGATGATATTTGTTGAAAAAAATCAAAATGCTTAGTGGATACCATGCCCTACCACTCCTCTAGTTGGACCCAAAGTAAATATTACTACTTGGAGTGGTGCTCATTCCCAATTGGTTTCAAATCCACCTGTTGAAAAGGTTCAGCATGAAGAACCCCATGCATAACACTATCTAGATGCTCAATATATTAAATAAGTGTTGTATGACATAATGGCCTTGGTACAAGAATTGTGAGGTGAAATTGAGTTCTTATAGGATAAGATGTAAATAAATATGGTACCCATAGACTCAGGGCATGATGAGTTCTGAGAGCTACACAAAATCTTATTTAATAAAGATATCATCCCCCTCCTTAAAAATTGGTTACAAAAACAAATGAAAAATCCTTCAAAGGACCATCATTTGAACCATGTGCGATGACAAGAGACCCATATTCAACCAAATCTAGAATGTAACAAAGAGGTCCTTATCAATGCATCCATTGGTGGATAGATGATCCATGATATCTTAGTGGACACTAGTGTTGAGGTTAATGTTTTAATGAAAGATGATTGGAAAAATATGGGCAGCCCAGCTTTGTAGCCTTCCCCACATGTTTTGTTCATGACTAATAACAATCATGCACTGGTCATAGGTATTTTTAAAGATGCCATCATCAACATCTTCAGTGTCACATTCAAGGGTGACTTAAAGGTGATTAAGCTTGCTAAAGTTGATTACTTCCCTACTCTCTTGGGTCGACCTTAGTGCTACACAAACAATGTTGACTTATGTTTTAAGAAGCATTATATTAGCTTTAATAATTATACTCAGCATGTAGTCATTCAATTAAATAATGA
Source organism: Torreya grandis (assembly GCA_037957365.1). Taxonomy (NCBI): domain Eukaryota; kingdom Viridiplantae; phylum Streptophyta; class Pinopsida; order Cupressales; family Taxaceae; genus Torreya; species Torreya grandis. The sequence continues at coordinate 3,791,660 of JARHVA010000295.1, read as the reverse complement.
ATAAGGACCCCCCTTTTTGGAACCCATTAATGTTGATGAGGTTATCAACATAATTTATAAAATAACTACCCAAGGAAATGAAAATGTGGATCCTGCTCCTGATGGCAAATTGTGATGGGAAGACTCATAGTCTATTTTTGACACTACTAGTACCAATTGAAACTAATGGTATCAAGGCATATATGATTTGATAAGGCACATCTATGGTGTCTTTGATAGCCACCTAAGATACCTTCCAAATTTATCCCAATTTTTCAATAATGTTTGCATCATTGGTCTACCATAATTGAGGTTGGACCATGCACCTTGATTCCAAGGTCAAATTGAGGTCATGGATATTTGCAATAGCTAGAATATTACTATGCTAATGAAGGAGAAAATTTTTGCATGCTCATTTTTTTATTCAAGTAACTATTTTTCAATGGTGGTCTACCCATTAATACCATTTACATACATGGAAATAATTATATGCAACCATGCATTATCACTTCCACCATGACAATTATGTTTGTGCCACCCTGAGTTATGATGGAATTACTTCCCCAAAAGACCATATAATATCCTATAAATTATGTGGGAATGTTAAATAAATGTTTTTACTATAATGTTTATCGTTTCATACATTCTATGATACTCTATACACCTAGGCTAGAGTATGGTATATCCATTAAGAAAACCGCAAGGAAATGGATACCTAGTAGTGTGTCACAAATAGTTTGATTACAAAATTTTCATTTTATTATTCATGAATAGATTTGTATTTGTCCTTAAAATAAATTTTTTAGGTAGTTATAGGATATCAAACATTAGGTTAAGACTGCATATAGTATATGCATATCACACCTGAGGATAACTTGCCCATCTTCCATGAACTTGATACTCCTACAATGGCTCAATTAGAACCTAACTCTCAATCAAAATATGTACATCAAGAATAGATATGATAGGGAAAGAAAAAGTTCATATATCAAGTTGATGAGGGAACTAGTTCTGATCTACCATAGCCAAAATTCAACCTCTTAAATCTACAACTAGAATATGGGGCACATGATGTTAGAGATATGATGCAGTATGAGTAAAAACCATATTTTGTGCCACTTAAAATAGTTCATCACAATATTTGGATGGAGGATACACCCAAAATGGACACTATGGGCAACTACTGGTCTAAGGTTGAGTTGACCAAAAAAATTAAACTCTTGTAGGAGTATCGAGACATTTTCCCATGGAACTACACAAAAATGAAAGGAGTGCATCCATCATTGGGAAAGAAGCACATCGAGTTATTCGAAGGCACTCAATTGGTGAGAAAATGACCATATCAGATGAACCCAAATATATGCACTCAAGTTAAAGAGGAAATTGATATCATGTTGTTCACTAGAGTTATTACTCCCATTGATGAATATGAATGGGTTAGTCCAATGGTGATCATCATCAATAAGGATGGCCATATTTTCATTTGCATAGGTTACATGCTACTCAATGTTGTATGTGTAATGGACCCTTTCCCAATTCCTTTCATAGGGGAAATTTTATAAGGTGGTGTTGATGTGAGATCTACACCTTTACCAATGGCTTTTCTAGCTATCACCAAGTACAAATTACTAAGGAAGATAAGGCAAAAATGACCTTTAAAATTAAATGGGGTTATTTTGCATATAATGTATGCCTTTTGGTCTCAATAATGTGTCGATAATTTTCTCACACATTATGGTGAAAGCCTTCAAGGATTTCACCCACATGTTCCTTTAGGTGTACTTATATGACTAGACCGTGTATGGTTTAGTGTGTGACCATTGTAATAATCTACACCTCATGCTCGAGCATTATTTCTAACTTTAGATTTACTTGAATCTAAATAAATTCATCTTTTACATCCCATTTAGTATTTTTTTAGGACATATAATTTTTTGAGATGGACTACTGGTGGATCTAGCTAAAATTACTATCATTATCCAACTCCTAGTACCAACCACTCATTACAAGGTTTGTGCATTCTTAGGTCACATGGGGTACTATTTAAAGTTCATTCATGGTTATGCTAACATAGTCATGCCAATATAATAAATACTCAAGTAGAATGGCCTATTCATATGAATGGCTCAACACTAACAATCTTTAAGGCTCTGAAAGAGAAATTGGTGACTACACCCATTCTCTAATTACTAAACTGGACTAGCCCTTTCATGTGCATGTTGATGATCTAGGCATAGTATTAGGAATTATCCTAGTATAACCCAATGAGGTAAACCTTGATCATCATATTAATTTTTATATCTAGAAGCTCACACCAGTGAAATATAACTACTCTATGATAGATCGTGAGGCCTTATCCATAATTTATGCACTCCAAAATTTTTGCCAATACTTATTGTCCACACCATTTTTATTTTATATGGATCATGAAGTTCTCAATTATTTGGTAAATAATTTAATATTGAATGGATGTATCTATCATTGGATTGTCCTCTTTTAATAATACCAATTATTTATGGTCATGAAACTAGGCAAAGTTCATTTTGGTCCAGACCAAATCTCATGCATTTAATATGGTGAGACAGTGCATGCTATAGAGGATAATTTACCTAATATACAAATTTTTCAAGTTACACATGTGCCTAAAAAATTATAATAAATTGTAACTTTTTTGAAATTAGTTCAGTGCCAGTCCACCTTAGCACTCAAGAGAAAAAACTACTAGATGTCTGTGCTACCCCTTTCTACATTATTAAAAGAGACATATATAAACGAAGATGGGATGAGGTATTACAAAGGTGTGTAATTTAGCATAAACACATTTAGTTCCTTCAAAATTTATATGAGGATGTCGTAGGAGGACCTTATGTTGGTGCTACAACAACATGAAAAGTTCTTCTAGCTAGGTTATGGTGGCCCACTTATTCAAAGATCAAACTTTATGCATACTAATATGATATCTATTAGCATGTAGGTAAACCAAAACAAAGGGATGTTATGCCTCTTCATCCATTATTTTCTCATGAACCTTTTGAGAAATGGGTTATTGATTTCATTGACCCCATTTAGCCTATTGCATGATGGACTAGCATGTGCTACATCATTACTTCCATAGACTATCTCACACATTGGGATAAAGTAGCACCCACACAAGATTGTAATACTAATACAACTACCAGATTTATATGGAAAATATCATCACAAGGTATGGATTCCCATTTAGTTTAACAAGTGATCATGGCACTCACTTTCTCAATGAAATAGTGTGAATCCTCTTAGCTGAGTTCATGATTTCACACCATAAGACCACACCATACCACCCTTAACCAAATGGCATAGATGAAACCTTAAATAATGTCTTAGGTAATACACTGACCAAGATTTACAATATTAGGTGCAATGATTGTGATGATTGATTTTTATCAATATTATGAGCTTATCAAAGCACATACAAAAGGTTGAACAAGATTACTCTTTTTAAGCCTATCTTTGGCATTGAAGTAGTTTTACCAATGAATTTATTTATGCCTTCCTTACATATTATGTGTGTGGGTTTATTAGACAAAGAATAATCCCTCAAATCTCACCTACATGCTTTACTTTAGTTAGGTGAAGTGTGTATTATTACACTTATTAGTCAATGGGTTGAAAAATAAAAACAAAAAATCTAGCATGATCGACACATTAAAACCAAATTTTATCATCCTAGTATGCATGTCTTGGTCTATGATTCAAAGATTACATGTCATCCACGTAAACCATAGATCTGGTGGAATGGACCTTTTATCATTCCATATATCCATCTAACAGGTACCTATAATTTAAAAATATTATATGGATAGTTCCTTCCAGGCCATTTCAAAAGTAGTTGGCTTCGGCCCTACCATTCTGTGTAATCCTTAAATTCGGTCAATAAAATGTAAGCCACTAGTTTAAGTTGACTTAGTTTAGTTTTTGAATAAGTGTGGCATTGGTTTTTCACCTTTTGTAATTAATTTTTAACACTTTTTTATGCTCTTTGGTATTTATATCTCTATTTATCTCTCTTTCTTGACATGAATTTCACTAAGTAATGACATGGAGAACCATGCACATCATTTAATGTGGGGTAAGTTTTAAGAGTGGATAAGCTACTTAAGTTAAAATCACATTAAAAAGCACACAAGAGGAGGCATGTAGAGGAGGCATGTAAATGAGGTGTGCAAAAGGTGGTGCATGACCTAGGAATATAGAACAAAGACTATAATGTAAATGTTATTATAAAGGTGGGTTAAAATGAAAAGGTAGTTGCCATGAATAAATTGGGCAAATTGAATTTTTATAGTGGGCATGCACTTCAAGAAAGGCACAACAACTCTCAAAGGAAGGATGTGACATGCATTTATTAATGAGATAATGGGATAAATGGAAAGTGTGTCAAATGGGTTCCAAGTCATGAGCATATGAGGTGTTAATGGTTGAAGTGATGGATGATGGTGTAGGGGGTGTTAATGTAAAAAAATTATCTACCTATAAAACACTGAGAGACATTCCATTTTCATTTTTATTGAAAACTTATAAGCAATTATAGATCTCAAAAAAATCATGAACAAGTGAAATAGAAGGCGACTAAATATTATTTTTAGTGAAAAAACATGAAGTAAAGATTATGGTGAAGAGCATTCAGTGAAATAAGTGGCAAAGTGATCATAAAAGTGAGTGTAAGATAATTTACAGGTTGTAATCACTATGACCGCTATTAGAGGAGGATAAAATAAGAATCTAATGTATTTTGGGTTAGGAAAAAGAATCAAGGCATATTCATTTAGAATAATTTATCAGTCTTGCATTAAACTTTAGGGACCTTGGTTATTGATGCAGCCAAAGTAGAAAGGAAGGATCCACTACTAGTCATTCCTAAAGTAGATGGGCATGATGGTGTACAATAAGAAACACTTGTTTTTATATAAGAATAAGGACCTAGTATACGTGGTGATCAAGGTAAAGACCCTATAAAGTTGGTAGAAGAATAATCTGATAGAGGGGAATCATGGATGGTGTAGGTAATAAAGAAGGCATCTACCACATCACCCTCACCACCAATTATGATTGAGGAAATGTAGTACCTCGACATGGTTCTATACATATACAACTTGGAGTCCAAATTCTCCACTTATCAAGTCCTAGATTATAACCATTACCAATATGGTAATGAAATTTATTTGCAATACAACTATTGGGTGGAGTGCTAGAATATAAGGAATGAGATCACTTATGATCCCATAGTATATAGCCTACTGGAGGATGTGGGTGTGATCTAATTTTTCTAACTACCTTACTTTTTAAAACCCCATGAGGTATTTTGATTTTTGATCTCGTGCGTCTATGAAGATTATATCTACTTCGCAAGTCATAGAATGAGGATCACCCCTTAGTAGATTAGTAAGGTAATTGGGTTAATTTATTTTGAAGTAGATATCATTGTATATCTCAATTATTAGGAGGTGATTTAAAAATCAATGGCAATGTTAAATACAAGAAGGAATGGCATGCTATGTATATAAAAAGTCTTATAAATCCCACCATTCTGGTAGCTATGTGTTTGGACTTGACCAAGCTAGGAGGAATAGATAGGTGGAAGGAGGTAGATATGGCCCACCTCCACATTGTGATCCAAATATTCAAGGGGTCCAAGTATAACTACTACCAATTCTTTACAGATAAAATTGAATAAGACACTACAAAAGTGCATTGCTTGCCCAACCATAAATTCCCTTATGGTGTGATTTTTTTTCCACTTATTTTTTTATGAGATTGGAATACCAGAGTTTTCTAGAAAATAATGAAGTGGGTGTACCCACCAAAACATAAATCTGTTGCTAAGAAAATCAAATAGTTCACATGTTTTGGCATCATCACACCCTCCTACAAGGCAAAAATGAAGGTTTGGTATGAGGGGATGAAGGAAACATTTGTAAATGAATCACACATGCCTAAATATTTGCCCATAAGATTTTCCCATGTAAATGGGAAGCTATGCCAAGTTTGTAGTAAATCAACACTATTCACTTGCATAGATCCAGTTAGAGACTGTTGATAACTTGTTAGGGTAGCTCAAGTTGTCATATTCCTTCACAGCCAAATACTTCATGGATTCTTTCAACTGTGTTATAGATGCACACCCAAAAAATATTGATGTTGACAGGATTAACATTGATATTTATAGTCTTCACAATCTTTATGTATATCTAGGAATGAAAGCATATATTGACTAACATGATTTAGGTAAATTTATATCAACCCCTTCATAATAATCATGCAATGTAAGATCTATCAAAGTGGGTTATAATAAGGATCAACTAGACATGTTTGAATGAATGGAGATGAATTTGTATGGTGTAGTGAAACTAGAAGAATAACTCACAAAATGGAAGGAGATTGTTTTTATAACAATTTTTTTATTAATGAGCACCAAAAAGTGCATAGGAAGATACATTATATAATGAGGAATTAAGTCACTCAAAAAGGTAATTAACTCAAATCATAATTAGAAAATGATTTAAAGTACATTTACCCTAATGACCTATTATTAACCTAAGCAAGCTAAATAAGACCATGTAGATAAAACCCGGTGGGATAAAATTCTACACCAACACCTTCCTTAAGCATAGCTTAGGTGGGTAGAATAATTAGGTCCCTAAAAAAAGTCTAGAAGAGGTACTCAAGTACATAGAGATGATTCCCTAGAGGAGGAAGAATATGGAATTGCTTGAACCCTAAGAAGAGCCTGCAAATGAAGATACTTTCTCTCAGTGAAAGGTTTGGTGAATATATCATCAACTTGTTCCATTATATGGATGTAGTAGAGATCAATGGCTTGTTCATGGATGAGCTCCCAAATGAAATACATATGAATATCCATATGCTTGGTTTGTTGATGGAGGATCAAATTCTTACAAATCTAGATTATGATTTGGTTGTTGTAGAAGATGATTATTGGTCATCAAAACTAGATTCCAAACTCAATGATAATCCCTTAAATCCAAATAACCTTAGTGTAGAATTAATATTTCCTCTATATTATGCCTCTATAAAATACAAAGCAATAAAAAAGAATTTTGCTAGACCAACTAATTAGACCTAAACTGAGGGATAAACTATAGTTGGAAGTAGACTTGTGATCCTAAATATCACCAACCCAATATAAAATTATATATCTAATCAAGTCGATGTCGATGCCCACTCCATAGTGAATCTTGAAACTATGAGTACCCTAAATGTAGTAGAGGATCTATTTAGTTGCTTTCCAGTGTAGCTCATATGGTTCTTTCATGAATTTGGAGATCATGCCCACAACATATGAAATGGTAGGTCTAGTATGTGTAAGGTATATGATACTACCAATAATTTGTCGATATGAGGTAGTAATAACCAAAGGATATGGGAAATCAGCATCAAGCTTCACACTAGATAGAAAATGAGTCATAGTTGGATTATAATAAGTCATGCTAAACTATGTAAGCAAATCAAGAGAATATTTGGATTGTGTAATAGTGATCCTAGAGTCAAACCAAGAAATTTAATTCTAAATAAATTAATGTAATAAGCCCAAGTCAGTCATTGAGAACCTATCAAACAAAGCAATTTTTACTACTATGATGGTGGATGGAGAACTCCCTGTGATTATTAGGTCATCCACATAGAAAATTAATATCAATAGTGAATCATCTTACTAATAGATGTAGACATTTAGATCTAAATGGCATCTGGTGAACCAAACCAAAATAAGAAATGAGCCCATCTTGGCATACCAAGCTCGAGGAGCTTGTTTGAGGCCATAGATAGATTTATGAAATTTAAAAACTAAGAATCTTCCAAAAATATTTGTGGTTTCTCCATGTATATTTCCTCTTTGAGGTCATTTTGAAGAAAGGCATTCTTCACATCCATTTTATGAACATCCTAGTGATGTGATACGACAATAGTGAGACTAATTCGAATTGATTTCATTTTGGTAACTAGAGTGAACATCTCGATGTAGTGAATGTCTGGTACCTAATAAAAACCCTTTAATACCAAACATGTTTTGAAATTATATATAGACACATCTACTAAAAAAATTATATGGTAGATCCACCTGCATCAAACAAGTTTTCTTCCCTTCAGAAGTGGGACTAAATCCCAGAGTTGTTCCTTTATAAGGAACTATAATCCTTTTCCATAAAATTATCCCACTCAGGAGTTCTTAATGCCTCAAAAAATGATTTTAGATAAAATATATATATGTAATTAATTAATTTGGGGCATCTTATAATTATTAATGGGTTTTCCTATTGTCTAATGGATCTCCAACCCATTGGCCAGCACTTTGTAATGTTTATCTAGCCTAAAGAAGACCACTGCTCAAAGAGTTTGGAGTAGATTCCTCATCATCTAAAGATAATACTTTTGGAAGCACGATAATTTATTGGGGGTGAATTATTATATTTAAAAATTATTTCAATTCCTCCTTAGCATTCATGAACCATCATATCAACATGTAGATTAAGAAATGCATAAACAATCATTCATACAAGCATGAAATAAGATTACACAAGACAACACATCATGTATGTTGAAAAACCTCAATGGTAAGAAAACCCATTGATCCCTAAAAATGGACTATATTTCTATAAGACAAAATATCATAATTTATGGAAGCACCAACTCCACATAGAGCACTAACCCCAACTAGTTAAGTACCAACCCAATTAGGCTTTATCAAGCACCAACTTGTAAGGAAGAAACAACCCCCTAGATGACTCGATACCAACTTATCCACCTAATTTATTTTATCACATATATAACACTTTGTTACTTATCCAATTGATGATGACCACCTCTTCACTCTTTACACTCGTATCCCTCTCAAACTACCTTTTAGGCCTCTTCACTCAATTAGGTATCTTTAAGAATGATTAGGTCATATGACATTGATATTCATATGTAAACACACTTTTATATCTTCATTATTTATCTTATACACTCATCTAATCTTATATAAGACCTTATACTTAACATTGTGTTATTTCATTCACTTCCACTCTACATTCACAAATAGGCCTAAACATGTCTTGCATATATACAAGCCTCTTACTCAAACACCTCTTGGTAATCAATACACACTTTCACAATTTTATTACCCTTTAAAAATGTGTTATAACATATTTCATATCTGAATCAATCATTACAATAGTTCATCCACAACTTGAAAGACTAAAGCCTCTTTTAGGCCTTAAGGAGACCTAATTCAATTAGGCCTTTATTAGCACACATTACCCTTTCATCTCCTTGAAACAATTTAAAAATGCACACATGGTATTAAAACTTAATATTACACTCAAATAGACCCTTAATAATATCATTTAGTCTCTATAACACTTTTTATATCCAACCACCACTTGAAGCACACATTTGTATTGTTCATAATTATGCCTTCTCATACACAGAAAGTTTGTCTTGAACTAATGAAGATTAAACACAAGTTAGATAAATAAACATGGAAATAAATCACATATACATAAACTTCATGACCTTAGTATCATCACGATATTCTTTAGACTTCACAATTCAAGGCAAAAAAAACTCAAACACTTATATGCAAATGGCCCATTCAGAACTGTTAGAACACTCCAAAACCCAGTCATTAACAAATTGATATTAAAAACATTAAATAATAATTAAAATTACCAATTATACTTTTAAAATATCATTTTACATCTATATAACACTCTAAAATACAAAAATTACAAGGTCTAATGTCAAATATTGGTCTTGCAGACCAATCTTTTGATCTCACTATACATAGTCAAACCAGAACCAAACAAGCCATTTTTGATTCAAAATTTCAATCACTTTTAATGAATATCAAAAATTATACAAAACATGTATAGTAAATTTAATTCCCAAAAAACAACACTTTATACATTAGATAATTCAACTCAGAGCATAAAGTCTAAAACTCATCACTGCAACTTGCTTACCCAGAACTACTAGTTTACCTTAAAGCATATTCATGGTGACAATGACATTAAACACTTGTATGACCATTTAAAAAGACTTATAATTAATTTATATTATCCTATAATACTATTATACCATTACTATATAGAAATATAATATGGTTAAATGGAAATATTGGTCTTGCAGACCAATCTCATAACCTTATATCTCACTATCTCATCTGAACCTGGCAGGTGAACTTGTGAGAAACTTTTTCACTATAATAATTGAAGTCCAAAAATTATAATAAGCATTATAATGTATTAAAATTCTTCAAAAAAATATCCATACACTTTTTTCATCACTATTTCATGATAACACATTCCTATTCATCTTCTCATTATTGCATGGGTTTCTCATTGTTTCCACCATTAGGCATGTTAGTGACTGGATAAATTGAATGATTTTTTTAGAATTAATTATGGATATAAACTATACAAAACATTCATGTACATTAAACATTAGTCTCAAACTTATTCCTCCATTCAATTTCATACTTTGACTTGGTCAACTCTACTTGCTATAACAAATCTTTGAGAAATGTGCACTTTCCTATAGGGTCTACTCACACCCCTAATAACTAAATGACACTTAAATGTGCTTGGGATAGTTTAATACAACCTCAAATATATTTCCTAATCATATCAATCCATTATTGTCACTTTTGAATCATATCTTCAACATTGGGTCACTATTAGGGTTCTAAGAGAGTTTAAACACACTTCCATTGTTAACAATTGTCCATAAGGAATATCCCCTCAATTCAAAAAATAATTCCTATAATTTTGAGATAGGACCCTAACCCATCTACCATTAATATCTTAATTTCCCATGCAGAGGTTTGACGAGTTGATGAGAACAAGAAAATCTTTCTTGGGTTGAGAACCCTTCATTTTGTGTACTCGAGAGACCTCAAAGCACCTTTTCTTATTTTAAACTTCAAAATTTGACCTAAAAATTCATTAAAAAACTTTAAAAAATATACCTCTCCTTTTTAAATGCTTACATGAGCTCAAACATCTTGAAATCTGATCATGACCCCCTCATTAGGCCACACTCTCTCTCTTTACTCTCTAGACTTTAACCTGTAAATCACATTAGATTTTAAAACTAACATTCAAGCCTCTTTCCATGTTCTCTCCACCTCAATCACATACTCAAGAAAAATATTTAATGATTAAATAGTGTCATACATCCTTCATATGCCTTGACAATAGATCATGATGCCTCATTAGGCCAAGCAAGGTCTAAAAGTGGTCTAGTTGCATACTTGATCTGTAGATCCTATCCCTAAAAGATCACCCTAATACTCTCATGAGTGATCCAATGCCTCACATGCATTATCAATCAACCTTATACATCCATTCATGCATGTGTGCACTCATCTCACCAAGCCACCAATCTCATACCTTCTCACAAGGACTCTTTGCATGTCATGACTAGTGTTATTTTTAGGCTTCTAAAGTACTTAAAACTTGAAAACTAACCTTGAAACTCTTATAAAACTATCTATGTTTTATTTACATGATCACACAATTAAAAAAACCTCTCACAATCATGTGCTTACTTACTTTACCAAACTTCACTATGCACACCTTCTCATAGGGTCTAAACTAGGCTTCTCAAAACACCTTGTACTCAAGAACTAGTAATCAAAAATGATTACTTCAATTAAATCAAATAAGAACACTATTTAATTATAACTTACACACCTATATAATAATATTGACATCAACCTTGACATCAAGAAACATTAGAGTCAATAGGTTGCCTTTAAATTCTCTCTTGTCACATTGCTTCCTTGTCACATCAAGCACACAAACTCAGACCTCAAAGACCACTCACTCTGCATCTTCACTAGATCCACATTTCATTTATGACATCAATGACAACACTTCTCATAAAATATGAGAAAAGGAGGAGAGGAATCCTCATCACTATTCTCATCATCAAAACTACAAAATGAATATGGATAATTGAGAGGTTGATTAGGCGCATCTAAATCATCATAAATATCATTGTATCCTAGTAAATATAAGGGGGATAGGTGTCAAGTATGGATTTTAAAGGACCCTCTATAAATAAACACTCCTCTTAATGAAAAAATTGTGAGTGGTGGGGTGGAGAATCATGTATCCCTTAACACCCTCAGTATATCCAATGAAGATGCAAGATTGACTCTGAGGTTCTAATGCCTTATATTTCTTCTTCAGAATGTGATCCATAGTAAGAGCACCAAACACTCAAAAAAATTATACTATGTGTTTATGATAACTCCAAGTTTAAAATGATTGACTCCCTTCAATATTTTGTGAATAACTTGATTCTAGATATAACAAGTATAGTTGATGGCCTCAACCCAATACTGAGGTGCAAGAGACTTAGATTGTAGCATATAGTTGGCCATTTCTTTTAAATACTTGTTATTTCACTCTAAAACTTCATCTTTTTTAAGAGCATATAGAACTATACATATTAGGTCAATCCCCTCTACTATACATAATTTCTCAAAATGGTTACTAACATACTCACCACCATTGTTGGTGCATAAAATCTTTATGGCTTTATCTGACTATTTTTTCATAAGCACCTTGAAGTCCTTAAAATGGTCAAAGACCTCTCTACTTTATGTTTAAAAAAATACACCCAAGTATACATAGAATAGTCATTGATGAAAGTAATCATGTATTTATCTCATCATGATTTGCAATTGTCATACTTTTCCTCTGGATGTTTACCAAGAATGTAACCTTGGCAAATTCCATCAAAAAACTTAACTCGTGGTAACCCTGAAACCATGTTTTAATGACTGAGTTACTCTAGGTAGTGATATTTGAGATAGTTGAATCACTAATACCATAATTTAATCACCTCATATGAATGAGTGAGTAATGTAGTAGAGGGTTGATCAAGAACAAAATGTGAGAAAGTATACAACCTAGACTGGTGATCTACTTTCCCAAGTGTAACAATGGATTCATTGTTTGCTTCCTTAATGACCATTGAATTGGGTGTGAACTCAACTCTCTTTTCCAAACTAATGTGATTAAAATAATAAATAGATATGATATTGGTGGATAAAGAGGGAACACATAGAACATCATGAAATGTCCCATCATCCACTTCAATTGATCCTCTCCCACTAACTTATATGAAAGTATCATCACCCAATACAATGGAAGGCATTGAACAAAACTCATAGGATGCAAACATGTCATGGGATGAAACCATATTGTGTGAAGCACCATAATCAATAACCCATGTGTAAGGTTAGGATGCAACTACAACAAGTGCTTTGCCCTTATTATTTTCTTTGGCCTTAAATTATGCCTGTGTTGATGAACTCTAAGTGGAATAATCAGGGACACTAATATTGTGCTTCTTGAGCATTGTTTTCATTTGGTCAATATATTTCTTTATGTATTTGGACTCATCATGCCTAGATTTCTTGCAAAAGCCACATGTGAGTCTCTCTTTCTTGGGTTTTCTATATTAAGAAGAATCTTTTGATGATTTTGGCATAGCATCAGATTTTAGACCCTTTCATTGTTCTAGGACTGTTTTGTTCTATTTCTTCTCCTTGATACTAGAATCCTTTTGTTTGTCATGACTCATAAATAAGGCATGAGATTTGGAAGACTTTAGTGCACCCATTTGAATGAGCTTGTATTGATCCCAAATTAAGTTAACAAAAAATTCATCCAATGATGGAATTTTCCATGTAGCTCTAAGGGCACACTTGGTGGCATGGAAGGTAAAAATGAATATAGAATAGTCAAATCCCAATTTGGAAAGGATGGAAAAAATTAATCGATCATCCTTTTTATCAATGCCATAGTTTTAATTGTAACTTGAATGATTTAAACTTGGTGAAGAAGTCTTTAATCATATAAAAGTCACCTTGGATCAAACTGATGAGCTCATTATCCAACTCATGACATCTCATTTCATCCTACTTTCCAAATATTTTATCCAATAAGGTCTACTCTTGATTTGGAGTGGTTAAAATTTTGATATGAGAAAGCAAGTCAAAAGACATAGATAGGCACAATAGACCATAGGTTTCATCACTTCAGTTGTATCATTTCACCTTCTCTATATTAGGTGTTAGTTTAGTTTTTGTACCCATCATGATTTGATGTAAGCCTTTGCTCCTCAAGAGGATTTTCACTTTGACTTTCCACTCATGATAGTTTAATGGTGTAAGAATTAAAACTAAACTACGATCCATGGTGTAGAAAGAAAGTATATGTTAAACTATGTGTTTTATAATGGTAATGTAACATCCCCTTGAATTGGTAAAGGTTCAAATTTACAAGGCATGAGAATAGAACCAATGTAAAGAGGCCTACAAGTCATGTTAGCATGCCTATTAGGGTGTACTAATTATGATTACACATTGGTTAGGGTCTACCAGTTGTGCTTACGTGTTGGTCAAGGTTCATTATTTAAGATTTCATGTTATTTAGGGTCCACTAGAGGTGTTGGCACACTGTTCAAGGTCTAAAGGTTGTGCAAACATGTTGGTCAAGGTCTATCAGAGGTATTGACACATTGGTTGGGATCTATTAGATGTGCTCATAGGGGTCTCAAGACCAATGGGCATGTTCATAAGGGTTGTGTATTTTTTAGGGTATGTAATTATAGGTCTCAAGACCTAATGCGTGTGCTCAAAGGGGTCAAAGATTCCATGGGGTGTGCAAGCAAGGGTCTTAGGATCTGTAGGTGTTATAGGCATAAAATTCTACCAAGTTTGAAGAAATCCCACATATATAAATTTAGAGAAATTTATTCAAAAACTAAAAAAAACCCACTTAATTTATTGACAAATTTAGAAAAACCCAAAAAATGGTTTTTCTTAAAAGTCACTAGATGTACAAAATTTTATAGATTCCAAGAAGAAATCTCCAGATCCTCTAAAAATGGCCAAAAATCATGTAATATAATAAGGTTATGTGTTCAATTAAATCAAGGGTTTTGTAACCTTATAAATCTAATGGAATTATTTATTTATTTAGTTTTAGACCCTAGCTATATATATATACATAGATTTATGAGAAACACCACCAAACCCTATAAAATTTAAATCATTGAAAAACTTGAATAAGCTAAAATGCAAGATTCACAACATAATCAATGGAAATCATCTACCAGTAGAGCTTTGATACCATGTCAGAGTCAGCCTCTATTAAGATCAACTAGATAGGTTCAAATATACAGAGATGAATCTATATGGAATAGTGAAACTTGAAGAACAACTCACAAAATAGAAGAAACTTGTTTCACAACAAAAGTTGTATTAATGAGCATTAGCCAAAAAGCTCATAGGAAGATATATTATATAATGAGGAATTAGGTCACCCAAAATATAATTAACTCAAATCATAATTAGAAAATGACTTAAATTACATTTCCCCTAATAACTTATTATTAACCTAAGCAAGTTAAATAAGACCATATAGACAAAACCTAGTGGTGCAAAATCCTACACTAACAAGATATGATTGGTCTATTATATGCTTAGGTCATGAAGGAGATCAAGAAGCTAAGATATAGAGAAGTAATCACTCCCCCACAACTAGAAACATGCATATAAGAAAAGGCATAAAAGATATTGGCTAACTTCTCTACAAGCATTGACAGGTTATTTGCATGTATAGAGAAGAGCATGTGAAATGATGCAAGCTTGAGGAAGAAATTAAAGTACTTAAGCACCAATAAGATGCAGTTAAGGTGTCTCAACTTAGGACATTAGGCCTTTATTAGATAATTTTTAAGAGCAAACCAGTGCTTATGGATGGTATTCCCATTATTGATTAGGTCATTAATAAATTAGAGACAATTGTGGACCTCTTGATCAAGAAATTAAAAAACATGGTGAATCCTCAATAAGAGAAGCTCTAAGCAATCGATCGGTTTACATATGCCATGGACATCTATTGTGTATTTTTGAAGAAATGAGTGACACTATTCCCATCACATATGACTTTTTTTCAACTTAGTGTGACCAATTAAAATTTTGGAAGCATAATTATTTCCTAAGGAATAATAGTGCCAATAATTAGCTGAGAATGCACTAAATATTAAGGACATGGTCCAGCATGTGAAAGTATTCCAATATGTTTACGAACTAGAAAAATAAATAAGCACCCATTGACATGAGTTAAATGATAATTTATTAGTGCTTTAAGGGTATTTTTATAGAGGTCAGGGCACTCAAGGATACCCACAAAGATGCAACTACTCGGGTTGAGATTTTGACAAATCAAGTAGATGGTTTTCTTGAGTAACTCAAAGAAATGAAATGACTAAGAGGCAAAGTGGAAGTTATTACTTCCAATCTTTAGGCATCCCTCAACCAATGAGAGTAGTACAAGCACCATATTCATAAGGCAGGTCTTGAGTTTTTTTAATTGAGGAAACTGTAGCATAGTCTAGGATGGCTTATCAGTTTAGTCTGGGGTGATGTTGGATTGAAATTTTGTAATAATATATTTTAAGTATTTTGAAGCCATGGCATGGAGATGCAAGGCTATGAGAGTAATGTAGAGGACCTTAGCATGGGAGAGAATGATGTAAAGGATATACATGGAATAACAACATGAAAGACCTTGGCATAGAAGATTGAGTTATGAAAGACAAGAAAATGAATAATGAGGAAAATGACATATAAGACTTAGAAAAGGGCAAAACTAGGATAAGGGTGCATAAACTGGAGATGGTTACAAAGTATTTCATGGAAGCTTCAAAGATTACTCAAGCATGAATATATCACCAGTCCATGAGAAAAGATGAGCACAAAATCAAATATCTATCATAGAGAAAGTATATAGGGGTTATTAGGCCTGAGTCAAAAGGGACTTAATTATAATGGCTCACCATGACATCTTTTTATGAAACAATCATTGATTTATCATCTATAATATATTAATGATGTAACCTAAGATGGGTGAACTTGTGTATAAATACCCCTTAGCTTTTATTAGAAAGTGTTGCTATATGTAGATGTGAATTTGTTGTCGAGGTTGAACTTTGGAGAGATTGAGTACCAAATAAAGTATCTTTGTAATCTTATAAAATTAGATCAATGGAACCAATACTTTATCTATGAATCTCTATGTTAAATATTTTTTGTTTTAAGTTTACTTTTATGTTACTAGATAAATACATGGATTATGTGAATGAATCAAATAGTTACCTCTAAAGTGATTTTTGTTCTAACAAAGACTAAATGTGCTAACTCAAGTTCCTAAGTAAGATAGAGTTAAGTCTATCCACTACCGTATGGTAGAATTGATAGGAGCTGATCTAGTTTACATGCCTTAATTGAACATATGAGGTCACTACTCATGTGATATGTTGGCACGTTATATCATTTGTTTCTTCCCTATTCTAAGTACATGATTGGTACTTAGTCATACAAAACTAAAAACAAAATAACCCCAACATAGATGCATTAGTGTGAATTTTGAAGAAATATGTAATGTTAGGCATTATAAGAATAGGTTTTAGATAGATTCATTGATTGAATGCCTCAAAATCACATTTTTTAGCATGAGTCCAATTAAACTTGGTTTTAACATGTGTTATCTAGATGAGATCCCAAGAGATGTGTGAGAAACTAAGGATAAACCTATGGTAGAAGTTTAAAAGTCCAATAAAACTCCTCAATTCTATAAGATTACATGGATTATTCAAATCTTGGATCAATTTTATCTTCTCTATATCTACACATATGCCTATGATATCAGTGATGTAGCCTAGGTATTGAATCTTTGCAACATTGAATTTACACTTTGCTAAGTTGGAAAACAACTTATGTTGTTCGGTGTCTAGGACATGTAAGTGTGCTCCATATTTTCTTCCCAAGTTTTTTTGAATATGATGATGTCATCCAAGTAGATGATGATGAAGTATTTTAGGAAGGGGATAATTAAATCATCCATCAAATGTATGAATATGGATGGCACATTGGTTAGGCTGAAAGGCATGACCAATCATTCATATAATCCTTCCCATGTCTTGAGCATTATCTTCCAGATGTCTTCAAGATGGATTGAAACCTAATGGTACCTAAATTTAAGTCAATCTTGGTGAATTATTTTGCACCTTAGAGCTGGTCTAAAAGTTCATCAATGTGTGGTAGTGGGTATCGATACTTCACATTATTTTGTTGAGTGTATGATATTTTATGTAGATTCATCAAGACCCATCCTTCTTAGGTGTGAGGACTATAAAAATTTTATAAGGTGAAGAGCTAGGCCTGATCTTCACATGAATATAATGTGAGATTACATATATGTACTTCATCACCTTATGTTTTTTTCTCAATTTTTCTCATAGACATGTAAAATAATCATGGAATATGTTGATGTATTCCTCCACTGACTGATCCTTGTATTGATGCAATTGTTTGAACTTGATGTATTCATATTTAAAGTGTCCAAGAGGGTAGTATTCCTCCTTCATCACATTGATAAAATTATTTCATGATTTGATTGAAACACATTCTTGTGCACACTACATACTAAATCTTTCCCATAGGTGAACAATTGGAATAGACATCTTCAGTACTGTGAAGGTGATATTCTTAGCATTGGTCAAGCAATTGACTGATAAGTGTTCTTGTTAGCAAGATTAAAGAGAATTTTTATTAAAATATAAAATAAATATCTTATGTGTCAACAAGGATTCAAATAGTCATGTAAGAGGAAGAGCCATAAAGGAAGATGAAAAGCTTATATAAGTAATTATATGAAAAAGAAGCAATTCAGATCATTTGCTTGAATAAATTTTATCATTTGAGTCTCATTGAGTTTCTTGTGTATTTTTTCCTTTATTTTTTTGTATTTAACCATTAATTAATTTATTTTACTTGTAAATGCTTATTATAATATTCTTGCACTAAACTACAGCTAACAATGATGTGGTTATTGGGATTGCCTTTAGTCTCTCACTTTATGGGTTGTTCAGGGTTTTCAAAGTTTGAAGAAAAAATTTTTTGAATCCTTCTATTCCCATTGGATGTTTTTTTTCTCCATGGGATATGCCAAATCTCGGTATTTTTGGGCTTATTTCAAGAATGGATTATTTGAAAAGCTTTTGATCTATAGTTGAAGGAGTGGAGTGGTCATTCTATTCAAAGAGTATGTAGTATATCTTATGAGTGGTATTGGTTGCATGCATGCTAAATAAGGAACCATCTATGATATTCATAAATATTATGAAAATGGAACCATGAATAAAGTTTTACCTCTATAAAGGGATCAGTTTGAAAATTGATGGTGTTTTGAATCACACTATTCCTTATAAATCAATTGCATGTCAATGCAAATGAAAAATTTATCCAATTGACTTATTTTGCAGTTGGAGTATACTCATACCAAAATAAAGGTTTCAATTTGAGAGAATAAATCTATTACAATGAAGTCATTTATAGCTCAAGATAATAGAGTGTTACAGTTTGAGAGAATAAATGTCTATTATAATGATGCAAGTTTTGGATGTTTTGTTCCCAGATGGTGCTCTTGGATCTGAAACTTAGCCTTTGTTTTTCAATATTTTATTATTTTAATACCTAATAAAATTCATGTTCTATCTATAACTCTAATTGTGTATAGATCCATCCTAGTCATTATTTTTTATGGTATTGTGATACATAATTTTTTGTCTTGCTATTATTTGACCTTATAATATGAGTGGCAAGCCTATATAATGTGGTGAGCATCATTACATCTATAGTGAAAGGAGACCAAAAGAATTTTTGCATCTATTTATAGAGTAGATCATATGTTGTGAGGGACATGTTATTTTTATTATGCAACTACAAAATGTAGAGGGTCCTGTAGGCCCTACTTGTGGGTAGAATGATTTAGTTATAATTTCTCTATCCATCCAAAATGGTGTTAAAAATTCTATAAAATAGTTCATTTATAAGATGAGGTTGATTTTATAAGTATCTCATGTGCATACATGAGGAATTATATGGAAAAATTAACTATAAAATCTGAATTTGAATATAAACTAAGAACAATCTGCATACTTGGTTACCATAATTAAGGCTAATAAGTGAGAAGATATGACAATTGAAAAAGATGATGTTGTGGAGGGTAGTTAGGATGTGGAGCATAGGAGGTATATATATAATTTCCTTTATTTTAATTTATTATTCTTTAGAATCATAATTTTAATGGAGTAGAAAGATGTTAAGGCAATGGCAAATGATGTGTAACGCATTGTAGCTAGCTAAGAAATGATGGAAAAGATTGTACCTATCATAAAAATATATGAATGTGTGTGTGATATGTTATCAATTTGGCTCTTTTTTATAATTATTTTTGTCTTACTCTCACCCCATTGATGAAGGAAAATATATATTGTAATAGGTCTAAATAAAGAGAGAGTGTTTATCATTTTTGTAAAATTATCAATGTGTTTGAAATTTTAGAGTAGGTAGAGTAGAGATGTGGGAAACTCTAGCATGAGAGGATGTGGAGAGTAGGAGTAGGAGTAATTTAGTTTCTCAAATACATTTTTAAGAGATAAAATTTGTAAAAAAACTTGAATTTTTAGGGCCCTTGTGTGTCTTGGGACGAGACACCTATTTAGGTTAAGGTGAGTGTTAGAAAGAGTAAAGGGACTTGTTATTAAAAGATAAAATAAATATATTAGGTGCCAACAAGGAGTCAAATAGTCATGTAAGATGAAGAGATAAAAAGAATCAATTTAGACCATTTTTTTGAATAAAGTTTATCATTTGGGTCTCATTGAGTTTTGTGTGTATTATTTCCTTCATTTGTTTGCAGTTACCCATAATTTAATGTGTTTTGCTATCAAATGTTGGTTAGTATATTCTTGCACTAAACTAAAGCTAATAATACCTCAAGTTGTCAAATCTAGGCATCTAATGCTTTGGAATCACCTTTACCTTCAAATAAAAGGATGTTGAGTTTGAATTATATTTTTAATGGGGTTTGTTGCTGAAATTATTTTTTAGCATATTATGGAGGTGTAGTAGAATGTATTAGGTTTCCCTATATCATCAACTTATGGAAGTGACCAAAACATTTAGTGTGATGTGCCTCTAGTGAATCAGTGATGAGATTTTGAACCTTTGGGCCTACCTCAGGCTATTGTTTTCACTTAATTTTTCACCCTTAGAGAGTTATTTCAAGCCTTATCCAAATTGAGTAGAACATGGGATTACCCCTAGACCTATGGATTGTCTATAGCAGGTATAAACCTCTATATTGAAGGGCTAACTCCCTTGATATGTATATTGT
Organism: Torreya grandis; assembly: GCA_037957365.1. Lineage (NCBI taxonomy): Eukaryota > Viridiplantae > Streptophyta > Pinopsida > Cupressales > Taxaceae > Torreya > Torreya grandis. Next base: position 3,770,379 of record JARHVA010000295.1, on the reverse strand, counting down.
AGATTATCACCTATACTACTAACTTGTTAAGATGTAAATGGAAAGATAAAACATAAATTAAACCTATTATAATAAGGTGATGCACCAAGTTAATCTCCACAAGAACACCATGAACTTTCACTGTGAAAGATGATTCACAAAATTGATCTCAACATCTTAGATTTCTGTAACATAAGTATTTCAACATGAAGGTGATATGTAATGCATATCTCAAGGTGAATGAATAAGAGGTATGATTTTAGACACTATTACCCTTTTATACATATGAATACACATACTACACTTCATGTGACCTGCTAGAGAGCAGACTACTTGCACAAAATATGAAAGAGTAAGATTAACACAAAGATAGATGATTACCACTTGTCATTAAACTATGCACTACTTCACACACTTAGACATGAAGTTATGAACTCAAAACTATATTTAAAACTTTTATTCAGAGGCAAACATTAGTATTCAAACAGGGCTTTGCCATACTAGATGTGTATTCTAAAAACTTAACCAAAAGTGGTTGCTTATATAGATAAGTGTGAAAAAAAGAGAGGGGTGTGGTAGGAGAAGATTGAAAAGTGTCTTAATCAGTTACACAAGAAAATGGAGTTATGATATAGTCTAAACATACCTCCAAGGACATGTGTCTCACTCCTAAAGATGTTTTGACCCTCCATGTGGCATAGGGGTTACAAATTGGCTTTGACACCTTGACTAGCTCCTTGAAAATTACCCTTATTTACATAAAAATATGACAAATGGAACTTAAAATAATTAATTCACCAATAAATGATCTCAAAAAACTCATTTTACCCCTTTTATTCCTTAATAAACTCCTCTAACCTGACACTCCATCATTCATGTGCATAGATTTCTTGGAACTCTTTATTTCCCATGCCTAGCTTGGTCTATGTGGCCCAAAACTCAAGTTAATATTATTAAATTCATCCTATATCAATGAATGGTATTAAAATATGTTATCAGACCTTAAAAAAATTATTTTGGTTCCTGTAACAACTCACAAGAACTTATTGTGCTCTTTAGGCCTCCACTAGGCCCATTTTCCTTGTAGCCCTAAAAACCCATAAACCTCCTTATGTAGGGATTTTTATAGATGATAATGATAACACAATGGAATATCATATGACCCATTATTATTTATATCTCCATTTAAAATTTCATCCCTTTACTCTTAGTGGAAATCTATCTTTTTTGCCTTTCTCTCTCTTAAAGTAGGCATCCTTACTTAGGACCCTATTTTCTTTCTCTAGACTTCTGCCACATATTTTAAGTATCCCAAAATTGTGTTATTAACTTTATGTATGCCATCACCAACCTCCATGTTAATTTCAATGTCATGAGACCCTGTGTAAGTATGCAAACCAAGAAATCACCTTGTCATCTAGTCCCATTTTGAGCTTGTTTGAGAATGCCTTGGAAAATGGGCCTGGTTGGATCACCTCAAAAGTATCATGAGAAATTTTTTCAACTTTAATACCTATAAAACATCCAAAATTTCCTCATCCAATTATTTTTAAGTTTTTCCCTTCTCAGAATACTTATAAAGCACAAAAAACATGTAAAAATAAGGCATTTTTGAAAGTCTATACAAGTGACATCAGCATCAAAGTACATGTGGGTAACCTCCTTGGAGTTATTAACAACATCCAATAGTTTTTAGGATCAAAATATTGAATTATATGTGATTTTTAGGTCTTTTTCCCTTTACTAGTCACTATCAGGGTTTTGGGAGGGTTTAAGACTTGTTTGGGGTCTTAACAATTATTCATAAAGAACAAATAATAAATTTACCTCATTCCACTTGGAGAAACTTATTGAATGACCTCATAAATTATTCAAAATTTCTCAACTTCCCATGTGAATTGTGAGCTATGGTATGAGCATTTGAAGTTGTTCTTTGGGTTGCATGCTTAGTGTTTCTTAAGCTCAAGATAGGTCCAAATTGGGTTTTGGGCCTCAAAACTCAATATTATTGTTATGATAGGTTTATGAACCTCTAAAAAAACCATTCACATGATTATACATTCCTTTATAATTATCATCACTCCTTTGTATGCATCTGGTATATTGGTCAAGGATATTAGGGTTTAGGCTTGTCTCCTCTTTGCTAGCCCCAAGGACATTTGAGTTGGATCCTAAGGTTGGGTGTCACCTAAGATTGTATTAATACCATTATCATGTTTGTGTTTTTCCATGAGTATCTTCATGAAGTTTTACATACTTTTCTTATACCTTTTAGCTCAAATAGACCCCTTGGTCTCAAGATTTCCCCTTGCCAAAGGAGAGGGCCAGGTCTAAGATAAAATAATGGCTCTATCCATTGTTATTATGAATTTCAATTTATCATGAACACCTTGTTTCACTCATGATAACCCCTTGTACCAATTTTTAGAGTGTGATCATGCCTATGTAACTTCCAACACACTAATCTCTCACATGGTTGGACTATAGGTAATGACTATGTGTGTAGGTCTTGAAACCTAGTTTGATCAATCTTCATTATGTCTCTTTTGGACTCAAAAAACCTTATGACCCTTTGTATTTGACTAAGGTATGCCTCATAGTCTCTCTATCTCTTATTTTTCTCACTTAGGCTTAGGACTAGCCTATCATTATGTAGCTTGTAGGTGTCTTTAGAGAGTCTTGATTATATTCTCTTGTGTTTTAGGTCTCCCCTTCTATAAACACTCAAAAACTACACATGATAGCTTTCGATGTCAAATTTCCTTTTGACCTTCATCCAACCTCATGTTTAGGGGAGCACCTAGTCAATTAGACTCGTCTACTAACTTGACCCTATCAAACCCCTAACATATTTGGATAAAACATTTAATTCACCCCTTTTAACTTACTTCAACTCATTTTATTTTTGCCCCTGAATCACTGATGGTCAACCTAACCATCGATGGTTAACTTGACCATCAACTGTCAGGTCCTTGAGCTTACTTTAAATCAATTGCCAGTTATGTGTAAGATAAATATTACACAATTTAGAAACTTGATTGTGTGAAGTAAATCAGCTTCAAAACATCATAAATAGGCAAATTTATTCTACTATCAAATTAGTAACCTCTCCCATCCTAATTAGCAAGTTCATCCTACAAAAGGAGAGGAGGATGAAGTGAAAGGGATTCATAAAAATTTGGTGTTTAGGCTATCATATTTTCTTATGTAGGTATTCATCATCCCTTCAACAAGCAAGTAGTAGCATTGAAGACCTAAAAATCTCTTCACATCACCATCGAAGGTCAAAGTACCATCACTCTGGCCAAATTATCTCAACCCTCCACTATCAAGTTATAGGTATCTTGTACTTGTTTTCATTGTTTCATCTTATTTCTAACCTCTTTACCCCAACCAGACCTCTTAACATCTTATTCTCCATCCCAAATACCTATATCAAAACCCCTACCTACTTATTCATCATTTTGTAACTCCACTTCAATATCCTTCCAAAACCTAAAGGCAATTTTTGATGGTTACCTCATCCATTGTCGGTTACCCAACCATCACTAGTTATCCCAACCACAGCTAGTTCATTCGACTGTCACTAGTTGACTATTGTAGAAATTAATAGCAAGTCATTTTCAGCCCCTCCCCCTAACCTAATCATATTTTTCTACATTCTGGCCTATGCAAAAAACCTTTTTTGATTTTTTGACCTGATACCAACTTTCCTAGCATAAGTATTGACCTATTTTTGTGATATTTAATCATTTTTCATAACAAGCATGTATTTCCCTCTTGCATAAAATTTACTTTATTTTTATTGGATGAAAGTATCCTTTCTTTCCTTTATCAAATTTAATTTTTATCAGGGAGTGGATTAGTAGCCATCCTAGTAAGCTTTCACTTTTTGGATCTAGCATATGCTAGGTAGTCCACCCTTCCTCTTTGTCTAAAAAAAAGTTATAGTGCTTTCTTATCTATAGGTTATTCCTTCTAAGCCAAAAATGAGTTCCCATCATCATATGGATTCACACACACACTTTTACTAGGTATTCTTATACACACCCTATTACTAGTTTCATTATTTACTTTCAAAATTAAGAAATGAGTGAAATTAACTGAAACATTTTGGCACGCCTAGTGGGACCCAATTACCTTTTTCTTCCTTTATTGTTTGCTCATCGAATGAAATATGAAATTTTATTTTTGGAGATAAAATAAACCTCTTGCATACATTGATTTCCTACTTGTCTTAGTTCATTTAGTAACTTAGGAGGCAAAATAATTAATCATATATTTTACACTTGCTATCACACACCAATCCAAACCACAAAACAATTAACACATCAAAACATACCTGAGACAAGGCCTGACTAGGATTTCATCACCTAGTAGCAACCTTACCCCTTCCTGGCTATCCCACTTGGATTTCACCACCAAGGGGAGAACCAACTTAGCTCTCTAGTTGAGTATAAACTCTGAACTCAGTATATTTTGGCTAAGCACTTGACACTCTTACCACTATAGGACCATGAAGTGAGGTGCTAGGCCCTAATACCAAGCCACATACTAAAGTTTAACATAGATTTATCTCTTGAGTACCTAAAGAGCCTAAAACCAACCTTAGATTGCTTCTTTAGTACCCAATCTATGAGCCAAATTTCCCTCTTCACACTTTATAAGGCATAAGCCAAAAGAGATCTAAAAAAGAATCCTAGGTTTTAATGTACTTTTAGTGTATGCATTGTTTGCCTTAAATTATTTTTCTTTTGATTGATTTTTGTTTGAGATGTGATTTTCACATATTATTTCCTAGTTTCTCATATATTATTTCTTATACAATAGCTGAGAAACCAAACTAATCAACTACCACCTTATTCTTCTTCCTCCATGAAATATAATTCTAATGATGAGGGTTCACCTCATTTTTTTCCCCCTCCTACCAGGATCCTAGTTGTTCCTGAGGGTGATGTAAATTTTGTTACCTTCCTTGACAATCATTTAGTGGCCCTTCAACATTAACTTAACAACCTACCTCATCATACCTCCATTACTTTGATTCCTCCTACAGACCCACCTTATGGTATACCTCCCAACCTTATGGTAGGTACCACCTCAACCCAACACTTGCTTACTCAAGCCTCTTCTTCTTATAACATCCCATCTACTACCACTACCCAAACCCAATCCAACGTTCTAACCTCTAACCAAATACCTCTTACCACACCCCACAATTCACATATAGGGTCAACTTTACCTCTAGTTACCTATACTCCACCTACCATGGGATTATCTTCTACCCCTATGTCTACCCTTCCCCTTATCTCAACCAATCCACTAACTTCTACACCATTTTATAACTTGGTGCTTTATATACCTCAAACACTTCCACCCATTATCACTAGATTCACCACTCAACCCCAACCTACATAACCTCAACCTACTACCTCAAACATACCTTTAAGCCAACCCACATCCATCCCTCAATAAGTACCCATGGAAACTTATCAATATGTCCCAAACCCATAGGGATATATAGCACCTTCCACCCAACCATTTATGCCAATCAATCCTTATGCAGCACTATCTCAACCTCTTATCACCACTTACCAATATGTTGCTTCTTCAGCACCTTCTACCACCTATCCATACATAACTTCCACCCAACCTCAATCTAATATGCCCCTTAATTATGTAGCTTCCCAACCCTAACTAGATTTGATCAAGATGTTAATGCACAAAATGACCAACTTAGAGTCATCCATCTCTAGGTTGCATAACCTTTTATCCTATAATCAAATTTGTAATGAACCCATCCATTCATCTATGCCCATTCATTCTTATCCTCCTTAATAAGAATTACCCAAGTTTTCTAAATTCCAAGGTAAGGAAGATCCTCAACAACATTTGAGAGCATTCCATCATTCTTGTTATTTAATCACATACAATGATGCTCTCCTTCTACGAACCTTCCCCATGTCCTTATCTAAACCTGCCCTTGATTGGTATAGTTCTCTTTCCACGTACTCTATCTTTTCTTTCTCTCAACTGACCCAAATCTTTTTAGAGCATTTCTCAATAAATATATCTAAAAAGGTTTCTATTACTAACCTCTATTCCATTAAATAATTTGATGATGAGTCAATTATTGATTTTGTTGCTAGATAGAGAGGTCTCATCAACAAAAAAAATTTCTCCTTACCACATCCCAAATTTATTGAGCTCTTCTCCTCAAGTTGTGCCAAACATATTTCCCCCGCTCTTCAAGTTCAAACCTTTAGAAATTTTGATGAGGCATTCACCATGGCATGTAAACTGGAAAACTAGGCCATCAATGAAGGGAAATTGAAATTACGAAAGAAGAATTCTAGCTTTAAATCTAATGATCCTTATTCTCACAAAAACACTAACCAACCCAATATCAAATTAAAAGCATCTACAAACTCAATTTTTCTAAAAACTTCTCCACCTCCAACTACCAACCACCTCAGACCAATTCTTTCAACCCTCCCTATCAATAAAATTGAAACCAAAGCCAAGCTACTCCAAAACAATATACTCCCATTGGAGAATATTATGCATCCATTTTGGATAAATTTCTCAAATCCAACCTCATCCAACTCCCACCAATTAAACCACCCCAACAATTTGATGTTTCTCACCTCATACCTAGGTGGTACAATGAGAATGACCATTATGCCTTTCATCAAGTCATAGGACATGACATTAATAAATGTAATACCTTCAAAATTCTTGTCCAAAATTTTATTGGTAATGGATAACTTGAGTTTTATAATCCAAATGCACCTCCAAATCAGTCCCTTGACATTTTTCATAAGCCTTTTCTTAATCATTCTCCTACCCAAAACCATGATAACTAACCTGAATCATCTCACTCTCATGAGGCACATATAATAAATGTTATTAATAACAAGCCCATTATTGAAGAAACCATTATTTAAATCACCCAAATGGAAATAAAGAACTCATCCCCTATTTCTTTAGATACCCAAACAAAATAATTAACCACCCCTTTCTCTTCACTTGATGAGACCTTAGCTTTATCTACCTCTCCTTTGATGGAAATACCAAAGGAGACAACCTCCATAGTAACAATTTTTCTTCTTCCACTCCACCCATTCAAGAGGTAGAAATGCTCTCCATTTCTTTGGATACCCAAATAATGGAAGCAAATCTACCCATTCCTTCACTTGAGGACACCATACCTACCTTCCCTATCATTGAATTGTCCATTTCCTCTTCAGAAACCATCTCACAAGAGGAGATTACCTCATTTATCCAACTACCAATTTTGTAACCATCCATCAAAATTAAAGAAACCATTCCCTCTTTGCCACCTAAGGGCTTAAGCTTTGAAACCAATGACCAAATAACTAAGGCCATCTACAATCCCTTTTCTAGGCTAGACCAAAGTTTAAAATTCACTTCCCAACCTAACTTTGATAGAGCCACCTTTTGGCATCGACTTGGACTTCCTTACCAAAGTAAATTTTAACCCTTAAATTCACTCGAATCTACCTTTAAACCCATTACCTCTTCACCAAATAGATTTTCCAATACCATAATTGAATCATCCCAACCACTTTTGTCAAAAATTTACAAATCAATGTACACCTCTCTAACCAAACCGCTCAAGAACCTAGGAATTCTTCCCACGCCTAGTCACGCTCATCACCCTTTAAGTTTATATTGAAACCCCTCTAGCCCAAAAAAAAAATCCAACTAAACCAATTAAGAAGGTAGAGTTACCCAAACCTCCACCTCAAACTAGACCCATACCACCTCCTTCCCATTTACCTTCTATTCTAGGACCCCATCCTTCTACCATCCTGATTACCTATTCTTCTTCTAAGAAACCATCCCCCTTTTTTCCACCTACACCCATCAAACCCTCTAGTTCTCCATCATTTTTAACTAACCTATCTACCTCTACTTTCCCACCCATAACTAAATATTTATCATCTAAATATTCCATATCCAAATCTTCAACCTCTAAACTAATTGTAACCAAGCAAACCCAACTAAAAACACCAACTTAAACCATTCCTCCAACCACAACTTCTATAACAAAACTGGTGCCTAAGAAGGTTCCCACTCCTAAAACCAAAAATCCCTCACCTCCAACACCTTTCCTTGTATCCTATTCAACTATTTTACAAAGGTTTTTGTAAACTTCTTTCATTATCTTACCACCAATCAAATATTTTGACCCTTCATGCCCTAAACCAACATGGTTCAATGACAATTTGATTTACCTTTACCATAAGACTCCTAAAAATGATATAGAGAATTGTAAAGCTCTTCAAACACTTGTCCAAAATATTTTGGAGGAAGATGATCTACTGGAAGAACCCTTCTTACCCCCATTACCAATCTTACCATCAACCTAACCTACCCAATCTTTACCTACTCTCCCACTCCTACCCAAGGATGAGAAGGAGGAACCAAAGCAAGCATCAAATGCAACAAACCCCCTTAGCCACACTATTCATGTGGTTACATGATCCCAAGCCCAATAAAAAGATAAGGGAAAAGCTAAGACATCCATCCCATAGACATACCCTTCAACCCCTCAATCCACCAGCCAAACCCAAATATCTCCACCTGCACCTTCACCTATGCCACCACTAAAGCCTAAAGTATCCATTTTGGGACCCTCTATCTCAAACCCATCTGAATCCATCTAACATATCATGTTGAAACAACTTCACCAGACACCAATGAAAATGAGCCTTTATGAACTAGTCAACACTTCACCCCACCATCCTCAGGCACTAATCGAGGCTCTAAAATATATAAAAGTTAAACCAAATGACCCTCAACCTCTTGCACCCTTGTTGGATCCCTCCAACTTTCCACCCTCATCACCTTTTATGATTTTGAGATACCTCCTACCCATCCAGAGGATTTTGATTCTCCCCTCTTCATCACAGTGTACATCAATCAAACCCACATCAAGAGGATTATGATTAATGGAGGAGAGAGCATCAACATCATCTCCTCCCATGAATATGACCAACTTTAGCTACCTAAAAATATCATGTTAGAAAATACAGTGGTCTTTCACTCCTTTAATGATACTATGGCCACTACTTTAGGGTCTATTGTCCTCCATATTTTCTTGAGGCCTCGTACCATTCCCAAACTATTCTAAATTATAGAGGGAGAGTTCCAATATAATGTGTTAATCAGATGCCCTTGGACCTATGCTATGAATTTCATCTCTTCCACCTTACACTAATGTGTCAAATTTGAGCATGAGGGACAAGTTTTTACCATCAAATCTGACCCTAGTCCCTTTGCCTCTTGAAATATGACATATTAGACTAATGATGTCCTTTTACCTCTTTCATCTACCTTGAAACCAACTTTTAACAAGACCACACCATCAAACATAACTAGCAGTGCTCTCACTCACAACTATGATGAAGCATCAACTAGCTCAAATATCCTTTCATCACAAATTTTGGTTGAGGACCCCTTGCAATCCACATTTTAACATCTCTCTCTTGGAGAATATCAACTTCTATCCTTACAGGTTTTCCCTACTTTGCAAGAATATGGGAACCTCAAATATGAACCCTCTTACAATCCAAACATCAAAACCATTATCCATTTTAGTCTCCCCAATAATCAAACCAATTTCATCTATGGGGGACTTGATTAGCCACTTCTTGTCCCCACTGCTACCCCATTTATCTGACCATTCACCACTAATTTTTCCTACCTAGATAAACTTGCCTTCACCAAAGCTTATCTTTATAGGTGTGCTTAGAAGGGGTTTGGTCCTGGCCTCTATGAAGAGGGACCTCATGAGTTACTCATAATCAAATCTCAGAAACCTCATGATTTATTTGGCCTTAGGTTTGTACCACCAAAAAACCCACACCACCAAAACCCATTGCCACTCTTGATGAATAACTTCCATCCTCACCTACCCCATTTCCCTCAAGCTCTAAGGACTTTGATATCATCCCATCTAACTTTTTTCTTATCAATACCATTAGTTCTAGCCCCCTAACTTATCAAAAGGATGGCCGAACTAAAACCCTTCCTCTCATCCACCCTAAAATGATTAAATTTAATTCCCCTACCATTAACACCATCTAACAGTGGGATGATGCATCCATTCTCACTTACCTCAGTGTGGGGGATTCTTCAATTTATAAATCCTTTCCTCCTTAGAACCAAACTATGCTAAATAAATCCACTATTAATGTCAACTTGGGAACTTAGGATAACCCCTGTATCATTAAAATTGACCAATATTTAAATTTCATAGAGAAATAAGACTACTCTTCTTTCCTTCGAGATTGCAACATATTATTTATGTGGTCCTATCAAGATATGCATAGAATTGACCCTTCTATTTCCCTCCATAACATTGTTACTCATCCTAAGGCTAAGCCAATTCAGCAAAAGCTTTGTAGGATGCATCCCGCATAGCCCTCCTTGTTAAATAATAGCTTCAATGTCTCTTATTTGTTGACTTAATTCAACCCATCAACTATCCACATTAGGTCTCTAACATTATTCCTATCACCAAACCCATAGGGGGACTTTGTCTTTGCATCGACTTTCATGACCTCAACCTTACTTTCCCAAAGGATGACTTTCCTCTACCAAACATCGACCAACTTGATGATCTTACAACTGGACATGAAATGTTATCTCTCATGGATGGTTTCTTATGATATAATCAGATCTTGATTGCCCCTAAAGATCAGTATAAAGCTTCCTTTATCACCCCATGGGGAACCTTCTTCTACAGGGTCATGCCCTTTGGACTAAAGAACATGGAAGCAACCTATAAGTGGGCCATGACCTATATCTTTCATGATCTCATCCATAAAATTATCAAGGACTATGTGGATGATCTCCTTTGGAAATCCAAACACTACATAGATCACCTAGCTTTTCTTGCCATCATCTTCGACTGACTAATCCATTATCATGTTAGGTTCAATCCTTAGAAGTGTATTTTTGTATTCTTATTAGGAAAGCTTCTTGGTTTCATCATCTCTCTTCACAGAATCAAAATAGACCCCACAAAATTTAGAGCTATCTTGGATATGCCTCCTCCTACCAACCTTAAGCAACTCCATAACCTTCAATGTAAACTTCAATATATCTATCATTTCATCTCTTAGCTATCAGATAAATGTCAACCCTTACACCACCTCCTAAGGAGAGATACCTCTTTTAAGTGGACAAAATAATGACAACAAGCCTTTAATTCAATCAAGGAGTATCTTCTCTCTCCACCTATCCTCATCCCTCTTAAGGAATACTTGCCCTTTTACCTATATTTATCCACCATCAATCATTCCCTAAGGACAATGTTTGCTCATCATGATGAATATAATAAAGAGAAAGTCATCTATTACATTATTCATACCCTTATTAAATATTAAACTTGGTATACCCATCCTAAAAAACTCTACCTTGCCTTAATTTTTGTGGCCTCCAAACTTCATCACTATCTTCTAAATCATAAAACCTATATCATCACTAATACTGACCCCCTCAAGTATATGCACTCTAAGCCATACCAAAATTGGTGTATTGCTAAGTGGTTCATGATCTTAGCTAAGTTCAATATTGATTTCCTTCTACAAAATTCCATTAAAGGATCAGTCATCATTGACCAGTTGGTTGAGGCTTCTCTACCATAATATCAACCTATCTCTCTTGCCTTCCTCAATGAGTCTATTATAACTCTTTCTCAGGAAGAACCCACTTACTAAATGACCATGTTTTCCAATGGCTCCAAATGTAAAAATGGTGGGAATGCAAGATTTATTATAATTCCCCTTAATGTTGAACTTCTTCCCCTTTCATTTAAACTTGACTTCAAATGCACCAAAAACATAGCTAAATATGAAACCCTTGTTATAGGCCTCCAAACTGCCCTAGCATTAGGAGTCAAAATAATCAGTGTCTTTGACAATTCCCAACTAGTCATCAATGAAATTAATGGCTATTATCAATGTAAAAATGATGTCCTCTTAAATTACAAATAACTCATGGATTTACTCTTAGCATCATTCAATTGTTACACTATCTAGTTAGTTCCTCGAACTACCAACAAATTTACAAACATAATGGCATCCCTTGCTTCCCAAATCCCATCTAAACCTATCAAATCTAAACTCTTTGTCACCATCCATCACTTTATCACACCTTCATATATTATTTCTAATCTTCCTACCATTTTTAATGTTAAAACATCTCCTTTCGACATTTGGTATAACCAAACTTTTGACTACCTCAACCATCGCATTATCCCTCCTAACCTTTCAAAGAATGCCTAAAGAGATTTTATTCAGAGTACCTCTTGTTATACCATACTAGGGGGAATGTTTTAAAAATATAGCTTTGACAGTATCCTTTTCCATTGTCTTTGTATTCATGAATCCTCCCACACCATCAAGGAAACACATGACGGCATATGTGGGGGACACTTTAGTGGCCTAGCTATTGCTAAGTGTATCCTTCACCTTAGATACTATTGGCCCACCCTTAATAAATATTGTTGTGATTATGTAAATAAATGTGTCAAATGTGAAAAAAATGCTAACTTGCATCATGCATCCCCCCATGGTCTTCAAGTATCCATAGATTATTGGCCCTTCTCATAATGGGGTCTTAACCAATTGGGTAAATCAATCCCCATTCTTCACAATGACATCAAAATATCATTACTACTACCAAATATTTCACCAAGTGGGTGGATTCCATCCCCTTTATATCTATCAAATCTAAAAATATTATTTACTTCATCAATCACCATATCATCTACCACTTTGGTGTTCCCCATAAGATCATCGTCGATAATGGCAAGTCATTTAAAAACTATAAATTCCAAAGTCTCTACAATACTTTTGGAATCAAGTTAATATTTTCCTTGCCTTACCATCCACAAGCTAATGGACAAGAGGAAGCCTTTAACAAAACTCTCATCAAAATTCTCACCAAAGCAGTAAATGTTTTAGGTCAGGATTAGAACTTACACATCCCTTTCACTTTATGGGACCATCGTATTTTCATTCGAACCTCTACGGGTGCTACCCCATTCTCTCTCATATTTGGAGTAGAGGTAGTCTTGCCTTTCAAAGACCAAATTCCCTCTCTTCACATATCATTACAATAAATCCTTTCTAAGAGTGACTATCGTCAAGAACATCTCGCATGTCTTGAATTTCTTAATAAACATCATCTCATAGCCCTTAATCATCTTTGCATATATCAAGAATGAATCAAGCACACATACAATAAAAACCTAAAATAAAAATAATTCAACATCAGGGACCTCATCCTTAAAGAAAAAAAACATGTGACTAATATGGAGAAGATAAAAAAGGGCAAGTTTACTTTCAATTGGCTTGGACGCTACATCATAACCCATAATTATGGATTGGGATCTTATCATTTGTCCTCTCTCAAAGGCAAACCAAAACTTGAGCCTCTCAACACTTCACATTTACATCCTTTATAGTATTTAAATAAGGATCAAACTTACCTTTGTGTTTAACTTAAGCTCATCCCTTGGTTTACGATATTTTCCTTTCATCTTCCTATCCCTACTTCTTTCAGGGATAATTGATTACAATATAGGACCATGTGATTATCCGTCATAGTTATAGCCTAATATTAATCATAGATACAATGGCTATACCCATCAGAAGGTTCTCATGGATATTTTTTAGCTCTAATCAGATGGAATCCCATGGTCAATTATCTCTCAAACCACCTTTGCCTCATCTATCATTAACCTTTTGTGTTAAAAGTCTTGTCTCCATACACGTCAACCTTTAAGATTAAATAGAATTATCCATGTCTAAAACCAAGCATTCAAAATCAAATTGGCTTACCAAAATAGTACTTGGGTTTATATCTCTAGAATTTTAGACTGCTCCCTTGAAGGATGGTTTTACAAAACTCAATTGCTTAAAAGATAGACTACTCCCTCAAAGGACAACTAAAAAAACAAATCTAAATTTAAACCACTCCCTTGAAGGATGGCTAAATCAAATCAATCATTTTAAGCTTCCTATATTGATCAGACTCACCAATTTTATCAAAACCATAAATGCAACAAGTAACCCTATGTCAAAATTAAAGCAAGCAAGCCACAATCGACTTTTACATATGTCATTAGTAGACTTATTGCATCAATCAATATATAGTTTATATTAAGGCATGGACTTGTCTATTAGGGTTATTTGATCACCTATAGAAGGGGAAAGCCAATTCACATTAGGTTCCCATATTACCCATTTCCCATTCAACCATCTACCTACCCCCTACTTTCCCTTATTACACTCTCTAAAATAAAGGGAATATGAGCTTACTTGACACAAATTGATCACGCTACCTTGTTTTTCAATCAAAAAATGCTCATGTGAAGCATTTTAAAGGCTCATTTTCATTAACTCACATCCACCTTCTGCTGTGATTATATCTTTGTCAATAAAAACTTCATGCCTTTTTTCCCCTCCATTCATTAGTTCATGTGGACATGTCTCATGATTCTCCTCTCTTTTCTACATTTTGTGTGTTATTTACACTAAATTTATGTGCTTTCATTATACAAATATTATAAATATTCAAAACACTAATGATTCTCACAACATTATCAGCCATATCAATCATAACAATAAATGCAACCAAATAATCATAACGTATCATAAACCACATCATCCAAATCAATAAACAAAACCATTCTATGTATCTTCATAAACAAACACATCACCCCTCATATACACATAAAACATTACCTAAAAATATCAACATATAAAATTCAAACATCTAATCTCAAAACAAATTTTAAATTATTTCACCTCATCATCTCATAAATAATGGGGCATCGGCATCCTGCCATTCATAAACCTTAACACACACATCATGCACACTCATCAATATCAAAACTCATGAGTTAACCATAATCCACATTTCCATAATCCTATCCATAACTCATATCATGTCAATACAACCACATAACCATGTCATATACATCATAATCAATCATCCCTATGCAACATAAACCATGTCATATCTATAAATAATGTCATCACCAACATCTATCCATCACATAATCTATCTAAAACATAAAGTCACCATGAGCGTATATATATAAAAAGCATCTATCTCATATCCATAATCACATCATGAACCCTCTCATTCTATGACTAAACTCATATCTTTGATCATGTATACATCATATCCATTTGATGAAAAAAGCATGTACATCTATGAACAACATCAAATCAATCATCCCATACCTACGCTCATGGCATCACTTCTAAAACAATGTCAACAAAACATCACATAAAAAAAACATGAACAAGAAAAAATCAATCTACATATCCTCTCATAAGCAATATTCCTTATAATATAATAGTATATATCATAAACATCCATATCATTAAATGTTATCAGCACAACATGTCATCAATATAATCAAATGTCAATGATATAATCAGCATAATCAACACATAATCATCATATACATCAATAAGAAAATACATGACATAATTTATCCATGTCTCTCTCTCATATACATCTCACATCATCAACATGCAAGCTAATAACAAAATCAAAATCATATACATAATCTCATCTATCAGGCCCCTGATACACCACTGCCACTAGCCCCATCTACACCTGCACCTACACTACCATCTGGTGGTGGCCTCCCTACCTACCCCACTATTGAGGCCCATTATTTTGGAGTCACTATAGATGGACCCCCAAGCTATCCATATACTCCCCATATCTCATCTTCAATGACAACTATGATAGTCATATCACCTAATAATACCTCAGATCCTCAATAGTGGCTAGGTGTTAGATCCTTGAAACTATGTCAAATGATCCTCATGTTGTTGTTATTGTCACTCATACCCTCTATCTTAATGAATCTCTCTCTTGATTCACTAAATCTAAGGAGATCCTTACCATATCATGCTCACCAGTCAAAGTAGCAACCTGCCCTTATAAGGTGACAATTTGTGCATGTAACATGGTTACCTATCCCTGTAACTAGTAATCTATGCATGTGTTATTTCCAGTACCACTACCCTTGTAGGATCCATATTCATAGGCTACTTCCCCCCATCATCCCATTCAAATTAAACCACTACATACCTAGCCTAAAACCACATTGTATAGCCATCTATAATCCTTGCATCATCAAATGGTTGCTCTTGCTGGCAGTTCCTCATAATCTAATACAACATCTTATGGTTGTGGCTTCACTAGTAAAAACTTGGCCTCCTCCCTCTTATATCAAGTAAAATCTAGTGGGATCCCTTGTACTAGTCTAAACTATCTTTAAACTTGGTTAAATGAGATCAACTCAGTCTCCCTATCTCTCCTCCCATAAATTTAGTGCTAGCTTTGTAAGGAAAATGTCTAGTACTTGTGCCTAGGCCAACTTGGCCAATCAACATATGGCCTCCATAAAACATCACCCACTACCAAACCCTACAACACATCATAGAACTAGTCAATGTCTCTATATCCTCCACCTACCCCTATCAAAGCATCAATATAAATCCATCACATGAAGCCCACTAGAAAGGCTACCTGAGTGAATCCCTGCCATGGTACCCCCAATGGTCTCAAAACCCAAATATGTTTGTATGCCTAGTAATGTAGCACAAAACTCATGCTAATACCATACCAATTATGTGCCCAAAAGGCCTAGATCTCCCTATAAATCTGGACTAATAACATCAGGGCCCATCCAAACACTATCCTCCCTAGCAACATCTCCACTAGCACCCCTAGAAGTAGGTATGGAAATTATCCATGGCTAGAATCTAGAAATGCAAAACAAGTCACTGCCATCATCATCATCAACAACAACAATCATCTATCCTCTATATCCCTCTACAATAATAGCTTAATCCCAAACCCCCATGCATGCCATCCAGCATGAACCCAATCTACTCTATAAATAAGGTCCATATAATACTCTCTATCCTCACTCTCTACATGATAGATTAGTTCCCCCCAAATAGGTAGCCATGTGATCCTAGTCACATCCTCCAATAGGATGGTCATCTCTCCAATTGACAACATGAATGTATTCATTTCAAGGTTGCATCTCTCAATAAGCATGATGATCATAGCCATGTCCTGTAATAGGTGTTAATAATGTATCATGGACCCTAGGTCAACCATCTCCATGTGCCTCCACTCCTCTATTGTCATCCCATCTTGAACCTCGATGAAGATCCTAGGGACTCAGTCCCTCATCTAGATCTGATCATGGGCTTGTAAAAATAATCACATTAGCCTACATACTTAGTTTTCCACCTAAAAACTAAGTCCTAACTTACACCTCTCTTTGTCAACTTTTCATAATAAAATCCATCACATTTACCTCTCTTACATATATCTCAACACCAACCTTAGCATATCATTTTACCCACCTAAATCATTTCTATTTTTAACAAGCCTACCTCTCCTCCTATCTAACCCTTTTGAACATCCCCTACCCACACCTCCTAAAACATTTACCCACTTTAACAACCTCTGACCAACATAAAAACCCTCGCATGCTTTCTACACCTATAGTGATCTTTTTTTTATCTTTCACATTTATTATTTTACACACTTTCTATAATTTTTACATGACCCAATTCACTCTTAATAATAAAATTAAAACTCCACCTAACCACTTCTACAATTCAAAATTTTCAACAACTTCAACCATTTTCCCCTTTTACAACCATTCTAAAAATGAACAAAACAACTCAAAATTTAATTTTTTACCACACTTCAACTTTTTCAAAATCTCAAAATTTAAACACAACTCAAAAAAAATTCATACATTCCTTTGAGCCCTTCAACCAGTGATGATTCATGGAATCATCGATGATCCCTTGGGACCCCCTTTTTTTCCCCAAGGTTTGATCATCACCGATCAAGTGAACCACCGATGGTCACTATGTTTGATCATCAATGGCACACCTCAAACCTGTGACCTCCCTAACCCTCTACACACACACCCCTATTCAACACAAACCTTACCTACACTGATCATGCATCCCATTACCAACCCTTAACACTTTTATTATCCCCATTTCCCCTCTATTTTGATCACTTTCATAAAAAAATTAACCTAGGGCATAATTTTTTCCAAAACCCCATTTAACACTCTACCTCGATCTCTCACATGCAAATTCAACATCATTAACTTAAAGCTACTTATCAAATTTAAAACATAACCTACCTCATTCCATGATTTCTAGCATGGTCAAAGCCCCTATCGATCTATGTGGACATGTCTTCATCCACCTTCCATCAAATATGATCTCGATAAAACTCAAACTCTTGATCACCCACTCAATCACCTCCACCTCAACACACTCAGCACCAAAAGGACTAAATACACAAATTGCCTAGAGTAAAACACCAAAGTCAAATGGCAAACATGAACTCATTTTCTTACTTTTAACCTTTTAATCATTTAGGGTTTTGTCTTAACCGGTGATGGTTGGGGTGACCATCATCGGTCGACCCTAGGGTAACCCTTGACTGTCATCGATTAGTGTCCCCTCCCCTTTTTCTTTCTCTAGGAACCTCACCTAAGTTCTGACCTTCAAAGATCACTTAATCCCTACTTTATAATTAACCCTAAAAGAACTACATTTGGCCTAAATTTCTTTTTCAATTTCATGTCCATGGAACTATGTAGGCGTGTTTGCTTGCCTAGTGCATCTAGAGTCAACTCAACCATCCCTTCCAACCCATACCCAACTAACCAACTATTACACCATGTTCACCTTGATGTTGATCATTTTTGACACAAAAAATTCACATATTTTTCAATGACTTTACATGGTCATATTGACCGCACCGACTGACCTTGCCATGTTGAACTTTTGAACTTACACCATCTCATGCATGACGTGACCAATTTTTTTATTTCATGGGAGCACTTCCTACCCTAAATACTTGTGACCAATGTTGACCTTGTCTATATGGCTCGATAGGCCTAATTTTATTAGCTATGATGAATGCTATGGATTGATCAAACCCTATTACTTATCCTTCTATAATCAACCTTTTTTTTACCAACATTAGTAACTTTAGTCTTTGCATGATCTTGACTATCACCCTTAGTCATATTTTGTGCATATGTTTTCATATCAAATGCCCAACATTTTTTTATGTCACCCACCTCATGACTACCAATTTACCATTTATCAAACCCCAACCCAATTTTGTTTTCACCTCATCGACTCCCAGTTTGAGGGGGAACACCCCCTCCCATGCTCAAGGAAACCAAACCTTGACTAGCCATATATTTTTGTTCTACAACTTGTGCCATCAAAGCTGCATAAAAAAAGGGACAAAATTTAGACACTCAAAAACTACATATGATAGCTTTTGATTTCAAACTACTTTTTGACCTTATCAACCTTATGTTTAGGGGACCACCTAATCAATTACACTCATCTACTAACTTGACCCTATCAAACCCCTAACATATTTGGATAAAACAATTAATTCACCATTTTTAAATTACTTCAACACATTTTCTTCTAGCCCCTAACCACCAATGGTTATCTTAATCATTGATGGTTAGCCTGACCATCGATGGTCAGGTCCTCAAGCCTACTTTAAAGCAATTACCAATTGTGTGCAAGATAAACATTGCATAATTTATCAACTTCCTTGTGCAAATTAAATCAGATTTAAAATGTTTTAAAAAAGCAAATTTATTATCATATAAACTTAATAACCTCTCCGATCCTAATTAGCAACTTAATCCTACAAAAGGAGAGGAAGAAGTGAAAGGGATTCATAAAAAATTGGTGTCCAGGCTATCATATTTTTTTGTGCAAGTATCCAGCATACCTTTAGCAAAAAACTAGTAACATTTAAGACCTAAACCTCTATTAACATCACCTTTAAATGCCTAAGTACCATCACTCTGTCCAAATTGCCTTAGCCCTCCACTATCAAGTTATGGTATCTTGTGTTTGTTTTCATTACTTCATCTTATTTCTAACCTCCCTACCCCAACCAGACCTCCTAACATCTTATTCTCTATCCTACAGACCTATATCAAAACCCATTCCTACCTATTAATCATTATATAACTCTAATTAATTATCCTCTTAGAACCCACAAGAAACTATTAATGGTTAGCCTAACCATTGATGTCTACCTCAACCATCATTGATTACCCAACTGTCACCAGTTATCCCAATTATAGTTAGTCTACACGACCATCATCATTTGACTATCATATAAAATAATATCAAGTCATTTTCATCCCCTCACCCCTAACCAAATCTTATTAATCTACATTCTAGCCTATCCACAGAACCCATTCTAATTTTTTGATCTGATACCAACTTCCTTAGCATAAGTATTGACCTACTTTTGTGATATTTAATCATTTTCTAGAACAAGCACTTTATTTCCTTCTTGGATAGAATTTACTTTCTTGTTATTGGATGTAAGTATATTTTCTTTCCTTTATCAAATTTAATTTTTATCAGGGAGTAAATTGATGGTAATCTTAGTAAGCTTTCATTTCTTGGATCTAACATACACTAGGTAGTCTACCCTTCATCTTTGTCTAAAAAACAAGTTACAGTGATTTCTTATCTACAGGTTATTCCTTCCAATCCAAAGAAGAGTTCCCATCATTGTTTGGATTCACATGTGCACTTTTACCAAGTATCCTTCTACACACCCTATTACTAGTTTAATTATTTACTTTGAAAATTAAAAAATATGTATAATTAACTGAAACACCTTCAATGGTCCTAACCTTCTCAATAGTCCATGAACCTAGTTGAAGTTCCAATTAGTTTCAATCACCCTTCATACCTCTATCATCTCTTTATCTTGAAAAGGAATGATCCTCAGATAGGCATGTCGGTGATCCTTTAGTGTTAGGATAGTACACTATGTGTTTTAAGTCTTAACATCCACATTACTAATGGACATTGAATTAGAACTTGTTTGAAGTCCCATTTGAGTTTCAATCATCTCTTCATTGTACTCTACCCTTTCTTCTACTATACTTAATACCAATTGCCTAGTTAGCCACCTGTAGGTACTCATTAGAATATTTTGAGCATTAGGTCTATCACTTGGAAACTAGTATTCTCATAGTCAAAATACTTAAAGGGTTCAACTCAAAGTAATTCATTTCACTATCTATAGGGTTTATTTTTCCTTCATGGTATTTCAAACCACTTGTCTCTTTCCCATTTTATGCATAGACTTGTAGGTGGTCATTAGACTGTCAACTTAGTTTCACCTTGACTCTCTTGATTGTACACAGTCATGTAAGTGTGTTTATCTTTTTTGTATCCCATCTTCATCTAACAAGGTATTGTTTTCATCTTGCCTTGACCCTAATTTTGTTGATTTGAGGTTGTCTTTGGTGTAAAATGAGGACCTATAGGCTGAGGACCTATAGGTCTCATTAGCTTGTTCTAAGGATCAAAGAGACACTTATTGAGTTCTTGATTTCCTTAACAGTGTCAAATTATTACTCAATTTATATAGAAATCCCTCAAAATCTTATAGATCCTGTAATAAAGTATCATGTCACCTTCAAACTACTCAATTGGTCTATATAGATTGCAAGCATAGTCAACTAATGTAAAAAGGTATATTTGTAGTCTTAGAGCATCTAATCAATTTTAAAAATTTGATGAGGGAAGTTAGGTATCTAAGACCATGTGATTGAATGAATATATGTGTTAGATCCTTCCATGAGAAAAGAGTATCTTCAAACACTTATACAGTCCGTACAACTACATATGAAAGGGACACTTATGATTTCTCGATGGAATATATGCATTTAGACTCTTATCTTAATCTTATCATGAGTTCAATAGTGAAATATCACTAATAAATTTTCACTATGATATATTATTGGTACTAGAGTCAAAATTAGAAATC
Source organism: Torreya grandis (assembly GCA_037957365.1). Lineage (NCBI taxonomy): Eukaryota > Viridiplantae > Streptophyta > Pinopsida > Cupressales > Taxaceae > Torreya > Torreya grandis. Next base: position 3,748,449 of record JARHVA010000295.1, on the reverse strand, counting down.
AAACCTCTAGTAGATAGTTCAAACACATACCATGTTCCCAAAAAGCAATCACACTTAAATAATAAGGACAAAAACACATATAATACAAAAAAAACTTGAAATCCATGAAAATTAGGGAGTATCCATGAGTGATGAATCATTATAAACCTCTAAAAGTGATCACCATGAATACAAAATAGAGGATTTAGTAGAATCCACTAAAACATCTTATGCACTAAAGTATTCTTCCTTCAAGTTAAATAAATTCATGGATATGATTAAACTAATGAAAACACCATGAAAAGGATATACATGACTTATAAAACCCACCCTCAAAACCATTCCTATATATATATTTTTTTAAGTGGAGAAATAGGTGCAAGAATAGACCCCTCTTGGATGGATAGGCCATAGTGACCTACTATCACTCTTAATGATTGTTCATAAATAAGAGGCCACCAATCTACAAACCAATTACACTAATTTAAATCTTACTAGGACCCCTAATAATGTAAAAAAAATTAGCTCCTAACTCTCTCTCCCTTGTGACCATACCATTCAATTCAAATTTACCATTTTGAGCTAGTGAAGGTAGTGATAGAGGAGAAAAGGTGTTTGGAGTGTCATTTTGACTTAAAACTTAGTCTAAAGTTTTAAAATTATATGAAAGATCCTAAGGGACACTTATCAACCATTTTAAATTGAAAATTGATCATGTAAGGTCATATAATACTTGTAAAGTGTCCTTTTACCAAGATTTGGCATTGAATTGTAGACGTTATTAGACTCTGACTACCCTTGAACATTATCTAACCATTATCTAACACTAAGGATGTTTTTAATCTTATTGAAACATTTTATCCTTGAAGTGGTACATCTAACTCTTCCAAATGGTCTAAAAGGTGGCCAAATTGACATTTCTTGCATATAAGAACAAAATAAATGTTAGAGCATGATATTATGGTATAAATTGCATCCAAGTAACCTTTTATAATGATCATATACCAAACTAAACCCTTTGACCATGTTTGAACATTACAAGACCTTGTACTTGACCCATAGGACTAGACAAGTGGACATAAGACTAGAACTTGGGCAATGATGGATAAGGGAAAATATGACTATATGGGAGTATCTAAGACCATTGAAGACCATGACAAATATTTGATAACCCTATGGAGTTTTAACCAAGAAGAGGTGACCAATTTTGACTTGGGGTCAAAATCTGGTCAATATTCTTGGTGATTCACAAGGGTAGTATGCCTACAATGCTAATGGACTAGTAGCCTTCTCCTTCCATTGGGTTATGGAGTCACTCTTATACTATAATCTAAACTAATATGCCTTATAAAAATTTCAAACTCACACCACACCACATAATAATAAATAAACACGCACTATGCTAAAATCATTTAGGTAAAACACAGACTCAAACAACACACCTAACCTAATATGTACAGACATCAAACCATGTTTGAGGTGATGAAACACTTATTCTTGCTTTAAAAAGGATCAAAAAGGATGTTTCTTGAATCATAATTGCTCCATGATGTTGAGTGTGGATCCCTTTATGGTTATCACATGACCATGGTGGCATATTTTTTGGGGGCCTAGACAGCTCCACAAATATGGGGAGCACATTTTTCCTCACTCCACCTTTTGTGGAACCTTGCTTCCATGTGAGTATAATATTCCTTGATTTTTCTAATTTCTATGTCTTCCATGTTTTGTGTAGTTAGTTTTAAGATGTCTATTTTCCATGTTGACTTCCTTATTTTTAGGGAGCTAGTTATTTATTAGAAAAGGGAATGACTTCCTTGTTTCATCACCTCAAACCATGTTTGAGGTGATGAGCCGCTTCCTCTTACTTTAAAAAGGATCAAAAAGGATGTTTTTTAAATCATAACTTCTCCATGATGTTGAGTGTGGAGCCCTTTATGGCTATCACATGACCATGGTGGCATATTTTTTGGGAGCCTAGAGAGCTCCACAAATATGGGGAGCACATTTTTCCCCACTCCACCTTTTTTGGAACCTTGCTTCCATGTGAGTGGAATATTCCTTGATTTTTCTAATTTTTGTCTTCCATATTTTGTGGAGTTAGTTTTAAGATGTCTATTCTCCATGTTGACTTCCTTGTTTTTAGGGAGCTAGTTGTTTATTGGAAAAGGGAATGACTTCCTTGTTTCAAGGAGTTGGTTGTCATCACATGTCATTGTAAAATGTGCCCTTTATATGAGGAGAGATGAGGATAGTGAGTTCCTCCTTAGGTGGGCTTATGGATAAGCATGACTAGGTGGAAGAGAAGTGTTACCTTGTGGATAATGTTTATCTTGGATAAGCATGGTGAGTTTCTCCTCTTAGGCTTGGTTTTTATTCAGTTGTTGATAATTACAAGTGTGGTGTGGCTTTTAGAGAGAAGTCAAAGTGCAGATGTTTTTTCAAAGTGTAGGTATTTATTTACAAGGTGTGGTATAACAGCTTGTGATATAGTATTGTGTAAGTGCAGGTGTAGGTGTAGCATAGTATGTGTGTAAAACTGTTGATAGGTTTTAGATTAGTAATTTAGTGAATTTATTTGTGAATTCAAGAGGAGATATTCTATCTCTGTTAGTGTTCTTTGTAATCTTATTTTGTTATAGATTTTATTGAGAACTTTCTTGGTGGATGTATCCCATATTGGGTGAACCATGGTAGATCTATGTTATGGTTTTTTTATTATTTTTATTATCTCCATTATTTATTTCATTTAATTTTGATTTGAGGAATTTATTTTGTGATGTAATTTAGTGCATAATTAAATATGATTTCACATTTAAAATCTTGTTATGTGATTTTATGGTGAATTAAATCTGGTTTAGATTCTTTTAATTCCTAACACATGAGAATAAATCACCATAAGATGGATTTTTGTCAAAAAAAATTGATTGTGAAGGTGATAAAAATACTTACCACTCATAGGACTTCTATTAGCTACAAGTTGATCACTTGAAACTCAATTGAATAGTTCTTCTAACTCTCCTTTAGGTTTACTTGATAGTGTAGCCTGCTTGTTCTCCTTCATGATCATTTGGTGCTCTTAATTTTGCTTCTTTGGAGTCATGAAATATTTCTCAACTTCACCATCATCTAAACCATGAAGTTTTTTATGTTTAAATCTCTTAAAATTTCCTTCTTGCTAACCCATAATGTCTGCAAGTGACTTAATGCAAGGTCACTACCTAGATTGCTCTTTGACCATACAAACTTTTATCTTTGTCTAATTAAACTCTTCTAAAATTATATCCTTTTTGATAGTGAATTTACACTCTTTGTCATGCTCAATAGGTCTATCAATGACCTTACTATCAAGTTCATGCTTATTTTGAGGGAGAGTTATCTTACTCACTTGTTAAAGCTATTGTACTATGGCATGAAACTGCTGCCATAGATCATCTTCTTCTTCATGACTATCCTACTTATGAAATTATTCATTTTTATTAGGAATAATTGTATCATCTTCCTTATCATCATGTTCTATCACAGTTTTAAACTCATCATCATTATACATATGGATAAGATAGTTACCTTTTGTATTTTATTAAAGAGGACCATCAAGACTTACATCAAAGTGTTCATCACCATCATCATGAATGATGTATGTACCAAGGCCTATCCCTTCCATGAAATCATATAGATCATATTCATATATATTATCACTATATTTATCTAATAATATATTATAAATACCTTCAGGTTTGGAAGATGTTCTATCATCAATCGCATGCTCCTCTTGATCATGGATAGTATAATTCAAATTAGAACTAGCTTCCACATATGGTTCAATGTGGAACCTGGCCAATGGTTGTGTCCTTATAGTCACATTTTTTCTATACATTTTTATAAATGTTAAGAAGGACCAATCAGTAGAAACATATCCTCCTATCTTGGCACCGAAGTCTCTTGATAGACAACTAGCAAAATGTGCAGGTAGATTTACCACTACTATGTCTTATAGGATTGGAAAACTTGGGTAATCATGTAATAAAAATTTAAAAACTTTGATGATCCATATTTAATTGGATAGTGTTCCATCAAGTTACAATACTCCTTTGTTACATGGCTCATATTTCAAGCCTAACTTGTTTACAACTAATTTGTGCATGACTGAAGTACTTGCCCCACAATCCACAATATAATTATGAACTATTTTGTCTCCTATAATGAGGGTAATATAGAAAGGTGAGGGGTTTTAAGATTTGGTAGAAGGTTCAACAATATGATTAGGATAATTTGTGATGGATACACCACCATGCTTGACTAGTTAGGGATCAATACGGATTTGGGACAGTTACTCTTGGAGTAACTCTTTTTAGTTAGGTATGTGGAGTACTTCCCAAAGAGATATACTAGTTTTAGTGTTCTTCAAAGAGTGAATTATATTTAAAGGAGAAACACTAACCTTATTTTACATTCTTGAAGGAAATGAATTATATTGAGTTTGAGATAATGAAGATTGGGTCACCCTTCCCAAGTTTTGATTTTGAAGAGGTGTAGTACTTATAGCGGTTGCCACATTTATATTCACACCTTATCACATTGAAGGAGGATTATTTGGACTTGCATGCACTTCTTGAAAATATCCTAAATCTCTTCTCTTTGACCTTGTGTTATCTGAAACTAAATTACTCTAATTTAGAAAACATATATCTTCTATTTGAAAGTTTACCAAGCTCATTCTTTGACTACCATATTCTCCATTTGGTTCTGATTGCATGAAGCTCTCATCTTCTATTGTCAAGTGAGGAGTAGGACCTCATTGAGCTACCAAATCTTTTCCTTCACCTTCATTTGAATTCATCAACTATCCTTGAGGTCTCCCCCAAGAATTTGGCCATTCTTTACCTTGAACTAGGTTTTTATGGACTAGAACAATAGTTATTAAAGTGGGAGTAGAATTTGGATCATAGGTATTGGGTGGCCTATTTAAATTAGGTTTACCTTATCCCCTCCCTTTACCATTATGTTTAGGTAAAAATACATCTTCTTGTGGAGGGTAATATTAGGGGTTTTTATGAACTCCAAATTCTTGATTTGGTTGCCTAATTTGAGTTTCTAAGGCCTTAAACTTTACTTTCTAATCAATGGCATCATCTGATTTATTTGGATCAGATTTGGAATTATTTCTTGGTTTTTGAAATTCAACAAGACTTAGAGTATTATCAAGAATGTTAGGTAAGATGGGTATTGAGACTTTTGGAGGGATCTTATCAGCTTGAATCAAACTATTCTCATCTCTAATAGTTATATCATAAGCATTAGGCAAGGTGTACCCTCCCATGAATTGAAACATCATAGCTATATCAATCCTAATATCTCTAAGATAGGTTTGGAAAACAAAACTTTCATGGGGTCTCATTAGGGATGGCAGCGTATTCCATGTCTTTTATAAAAATTCATTGAATTCATGCATGGTTTCCTTAGGCCCTCTTTAAATGACATTTAGCTAATGTATGAGTGATGTATGATAACTCTTGTCTTCAAATATTTGATTTAAAAACTCTTAAAACTCATCCTAAGTAGTAATGCATCCTCCTAACAATGTTATATACCAATCAAGGGCTTTCCCCCTAAGAGACATGGAAGGCAATCTGACTGCCATGCTAACTTCAGTGACATTGTAGAAATTATAGAAGTTGGATATGTCTCTAATATGTTCATTGGGGTGATATAACCTTTCCCATTAAAAATGGGAACACTCTTGGTTGCATTATGAGGGATATCATCATAAACATTAAGGTTTATATGATTTTTAGTATTGAAGGTTAGGAAAGCATGTTGCCTAGCCATGTTACCTTCAAACTCTTCTTCACTCTCTTGATCTTCTTGACTTTCAAACTCTTCTTGTTCTTTAAGATAATTCAATTTTAAAGATAGGCTCAAGATATTGAACTTCAAGAAGAATTTTAGGATGATGAAGTGAACTTGTAAGATGATAACCTCTACTAACAACTAATCTAGTAAGGACCATGAAGCATAAAAAAAGAAAGAAGAAATTGGTCTACAACTAGATGTTATACCTTCAATGGAGTCATCAAATTCTGAGTGACAATAGTTCTGGCATGTTTGGTGGAATAATTATCTTGAGGACCTATGGGTTGTCTATACTAGGGTTAAACCTCTAGATTGAAGGTCTAGCTCCCTTGGTATGTCTATTATAGCTCATCACCTATACTACTAGCTTGTTGAAATGAAAATGGAAAGAGAAAACATAAATCAAACATATCTTAATGAGGTGATGCACCAAGTTAATCTCCACAATACCACCATGAACTTGCACCATGAAATATGATTCACATAATTGATCTCAACATCTTAGATTTCTCTAACATAAGTATTTCAACATGAAGGTGATATATAATGCATATATTAAGGTAAATGAATAAGAGGTATGATTTTAGACACTATTACCATTTTCTACACTTAAATATGTACAAATACACTAACTACACTTCATGTGACCTGTTAGAGGGCAAACTACTTGCACAAAACATGAAAGAGTAAGATGAACATAATGATAGATGATTATTTCTTGTCATTCAACTATGCACTAATTCACACACTTAGATAATAATTTATGAACTCAAAACAATCTTGAATTATTTTATTCAAAGGTAAATATCATTACTCAAACTATCAGGGCTTCACCATACCATATGTGGATTTTACAAACTTAGCCAAAAGTGGCTACTTATATAGAGAAGTGTCAAGAGAGAGGGCAATGGTAAGAGAAGATTGACAAGTGTCTTAATTAGTTACACAAGAAAATGGAGTTATGATATAGTCTAAAAATACCTACAAGGACATGTGTCTCATTCTTGAAGATGCTCTGACCCTTCATGTGGCATAGGGGTTATAAATTGGCTTTGACACCTTGACTAGCTCCTTGAAAACTACCCTTATTGTTAGGGTGTGGAGCTAAAAGCTTCACCAAGGAAAAAACTAAAATAGGTTCGGGTCTACACAGACACCGGCGTCGGTCAGGAGCGACTGACGTCAGTCAGTTGTAGTTGCAGAGGCACCGACGTCGGCAGTAGGGTCGGCTGGCGACGGTCACAGGCGAACAGGCAGGAACCGACGTCGATTACCTGTGTGTCCAAAAAGCAATTTTTAAGGACAGAAGTGAGTGTTTGCATGATGAGTTTGAGTTGTAGACTCAAGCTCGCGTCTCTATTATTATTAATATTATTTTTAGATCCCTTGTTCAAGTGGCTTAACTGTTTGTTGTAAGAGCATGCTCAAGTTTCCTAATTCTATATGTAGGAAAGATCTTCTTAGCTTAGGATGTTGAATAGTATGAGTAGAACATTGTGAATGTTTGAAGGACAGTACTGAGTTGCATCAATCCAGGTTGTTAGATTTGATTGTACTTGAGAGAGAGCTCTTGATGAATAGAGATCTAGTGAGAGATCTTGTGTGCATCTGAGAAAGGTGTGGAAGAACGAAGTTTCTTCAATTATATTCCTATTGTAAAGAGTTTTTAATACAAGTTTTTAGGGTGTTTTCTTGTATCTCTTGTTCTGTGCTATTTATCATTTCAGTTACTTATCTATCTAATTTATTTCCGCATTTATTGCTTTCACAAGTGTAATCCATTGTTGGTTGATCCCCAACAAGTGGTATCAGAGCTCAGGTTCACTAACAGGTGGTTCAGATCTGTGTACTGTGTTTGGATTACAGGTTGCTCACAGGGGTTTCTGCAGGGATTTCTGTTTGAGTGGGAGAAGCAATGGCAGAAGAAAGTAAGTTGAGAATGGAAAAGTTTAATGGCAAGAACTATCAACACTGGAGAATGCAGATAGAGGACTATCTGTATCAGAAATATCTTTACTTACCGTTAGGTGGGATAGCAAAGAAGCCCAAGGACATGGAGGATGAAGAATGGGAAGTTCTTGACAGAAAGGCTCTTGGGTCTATAAGACTGAGTCTGGCCTCCACTGTGATATCTAATTTGTCACAGGCTAAAACTACGGTAGATTTAATGACTACGTTAGCAAATTTGTATGAAAAACCCTCGGCTTCTAATAAGGTATATTTAATGAAGTAGTTATTTAATTTGCATATGCAAGAAGGTGGATCTGTTTCTAATCACCTGAATGATTTCCATGGTATTGTTAATCAGTTAAGTTCAGTCAATATTGTATTTGAAGATGAAATAAAAGCTCTTTTAATATTATGTTCTTTGCCTGAAAGCTGGCATGGCCTGGTAATGGCAGTTTCTAATACTGCTTCTGCTTCGAATATTTTAAAAGTAGAGGATGTGGTTAGTGTTATCTTGAATGAGGAAATTCGTAGGAAAAGCACAGAAGAGACATCTGGGAACGCTTTAAATCTTGAGAGCAGGGGAAGGCAAAAAGAAAGGAGCAAGAGGAAATCAAGATCTAAGTCTAAGGGAAGAGGCAGATCCAAATCCAGAAATGGTAGAAGGCCACAATGCTGGAACTGTGGAAAGTTGGGGCACATAAGCAGAGATTGCTGGTCAAAGCCTAAGGAGGAGAATCAGCACGAAGGAAAGGAAGAGACAAAGGTTGCAGGTATTGCACAGGATGCTCTTATTTTCTCTTTGCATAATAATATAGAATCTTCGGTATTAGATTTTGGTGCATCTTTCCATGCTACCCCTAACAGAGAATATTTCAATGACTATATCCATGGAGATTTTGGAATAGTGTACTTAGGGGATGATGAGCCTTGTAAGATTACTGGCAAAGGTAAAGTGCAGCTGAAGATGCAGAATGGCAACACATGGGTGTTGAGAGATGTGATGCATGTTCCTAGTTTGAAGAGAAATTTGATTTCTGCAGGTAAGCTAGGTGATGAGGGTTGTACAGTAACTCTCACAGTAGATTCTTGGAAGGTGACCAAGGGTGCACTTGTTATGGCCAGAGGTAAGAGAGAAGGTACTCTCTATTTGTGTAATTGTGTTACTAACAAATCTCCTTCCATTTTATCTACTTCAGATGTGGATGCTAAATTGTGGCACTCAAGGCTTGGCCACATGAGTGAGAAGGGGATGTCAATTCTTAAGTCTAAAGGTATGCTTTCAGATTTGAAAAGTATGGATCTAGAATTTTGTGAGCATTGTGTATTTGGAAAAGAGAAAAGGGTTAGTTTTCTCAAGACTGGGTCTACTAAGAAAAGGTAGAAGTTGCAACTTGTTCACACAGACGTGTGGGGACCGGCTCAGGTAACCTCTATTGGCAGATCACGGTACTATGTTACATTCATAGATGATGCCACAAAAAAGGTATGGATCTACTGTATTAAAAAGAAATCTGATGTTTTTGAGAATTTTAAGATTTGGAAAGCTATGGTTGAGAATGAAACAGGCAGAAGATAAAGTGCTTGAGATCTGATAATGGCGGTGAGTTCTGCAGTCTTAAGTTTAACTGGTATTGTTACACTCATGGAATCCGAAGGCAAAGGATGGTTCCAAGGACACCTCAGCAAAATGGTATTGCTAAAAGGATGAACAGAACTATCATGGAGCGTGCAAGATGTATGAGATTGCATGCAGGGTTGCCCTTAGAGTTTTGGGCAGAAGCAGTTGACACCACAGTGTACGTGATTAACAGAAGACCCTCTACAGAGCTAGATGGTGGAATTCTAGAAGAGGCATGGACAGGTAAAAAGGTAGATCTCTCATATCTCAAAGTTTTTGGTTGTGAAGCCTTTGTGCACATAGATAAGGAAAATAGAAAGAAGCTTGATGCTAAGTCTATGAGGTGCACGTTTATTGGCTATGGCTCAGATGATTTTGGTTTCAGATTTTGGAATCTAGGAACTAACAAGGTAATTAGGAGCCGTGATGTTGTTTTCAATGAAAGAGTGATGTACAGTGATCAGATAAGGAAGCTGGATCAATTTGGGCAGAGCAATGGAGAATTGGACGAAGTTATGGTCCAAAATGAGCTCGCAGGAAAAAGAAATAATCACTTACAGGAAAATACAGAGACCGACGTTGGTAGGTTAGGAACCGGCGTCGATAGTACAGAAACTGATGTCGGTCATACAGAGACCAACGTTGGCAAACCAGGCACCGACGTCAGCCAGGAAGAACCGGCGTCGGCCAGTAACAGGTCTACAGGTGGCCGAGGTTGGTCACTGTCAAAAAATTTGGGTGGACAGCGTGTTGAGAACGAGTCCAAGACACCCATCAGGAGGTCCGAAAGGGTGAGTAAGCCTCCAATTAGATATTCTCCTTCCTTATATTATTTATTGCTAATTGATGGTGGAGAACCAGAGAGTTTTGAAGAAGCATTACAGGTGGAGTCCAGGAGTAAGTGGCAGCACGGCATGGTTAAGGAGATGGAGTCCTTAAGAGAGAACCAAACATGGGATTTGGTTGAATTGCCAGCTGGTAAGAGAACACTGAAGAACAGATGGACCTACAGGTTAAAGGAAGGTGAGGATGGATAGATGAGATATAAGGCCAGATTGGTTGTAAAAGGATTTGCACAAAAGCCAGGTATTGACTTTGGTGAGATTTTTTCTCCTGTTGTTAAGATGACTTCTATAAGGGTTGTATTGTCTTTGGTTTCTTTTGAGGATTTGCATCTTGAGCAGCTAGATGTTAAGACAGTGTTTCTTCATGGAGATTTGGATGAGGAAATATACATGGAACAGCCAGAAGGATTTGAGGTCAAGGGTAAGGAGAAGTTAGTGTGCAGGTTGAAGAAGAGCTTGTATGGCCTCAAGCAAGCTCCTAGGCAATGGTATTTGAAATTTGACAGGTTTATGACTGAGCATGGCTACAGTAGATGTCAATCTGACCATTGTGTATATTTTAAGAGATTTGATAATGGTAGATATATTATTCTATTGTTGTATGTAGATGATATGCTGGTTACAGGATCTCACATGCAGGATATCTCTAAGCTTAAGGTGAAATTAGCTCAAACGTTTGCTATGAAGGATTTAGGAGCAACTAAGAAAATCCTTGGCATGAGCATTAAGAGGGACAGGAAAAATCACAGGTTGATATTGTCTCAGGAGGATTATGTGGACAAGGTGTTGAAACAGTTCAATATGCAGGATGTTAAACCGGTAAGCACACCTTTGGCTGGACATTTTAAGTTGAGTAAAGAACAATGTCCTAGTTCACATGATGAGGTAGAGTACATGAGTAAGGTTCCATATTCTTCCGCGGTAGGAAGTTTGATGTATGTAATGGTGTGTACTAGACTGGATATTGCCCAAGCAGTGGGAGTAGTAAGTAAGTATATGGCCAATCCAGGAAAGGAACATTGGAAAGCAGTTCAATGGATCCTTAGATATCTGAGAGGAACCAGTAGTAGGCACTTGTGTTATGGAGGTTCAGATACTTCTCTACATGGCTATGTAGATTTAGATATGGTAGGTGATTTGGATGGCAGAAGGAGCACTACAGGTTATGTTTTTACTGTAGGTGGAACGGCGGTTAGCTGGATATCTAAGTTGCAGAAGGTTGTTGCCTTGTCAACTACAGAAGCAGAGTATATTACAGCCATAGAAGCTAGCAAGGAGATGATATGGATGACACGGTTCATGGAAGAGCTTGGAAGGGAGCATGGGAGTTGCAGATTGTATAGTGACAGTCAGAGTGCAATCCATTTGGCTAAGAACTCAGCCTTTCATTTAAGAACCAAGCACATACAGCTAAGGTACCACTTCATACGGCAGGTATTGGAAGATGGTGAGTTGAAGCTGGAGAAAATCCATACAGACAAGAATCCTGCTGATATGCTAACTAAGTTGGTTACTAAGGAGAAGTTGAATCTTCATTCAACTTCTGTTGGTCTTCATGATTGAGTTGAAGATGGAGGAGCTAGAAGATGTTGTTGTACAGGTACTGGTGCAGCTGGTTTATCTCCAAGTGGGAGATTGTTAGGGTGTGGAGCTAAAAGCTTCACCAAGGAGCAAACTAAAATAGGTTCGGGTCTACACAGACACCGGTGTCGGTCAGGAGCGATCGACGTCGGCCAGTTGCAGTTGCAGAGGCACCGACGTCGGCAGTAGGGTCGGCCGGCGACGGTCACAGGTGAACAGGCAGGAACCGACATCAGTTACCTGTGTGTCCAGAAAGTGATTTCCGAGGACAGAAGCGAGTGTTTTCATGATGAGTTTGAGTTGTAGACTCAAGCTCGCGTCTCTATTATTAGCAATATTATTTTTAGAGCCCTTGTTCAAGTGGCTTAACTGTTTGTTGTAAGAACATGCTCAAGTTTCCTAATTCTATATGTAGGAAAGATCTTCTTAGCTTAGGATGTTGAATAGTATGAGTAGAACATTGTGAATGTTTGAAGGATAGTACTGAGTTGCATCAATCCAGGTTGTTGGATTTGATTGTACTTGAGAGAGAGCTCTTGAGGAATAGAGATCTAGTGAGAGATCTTGTGTGCATCTGAGAGAGGTGTGGAAGAACGAAGTTTCTTCAATTATATTCCTATTGTAAAGAGTTTTTAATACAAGTTTTCAGGGTGTTTTCTTGTATCTCTTGTTCTGTGCTATTTATCATTTCAGTTACTTATCTATCTGATTTATTTTTGCATTTATTGCTTTCACAAGTGTAATCCATTGTTGGTTGATCCCCAACACTTATTTGAATGAAAGGAGTGATAAATGGAAATTAAAATAATTAATTAACCAATAAATAATCTTATGAAACTAATTTGACTTATTCCATGCCTTAATAAACTTATCTGACCTAACCTTCCATCATTCGTGTGCATAGGTTTCTTGGAACTCTTCATTTCCCATGCCTAGCTTGGTCCAAGTGGCCCAAAACTCAAGTGAATATTCTTAAATTAATACTATCTCAATTAATAGTCTTAAAATATGTTATCTAACCTTAAAAAAACCATTTTAGTTCTTGTAACAACTCCAAAGAACTCGTTTATAGGCCTATTTTCCTAGTAGCCCTAAAAACTTGTAAACCTCCTTATGTATGGATTTTTATATATTATAATAAGAAAAAAATATAATATTTAATTTCCCATTATGTCTTTATATCTCCATGTCAAATTTCATGCCCTAAATCTGAGTGGAAATTTATATTTTATGTCTTTCTCTTTCTTGATATAGGCCTTAATTAGGCCTCCTTGATTAAGACCCTATTTTATTGCTCCATACTTATGTAAAAAATGTTAAATCACACAAAATTTTCACTTTAACTAGTCCATAACCAACATACATGTCAATTTTAAGGTCTTGAGACCCTATGGAAGTATACAATTCAAGAAATCACCTTGTCACCTAGTCCCATTTTGAGCCTGTTTGAGACTACCTTAGAAAATAGGTCTAGTTTGATCACCTCTAAAATATTATGTAAATTTTTTTTTTTAATTTAATACCTATAACACATTACAAATGACCTCATCCAATTATTTTTAAGTTGTCCCCTTCTTATAACACCTACAAAACACCAAAAACATGTAAAAACATGGCCTTTGTAAAAGTCTATATAAGTGACATCAGCATCAAATTACATGTGGGTAACCTCCTTCGAGTCATAAAAAACATGAGGTTTAAATATCAAAATATGGTATTATATGTTATTTTGAGTCTTTTTACCTTGACTAGTCATTATCAGGGTTTTAGGAGGGTTTAAAACATGTTTTGGGTCTTAACGATTATTCATAAAGAACAAATCATAAATTGACTTCATTCTACTTGGATAACCTTATTTACTAACCTTCTCAACTACATTAAATGTCTCATATTCCCATGCAAGGTTTGAGTTATGGTATGAGCATCTGAAGTTGCTCTTCGAGTGCCATGCTTAGTGTTTCTTAAGCTCAAGATGGGTCCATATTGGGTTCTGGGCCTCAAAACTCAATATTATTGTTTTGAGAGGTTTAATAACCTATAAAAAAAACCTTCACGTTATTATACATTCATTTTTAGTGCTCATCACTCCTTTTTATGAATCTGGTATATTGGTTAAGGGTTTTGGGGATTAGGCTTGTCTCCTCTTTGCTATCCCTCAAGGGAATTTGAGTTGAATCCTAAGGTTGGGTGTCACTTGAGAGTGTATTAAGACCATTTCCATTGTTTTTTTTTACCTCAAGGCTCTTCATGAAGTTTTACATACTTGTTTTATGCCTTTGATCTCAAATAGACCCCTTGGTCTCAAGACTACCCCTTACCAAATGAGTGGCCCAAGTCTAGGAAAAATAATGGGTATGTCCACTATTAGTATGAATTTGAATTGATCATTAACACCTTGGTTCACACATTATAACCCCCTATATAAATTTTTATAGTGTGATCATGCCTGTGGAACTCCCAACACATTAATCTCTCTCATGGTTGGATTGTAGGTAATGATTGTGTGTGTAGGTCTTGAAACCTAGTTTGATCAATATTAATTTTGTATCCTTTGGACTCAACACACCTTATGACCCTTTGTGCCTGATTGAGGTAGGCCTTAGAGTCTCTCTATCTCTTTTGTTTCTCACTTAGGCTTAGGACCAACCTGTCTTTATGTAGCCTATAGGTGTCTTTAAAGGGTTTTGACTACATTATCTTGTGTTTTAGGTCTCTCCTTCAATGGTCATATCCTCCTCAATATTCCATGAACCTATTTGAATTTATAATTAGGTTAAATCACCATTCATACATTTTTATTCTCTTTATCTTGAAAAAGAATGATCCTCAGATAGACTTGTAGGTGACCCTTTAGGGTTAGGATTGTATATTATGTGTTTTAAGTCCTAACATTCACATTACTGATGGACTTTGACTTAGAACCTATTTTAAGTCCCATTTGAGTTTTAATCATCTCTTCATTTTACTTTACCCTTTTCTCCACTATACTTAAGACCAACTGCCTATTTAGCCACCTATAGGTGCTCATTAGGGTATTTTTAGCATTAGGTCTATCACTTGGAAAGTAGTATTCTCATAGTCAAAATACTTAAAGGGTTCAACTCAAATGAATTCATTTTACTATTTACATGGTTTTTTTCTCCTTCATGGAATTTCAAACCACTTGTCTCTTGCCCATTTTGTACATAGGCCAATAGGTGGTCATTAGACTATCAACTTAATTTGACCTTGACTCTCTTAACTGTACATAGTCATATAGGTGTGTTTATCTTATTTTTATCCTATCTTCATCTGACAAGGTCTTGTTTCCATCTTGTCTTGACCCTAATTTTGTTCATTTGAGGTTTCTTTTGGTCCAAAATGAGAACCTACAGGCTAAGGCCAAGCTTGTTTTAGGGCTCAAAGAGACACTTACTGAGTTCTTGAGTTCCTTGGTAGTGTTAGACTATTAATAAATTTATATATCACTCCCTAAAAATATTATAGAGCTTGTAACAAAGTATCATGTCACCTTCAAACTACTCAACTAGTTTATATAGATTGTAAGTACAGTCAACCAATGCAAAATGGTCTATTTATAGTCTTGGAGCATCTAATCAATTTGAATAATTTGATGAGGGTAGTGAGGTAGTTAAGACCATGTGAGTGCATGAAGATATGTGTTATATCCTTCCATTATCAATGAGTATCTTCAAACACTCATATACTCTATACAACTGCATATGAAAGGGATACCTATGATTTTCTCAATGGAAGATGTGCATTTAGACTCTTATCTTGATCTTCTCATGCTTCCAATAGTAAAATATCACTCATAACTTTTCACTATGATATATTATTGTTCCTAGATCCAAAATTATGAATTAAACCTCGAGTTGATAATTCAAATATAGACCATGTTCCCAAAAGCAAGCACACTTGAATAATATGGACAAAAACACATCTCAAACCAAAAAACATGAAATCCATGAAACTAATGTATTTTCCATGATTTATTAATCATTATAAACCTTTGAGAGTGATTACCATGAATACAAAATAGAGACTTGCAGTATAATCCATTCAAACAGCTTATACACTAAGGCATTCATACTTCAATTGAAAGAACTTTATGGACATCATTCAACTGATTAAACCACCATTAAAATGATCTAAATGACCTCTAAAAATACCCTCAAAACCATTCCTATCCATAAATTTTTTAAGTGGATAAACAGGTGTAAGAACAAACCCCTCTCGAATGGATAGGCCATAATGACCTATTGTCCCTCTTAAAAATTGTTCATAAATAATATACCACCAATATGAAAACCATTTATACTAATTTAAAGCTTACTATTACCCCTAATAATGTCCAAATTTTCAACTCCGAACCCTCTTTCTCCTGGCTATACCATTTAGTTTAATTTTGCCTTCTTGAGCTTGTGAAGGTATTGATGAAGGATAAAAGGTGTTTGGAGTGTCATTTAAACTTTAAAATTTGTCCATAGATTTAAAATTATCTAATGGAGACCAATGGATAATTCCAAACCATTTTTAACTAAAAACTGATCATGCAAGAGAATACAAGTGCTTGTAATGTGTCCTTTTGCCAAGATTAGGCATTCAAATGTAGATGTTGTCAAAATATAACTAATCTTGAAAATTATCTTACCAATATCTAACACCATGGATGTTTTAATTTTATTTAAACATTTTAGCCTTGAAGTGGTACTTCTAACTCTTCCAAATGAGCCAAAAGATGGCCAAATTGACATTTTTTGCATATAAGAATCAAATAAATGTTAGAGCATGATATTATGGTATAAATCACATAAAATTAACCTTTTATAATTACCCTATACCAAACTAAACCATTTGACCATGTTTGACCATTACAAGACCCTGTACTTGACTCATAAGACTACAGAATTGGACATAAGACTAGAACTTAGACAATGGTGGACAAGGGCAAATATGACCATATGGGACTATCTAAGACCATTTAAGACCATTAAAAACATTTGGAAACCCTATGGAGTTTCAACCAAGAGTGGGTGACCAATTTTGACTTGGGGTCAAAATTTGGTCAATAGTTACTTCTAGGCATCAGCCATCTTACCTTTACTATGACGTTCTTCCAAATATTTCAAAATAGAATCGATTGATAGACCTTTCCTGAGTTACACTAGTGTGTTTATAGACATATAAGGAAATATTTTATGCTCTGATACCAATGATTCGTACCACAAGGCCCATCACTAAGTGTGTAAGGGATAACTGAGTTTAGTTGTGCAGAGCAAATGCATAGAGTTAATTCAGACAGAATAAAACTAAACACATTGGATGCAGTAGAAGTCCTTACTTGTAGTAAATTCAACTTTTATCAATAGCTACAAATAGGGAAATTATATAATATATTATAGTGCATGAATTATAAAGTATTTTCATAAAACATGTTATCTATGTTATGATTATGTCTAGCATCAACCCTTGGCCAAATGCATATGTTACATAATTATATAAAAATAATACAAGATAAGTTACAACTATTGTTGGTTACAAAGAAGATGGTTGAGTCATTTCATATTTCTTGTTAGATGATGATTGAGCTTCCAGGTTGGAGGTGACTAACAATTCAACTGATAAGATCCCTAACTAGAAAGTGCTACTTGAAAACCATGCAGTTAGATTAGGATGACACATGGATGTTCTATAGTGAATACAAGTGTCGATATGTGAGTATTTGAGTGACTTCTAGTGAAGTGTGTAGGGTTATAAGCTAATTCGTATTCAATGAAGTGCATTGGTTGTGATTGGGTACTATTTAAGTGCAAAATCTTGTGAACACATGCAGGACTTATGCACAAGTATGTAAGCAAGCTTCATGCCAAGGAGAGTGAATTTTATGTAGATAAATAAGTGAGGAGCTTATTCTGATGTGCAGCAGTTACACATGGATCATTTCATGAGCAATAATTACACCTTATAGGATATTTCTTCCAAGGACAAACCCACCTTGTTCTTGGGAAATCAATGTTTCCAAAATCAGTTTGAACCTAAGAGAGATCACTTTATAAATAATCTTATAAATATTATTTCACATTGAGATGGGTCTGAAATCTATGAAAGTGGTGTGATGATCCTATTTTTTAATAAGAGATAATAAAGTGTAGTTCAAATCAACAATAATTTGTTTCTTTCTTTGAGACTCCTTCACCAGCTCCGTAACCTCACCCCCCACCATATGCCAAAATTTTTGAAATATAGTAGTTGGAAACCCATCCAACCCAAAGGATTTATCCTTGTTCATAAATAAAACAACATACTTAATCTCTTTCAAAGAGAAGGGAGCCATCAAGTCCCTATTTTTTGTTCTGATACTAAGGTGGGAATGACCCTTAGAAGAGAATAATGAGCTTCAACATTATCTAACACCTTACAGGTGAGGAAGTTTTTGAAAAATCTCATAGTTTCCTCTTAAATTTCATAATTAGAGTCCAATGACCATCCATCACTATTTTTAATAATTTAAATCCAATCAAGCACCCTTCTTACCCCAATGGATTGGTGAAAAAAATAGTATTCAAATACCACTCTTTCAGCAAATGTTCCCTCAATTTTCGATGCCATAACACTTCTTCCCTAATATATAATTCATTCAATTTTATTAAAAGCATATTTTATCTCAAAAAAAGAGAAACATCCATTCCAACATTCATAATCACTACAGACAACTTGGATAATTTTGCTTCAACCCTAGTGGTTTCTTGAAAAATGTTTTTAAAATGGTCTCTATTCCAAACCTTTAGGCATGATTTGATGAAATTTAGCATTTAATACAAGACATACATTTTAATTCTAGTTATTTTTTGTCCCTGTGACCATGATTCTTTGATCCAAAACAAGGTTGGATCTCTTAGCCACATATTATCAAACTTCAAAGGGCATTTATGAGGAATACCATCCTTACCAACTTTCCATTCAATTGGTGCATGGTCCAGGCCAAAGACTGGTAGAATCTTGCTTTCCACCCTCTAATTACTATCCAACTAAAGGGCATTTGTCAAAAAATTATCCAGACATTTATCAATGTTGTTAAAACCTAATATCCTATTCATCCATAGGAAAAGACCATTGTTTGGGGTAACATCTAGAAAAATATTGGTAGAATCAAAATTAAAAAATCAATCTCAAATTGTGAAGTTTGAAGTGCACCACCTCTTTTTTCAGAGATAGACAAAATATCATTGAAATCCCTCCAATAACAAATTTATTCACATGGAACAATGACAACGGTAAAGAAATTTCTTCCTAGCATTACCTTTTGAGGATAGGGGAAGTAGGGCCATAAACATTGAGAAGAAACAAATACAAAGACCTTGCACATTTTCCAACTTAAGCCCATGCCCCACACACTCAAAGAAGTTGAAAAAGGAGACCATAGTAGAGCCAAACCTTTAGATGCTTTATTTGTGGGTATAAACTCTCCTGTCCATTTGTTGTATCTTTTCTTCAAAAAAATTGGCATCCTCTTTAGATAAATTTGTTTTTTGTATCAATAAAATGTCCAACTTCAAATACATTAAGAGACACTTGACCACTTGAGTGTTTCTTTTTTGGGGCATTAAGATCCCCAACATTTTGTGAAAGGAAATTCATATCATTATTGGGGGAAATTCCACCCCCGACTTTTCATATTCAAAAAGAACATTTAAAGTAGTATGCCTGCCAAACGAAACCTTAGCCACTAACTGCTTTGACATGCATTTCCTAGTCCTCTTCCCTTTTTTCATAGTTTACCTTAAACCATTTGAAAATTTTGATAATTTATATTAAATTTATCTCTTTGTCAAAATCATTTCCAATATGTTCCTTCCATTTCTCTTTAAAATTCCAATGATTAGTATTTATTTATAAAAAAGGTCTTTCTTTGATTCTAAAAAAGTATTTGGAGCATCAATAGCTTTGTGAAGCAAAAAGGCCACCTTTTGAGATCCTTTTGTAATAACTTAAAAATATTTGAACAAAGTGTTAGGTGAGATGGAAATCCCTTGTTTCAATCTTCTTTGATAGTTATCATTGAGGCCATATCCAGGTCTTGCAAATATGAAGGTTATTGTTTAGACCTACCTATTTTTTTGATAAACTCCTCAAATGGAGAACCTTCCTTGGCTTTCCACATTTTTCCAAATCCCTTGCTATTAGTTACTAGAGCCACTATCGGGCATTCTTTCTTGACATGACCTACCTTGAGGCATTTAAAACATCTAAGAGGCATTTTTCCCATATATATCCTTTGATGCTAAATTCTCTTTTGATGTCATATGATAATGGTCTCATGTATTCCTTCATCAAAAACCAGATAAATATAGAACCTAGCATATGATGCTAAAGAACCCATTTTAAGTCAATATGAATGAAGGTACCTAAAGAAATACCAATCTCTGATAAACACTCTTCACTCCAATATTCTTTATGAAGGGCATACACCCCGATCCAAGTGGGTAAATGACTAAGCTTAGATTTAAACACGTCAAAATTTGGTTTCCAAAGTTGCAGCCAAAGACTCACCCCTTCCATAATCCATAAATCGTCATTCTAAATTTCTATTTTCCACTTCATATGCAGGCAAAGAATGTCAAAAAAGTCTTTTATAAATAACTTGAGGTCAAAACTAACCCCCCAACATTCATTCACCCTTGATAGACCCAATTGTTAGCCATTTACCATAAAATTTTCTAATTAGTGCACATTCCTCCAAAGGCCTAATTTAGAGGCCAAATAGGGGATATCTAAAATTATCACTTTAATCTAAGAACCCAAAAATTCATCCAAATGAATCAAGATGCAAACCTTTATAAAGCTAGTTAGATGAGGCCCTAAAGGAGTTCAATTTTCCCATGAATCCACTTCCACTTTGTCTTTATCGATGTTATTCGAGGTAGGATTCATCATTCCATCAAAAATATTTTTTGCTCTTAAAACATTAAGAGGAGGCCCACCCTTATCATCTTCACAAAACTAGCTATGTTGATGTGATAATTCTGGGCAAACTTCCTCAAAACCCTCGAGATATTCAAAGCATTACTTCCCTAACTCAACTTGGGTGCATTTGATTTTTATATAGATATTGTTAGTTATTTCTCTACACTCCTTTGCTTTCAATTATTTTAAAAAATTCTCCCTACTTAATCTGGTCATCATTTTTTATGGTGACTATGTATTAAATAAAATTAATTGAATTTTTTAATGTATTATGAAATTGTGAGTATTATTTTTGATAGATAATAATTGTGGGGTTGACAGGCCACACCTGTTCTAGGAAATAATCAAGGGTTCCAATCCCTATAGCTCCACTAACCCAATCCACCAATATATGTCCCCTACTGTGAATCACTTAGTTGATGGGATTTTAAACTAGGTCACCACTATACTAATGCATCCACCTTAACTATTACATCACAACTCGAGGGACAAAAATTGGCATCATTTTATATGTTTGAATTAATTGAGGAGTACCTCTCAAAGTGTAGCATGGGTGTGGGCATACAAAAATTTAGCATAAAATTCCATGATTGTATACATGCCTTTATTTTATCTCAAGAATTAGAACTTAGGGGAGATGTGGTATAATGCTTGGCCCCCACTTCAATCCCTATAGCTCCACTAATCCAATCCACCAATATATGTCCCCTACTGTGAATCACTTAGTTGATGGGATTTTAAACTAGGTCACCACTATACTAATGCATCCACCTTAACTATTACATCACAACTCGAGGGACAAAAATTGGCATCATTTTATATGTTTGAATTAATTGAGGAGTACCTCTCAAAGTGTAGCATGGGTGTGGGCATACAAAAATTTAGCATAAAATTCCATGATTGTATACATGCCTTTATTTTATCTCAAGAATTAGAACTTAGGGGAGATGTGGTATAATGCTTGGCCCCCACTTCAATCCCTATAGCTCCACTAATCCAATCCACCAATATATGTCCCCTACTGTGAATCACTTAGTTGATGGGATTTTAAACTAGGTCACCACTATACTAATGCATCCACCTTAACTATTACATCACAACTCGAGGGACAAAAATTGGCATCATTTTATATGTTTGAATTAATTGAGGAGTACCTCTCAAAGTGTAGCATGGGTGTGGGCATACAAAAATTTAGCATAAAATTCCATGATTGTATACATGCCTTTATTTTATCTCAAGAATTAGAACTTAGGGGAGATGTGGTATAATGCTTGGCCCCCACTTCATCACTCAAATTCTCTTTTATCTTTTCTAATTTTTCTATTTATTAAATGGGCATACAAAATGGATCCACTTAGCACCAAGATGGCTTACATTCAAATATAAATCTTAATGAGTAAATAAGCCTCTTTAGTCTTAAAAAAAAATCCTACCACACAAAATGAGACATTATAACATGCTAGTATTTACATTTTTTAGGTAAGAACACTTCTATTGCAATGCTTTGTAAAAACCATAAGCAATGCATTCCATTCAGATTAAATATATGTAGGAATATGTAAACATCGCTAAATAACTATGTTGCCAAATGAAATTGTTATTAGAACATTTAATGACTAAGTAGGTTATTCTAGACCCTTAGTACATTTTGGTGTAATTAAATAATAATGATTTATTATTTATTAACATAAGGTGAAAATCTCATGTAAATAAATAATAAAACATAATTATTTATTATTTATCGATTGTTTTTAAATATTTTTTTAGAATTGATAGGTTTATTGGTTACAATAGTGACCTCCCCTCATCCCCATTATAAATGAGATTTTACCCTTATTTGTTATGTACACATTCTCGATCCACTTGATAAACTTGATGTATTTGATATTTGCATGTGGTAAATATTCTACAAAGGTTTTGTGAAGATTAGTTGAGAGGAAGTGAGATTAAATAAGGTTATGTATTGGGTTGAAAGTTTTTTAAATAAATGAATAATCACTTTGTGGGTTTTTTTACCTCTTAGAGATTTTTCCAAGTTAAATCATTATGTACACTGATTTAGTTATTATGTTTTGCTTTGCTAATTAAATACATCTCTATATTCTACATGTACATTATTTATAGATTATTACAAATATTTTGATGGTAGGAGAGCCTATGGAGTGTATTTGATTGGCATGTGTGTGTGTGTGTGTGTGTGTGTGTGTGTGTGTGTGTGTGTGTGTGTGTGTGTGTGTGTGTGTGTGTGTGTGTGTGTGTGTGTGTGTTCAAATTTAAAGAATATTTCAATTATTTTTCAAGCTTGGTTTGTCCTAGTACAACTATAAGGAGAGTTTTTTTTCTTATCAACATTGGAGGTATGCTTCAATCAATTTCAAGATATGGATCTCCATTGTGGCCTCTCAGGAACCTATTAAAGCAATAAGATAAGTGTGGAAACCAAAAAAATATCTCTGTGGTGCAATTGTATAGCCAAGTATAGTCTAGGTGAATGAAAAAACTCGGAAAAATATTTAAACATTCTTCTAGTCTTAGTTTTTTATGCTTAAAAGTTGTTTTGTTAATCATTTTTTATTGGCAAAGTCCCTACCAGACCCTCTAAAGCAATATGAGGGTTCATTATATTTTTTCAAGCTCTCTAAGGTGCCATAGTGTGGCCTAAACAATTGGAAATGTTGAATTCTTCATCAAAATTTTAATTTTGAAGTTCTAAACTGAATTGGGGTGAGCTTTCAAGAAGGTTGGCAAAGTTTCAATCCGTAGTGGCCTATACAATTTATTGTGAATACCTCTACTTCTACAGGTATGCCATTACCAACTATAGGTATAAATTTTTTTGTTATACAATTTGAATATTTATTTTTAAAAAACTCCTTTTATTAAATCTTCAATATTTCCATGCAAGCCAACCCCAGGTCCTACTTTAGGAATTACTTTTTACCTAAATTTAAAAACATTAATTATTTTTTTACTTTTTAAAATTTACTTTCATGTTATATATTTATATATTTTTTTATTTAAAAATTTTGATAAAAAAAAGTTCAATTATTATGTTGTGCATATAAATCTTCAACTAGTCTTCTAGAAGGGTTGATGGCTCTTATTTTACTAAAACTTTGTAAGGAAGAAACCTAGTGTTTAAATCTCTCTATATTTTTTTATCAATCCAAATTTCTTTCCAAAGTTAATTAATTTGACTTTTTTTGTTTACATGTAAATATCTTAGTGCAAACCTTTCTCTAGTGTCATTTTTTGTGACACTTGACCTAGACTATTCTTTATCAATCATAGTCGTGTGATTAGTCAATTTCTATGTTTTTGGGTATTTCAAACATTTTGGTTTGATCTTTTTATTGATTTAAAGTTTTTTAATATAAATTATATGTCATTTTTTAGAAATTATTCTTATAGTATTGTATTTTTATGACACTTGCAACACCTTATTTTATCAATATCTTTTGTAAATTTGTTTACTTTATTTAACATTAATTTGAAAATTATTATTTATCTACACTATAAATTTATTTTACTATCAAATATAGTAAATAAACACTTTAAAACATTTGTTATTTAAAAAATTTATCTAATGTTGTAGTGTCATTCTTAAAGGGATGTGTTGACCAATTTTTCGCTCACAGGCCAAAATTGTTCACCTTCCTTCTTCACTGTTCGAAAAGCAATCATTTTCGGGCTACACATTTCAATGCCAGTGTTTCTCTGCTTTTCTCAACACAATTGGTTCAGTGTTTTAGTTCAAGACTTAAAGTTCAAACGCCTTAGTGGAGGGTCGGCACTTCAAATGAAAGGGACCCGAGTAAGTTTCAGTTTGGTTCGAAGTCCAAAGTTCAATTCATTCAAAATTGACTAAGTCTAGGTCCCGAATTCCTTCGGGCACAGCTTAACACAAAGGGAAAGGGAAAGGGCAGTCTTCAGGTCAAAAGCCCTTTCGGAGGGCAAGCTCTTAACATTTGCATGGAAGGAATTCGGGCGCGCTTCAAATACAATACAAAGCCCGGGGAAATAGTCCAAGCCAAACGCGACCCGGAAGGGTATGCCAAGGAAAAGACAAAGGAAGGGAAGGCCGCAGAGGATGCCACGTGGACCTAACTGACGTGGCAATGGACCCAATGACATTCTAGCAGGACCCGATGACATCCCAATGGACGTCAAATTTTGTAGAACGGTTTAGCCATTGGATCTCAAGTGATGACACTCCAAAAGCCATCAATTTCAAGAGAATGGAATATCCATTGGTTTTCAAAGCTCGACAACTAGTTGAGCGTCAATTTCAGCAAAATAAGTCAACTTTTATTTCCAGCCAAGGAAATATTGCCAAGGAGTCCAAAATGCAGCAACCTGCCGACAGTTCATTCCTAGGGGACCGAATGAGTTAAATGGAGATGAATTCGATAAAGGACAAGAAGATACGCATGGAATAAGCAAACAGTCGAGTCCAAGCAGTGCCAATTTGAAGAAGTGACTCTGGCAAGTGGAATAGTTCCTTCGAATTGACCACAAGAGGACGCAGCAACTAAGAATGTAACTAGTTTCTTTTTTTTTCATTTAATGGGTGGACAAACCACATTTTGCCATTAAAAATGCAAACTTCGAAGCAGAATAGAGCATATGGCTCATTAATATTTTTGAGCAGCTTGTTTCTTTTCATGAACAGCCATTTGTAAAAAGAGTGCCAAATGAGCCTCTTGGACTTGGATATATATTTGATATTTGTCATTTTGTAAAGGATCTTCTCATAATTTTTCAAAGCGAAGCTCTGCAAAATTTTCCACCTGAATCAATAAAATACAGTTTTGCCTCCATCTTGGATAGATTTTTTGCATATGTCCTAAGTCTTATTTGTGTTTAGTCATTATCTTCGATGCTTTCACAGGTTAATGCCAACAGACCAATCATCTATAAGGCCCCAGTTCACAGCTCACAAGAGAAGAGTTCTTTTGAGAAGTAAGACAAGGGAAGTCACTTATAGTGTGTGTAGTACAACACCTTGGTGAGTCTCTGTTTCTATTTTTCTGAGAACCTTTCCCTATCTTTCTCCTGTAAACTGGTTTCTTTGCCAAGACTGAAGTGCATGTCATATTGTTTGGTTTGATTCTGAGTGTGGATGTGGGAAGGTTGACCTTTGTTTTGGTGTATCACCTCTTTAGAGTAGTTTGTTTGTTTTCCTATATTTTTCTTCTCCCTTTTCATCCTCCCCCCCTTTTTATTATAGCTGTATATATATATATATATGCCTGTATGTATTTTTTGCATTGCCTGAAACAAACAATGATACATCAAAGAGAGCTAGCCCTTAACTAGAGACTCTCCTCTCCTGCTTCACCATCCCACAGGTGAGAGAGGAGTTTCCATGTTGTGAGGAGAGGGCAGGAACCTGTTTTCCTACCACTGGGTGCAATCTCCAGCATCAACAGTTCTGGCACGCCCGGTGGGACCCAAGTTTATAACTCAGTAAGATTTCAGGATTGATGTTGGTCCTGTCACATCCATTTCAATATTTCTTAGCATCTGGCGACTCCAATAGTAAGAGCTTCATTTTCCATATTACGACCAGTGTCTTGAATTTCTATGCCTAAAGTCACCACTAGGTCTGCTTCAAAAAGGATTCCTTTTGAATTCGTTGAACTGCCTCTAAAGTCTACTAAAAGATTAAGGTTTAGGAAGACTCATCCTTATCCAACAAGTCACCATCCTAGACCTATTATAAAAGACACAGTTATAGCAGAGCCTCAGTTATGCCCTATCCCAGCTATGGCTTTGCCATTTGCAGCCTTTCATGGTGAGAGCCCCTTGAACCTCCCACAGTATGACCCAATTCCAGGGGCAGATCTAAAGAATGTACCTTATTTCGATGGATTGGGACCCATCACAGTCACTGAGCACATCAGGAACGTTTCTAACCTTTGCAATATTCATAATATCATAGAGGAGAATGTTGCAGTCATATTGTTGGCTCTGTCTCTTAAGGGCAAGGCTCTTGACTGGTACGGACCTTGCCTGTGAATTCAATCCATTCCTGGAATGAGCTCAGTATTTAGCTAACAGACCATTTTGGGGAAAAAAGCGATGACCTCTCGCTTGTTGAGCAGGTGACGACCATAAAAAGAGCTCCACACGAGTATATGCAGGACTTCAACACACGGTTTTAGAAGACCTGGCAGAGGATTCCCATCCTGGTAAGGCTGACTCCCAGCTATGCTTTTTTATACTATTTAAAAGCATTAAATAGTGGCATTGCAGTCATGATACAATCTATGGGTGGGCATTTATTGCCTGGTGCTTATGACATAGCCATAGCAGTAGAGAACTATTTAATACAGGCTGGGAAAATCAC
The DNA here is from genome assembly GCA_037957365.1 of Torreya grandis. NCBI lineage: Eukaryota > Viridiplantae > Streptophyta > Pinopsida > Cupressales > Taxaceae > Torreya > Torreya grandis. The sequence continues at coordinate 3,721,304 of JARHVA010000295.1, read as the reverse complement.
CCCTAGACCCCACATGCCAATCTTTCCAGAGATGCCACCTCTAATTCAGACCCCTGCTCCCACATTGGCCCCTCTGCCTACCATCAAAAAACCAGTTGTTATCCCATCGAATGAGTTTTAGGAGGTTAAGAGTATGTTACAAGCCATGACCAACGAACTCGTTGCCATTAAAAGGCAGCAGCAGGCTCAAGGCAATAGGCCGAATCAAGGGTACCAGAATTATGGTCAAGCCCCTAGACCCCCTTTTGATAATTATAATCAGGGTCAGGGGCAGCTCACTACAACCAGGCCATTTCAAAATTACAACACCGGTCCCTCTTCATCATCTAAGGCCATAGTGCCTGTTCAAAATAATCTTGTACAAGAGCAGCCTAGCTATTTGACCATGGGATATGGTCAAGAATAGGTTGTGCACACAAACGAGATGGTGATTATTTCCAAAATATAGAGAATCAGGCTGCTACTCTTTCCCAATTTTTTGAGGCTCCAGCTCAACCCAGCACGAGTGGCAATCAGGCCCAGTCGGATTCTACTCTTATGAATCACCTAGAGGGCGAGTTTTGTGCAATCAACCATGGGGGTGCTACAGGCAATCAGGCTGACTATGTTTTAGCCAATACAATATTTAAGAGGAGAGTAGTGGAAGAGGTGCAAGCTACCACTTAGGCAGCAGCTTCACCTCCTCCATCACACTCCAATGCAAAGGCCCCAAATTTTAGGCAACTATCTATACCTTCAGCGCCTCAGCCTACAGCTCCAGTTGGGATCAGCCCAAAAGAAAATGTGAAGGGAGGCAGTCCCCAGGTCAGCATAGTGGACCAGATGAAGAAGCTAAATATGAATATCTCTTTATGGGATGCGTTGTCTCTTCTAGGCTAGAAGGATGTGTTAAAAAAGGAATTGAATGAACTGAATTGTCAGGATATCCCAGTCGGCACTAATAATGTCTTGATGATGAATGGACAGCTTTCCACTTCAAGACAGATGAAGAAGGAAGAGAAGACTCCTCCTTTCTACGTATCCTTGGTCATTGGGAACTTCTTGGTGCACAACTACATAATTGACAGCGGGGCCAGCACCTCAGTGATGCCCAAGTGCATTGCTGATAAGATGGGATTGAAGTATCAAGAGATGAACAAAGGAGTCCTACAGCTGGATGGGACACCTACAAAAATAGTTGGGATTGTGAAGGGTTTAGACCTGACATTGCATGCTTGCCCAACCTTCTCAATTCCCCATGATATAGTGGTAGCGAATGTTCCTCCGTATTTCAAAATTTGCTTGTCCAGGGATTTTACGTCAAAAATAGGTGGCTATCTAGCAGCGAATTGGTCATATTTGGTTTTTAGAACCAAGTATGGGACCAAAGTGAAAATCGAGTCTGAGCCACTCTACAAGGACCACCTAGAGCCATATTCACCCAAAGCAGCAAATGTCAGTTACACCATCATCGATCCAGAAGAGTCCCAGACAGACCAAGATCCATCCTCTGATCTTGAAGGAGTCACAGACCTACTCTTGAATGAGTGGGGAAATGATAATTTCGAACATGACCCATACAAATTCATTGAGGAGGTAGACCTTGGAGTCTATTGCATGCATGAGGAGGGTGTCTTCATGCCAAATTTAATGAAGGAAAGCAAAGAAGACCTTGGCCTGTGGCAACTATATTTTGATGGCTCCAGAAGTAAGCTAGGCACTGGTGGTGGAGCAATGCTGGTTTCCCCTTCCAAGGAAAGGTACTTTTCAGCTTTCTATTTCTAGTTCTCTTGCACCAGCAATGTTGTAGAATATGAGTCTTTGATCCATGGGCTTGAATGGGCAAGAAAGAGGGGGATTCAAGAGTTGCAAGTATTGGGAGATAGCGAACTAATTGTAAATCAAGTGAGAGGCCTGAATCTGACCAAGAACTCCTTGTTGAAGTCGTACAAGCATAGGGTTTGGGACTTGGTGGAGGATTTTCTTGCTTTTAACATTGCCTCTATTCCCAGGGAGTGCAACAAATAGGCTGATAGGCTAGCAGCAATTGGCGCCCAATTTGATGTTTCAAAAGAAATAAGTAGAGACTGTGGTTCATGCCACTTGAAAGTGGTGGTACGGCCTTCAATCCTGGACAACGTTACAAATTGGCAAGTCTTCGAAAGTGACCATCAGATAGCTTTCTTCTTACAAGAAGAAGCTGAGTTCACAACACACAATCAGGCAAAACTGTAGCAGCAATATGGCAATCAAATTGTTTAGTTGAAGAACAATAAACTCCCCAAGGGTCTGGTCATGCTTGAAAGCATTTTCAATAGTGACGACCAGTTAAGAAATGACAAGGCCTGCATCACTACCAAAGAGGAGAATTATGAAAGGGTTGAAATTTTTAAAGGGAAGCTACTGGTGCTTGGTAAAGTCTGCACATTTCAAGAGAGGCAAGCTTCCATTTTGATGTGTCAAGAATTTGCTGACATCTTTGCCTGGGATTAAAGTGATTTGAAGGGCTTCGACCCAAGGCTTACCCAACACACCATTGAATTAGAAGAAGGCACCAGGCCAGTCACTCAAAAGCAAAGGCCTATCAATCCTACAATTGAGCCCCTCATGCAGAGGGAATTGGCCAAATTGATTGAGTCTAGAATTATATTTCCAATCAAACATTCCTCATGGCTGGCCAACCTTGTTCCTGTTAGAAAGAAAAATGGGGAGATCAGGTTGTGTGTCGACTTCAGAGACCTTAATAGAGTCTCTCTAAAGGATCATTACCCCCTTCTAAACATGGAGCATGTCCTCTAGAAGGTAACTGGTAGTGAGCAGTTCTCCCTCCTGGATGGTTATTCAGGGTATAATCAGATTCTAGTGCAAGGTAGTGATCAGCACAAAATAGCCTTTACCACAAAATGGGGGACGTTTGCCTACAAGAAGATGCCATTCGGGCTATCCAATGTTGGTGCCACCTTTTAGTGGGCCATGGACATGGATTTTGGTGGCTTGATAAACAACAGCGTGCTGATATATCTCGATGATATAATGGTATTTTCCAAGGAAGCGAGCCAACATATAAAACACCTCAGGCAAATTTTTGAGAGGAGCAGGGAATTTGGCATCTCTCTTAATCCAAAAAAATGTGTGTTTGTTGTTCATGAGGGGAAACTTCTTGGCCACATCGTGTCCAAGGAAGGCTTGTCCATCGACCCTGAGAGAGTTCACTCCATTTTGGAAATGCCCCTACCAAAGCACAAGCAAGGCCTGCAGAGTTTCTTTGGCAGGATAAATTTTATTCAGAGATTCATTCCAAATTTTGCAGAGATAGTCAAGCCACTCACCCCTATGCTGAAGAAAGGTAAGGATTTCAAATGGACAGCTAAGAGTAAACTTAGCTTTGAGGCCATCAGGCAGGCCATAACCCAGGCTCCCACTTTGATCGGCCCAGACTTCAGCAAAGATTTCAACCTCTATACCTTCAGCAATGAGGAAGTGATATCTGCCATACTTACCCAAACTAACAATGATGACCTCGAATAGCCACTTGCTTTCTTCATCCAAGGGTTAGAAGACTTTGAAGTCAGGTATACATATGTAGAAAAGCAAGTCCTAGTAGTGGTGTGTGGCCTGAAGAAATTTAGGCATATGTTGTCTAACAACAAGATCCACCTTATGGTTCCACATCTGGGTGTCAAGGAATTCTTGACCAATCAAGATTTAAATGAAAAGAGGGCAGGGTGGATTACCAAAGTGATGGAATACGACATAGACATCAAGGTCACCAAGTTGGTGAGGGGAAGAGGCCTGTGTGAACAGTTGGTTGCAGACTTAAAATAAGAAAGGAGAGACAGCTTGTTAATCCATGATGCAGCCACAGCAGAAGAACTAGCTGTCATAAAGGATTGGACGCTGGACATGAAGCATTTCCTTCTCACAGGTGAGTGTCCACAGGGTCTTAATAAGGCTGAAAGAAGGTATTTTAAGCTCCAGTCCCTCCCTTATGTCCTAGTTGGCGAAGTATTATTTAGGAAGGATCTCTCTGGGGTTCTTTTAAGATGCATTGACCCCAATTAGGCTAATAGGAAACTAGCTGAGTTTCATGATGGGCCAGCTGATGGTCATTTCGCTCCTAGAGCTACAGCAGCAATGATAATGAGAGCTGGCTATTTTTGGCCTACTCTTTTCAAGGACACCCATACCTGGGTGAGAAAGTGCCAAAAGTGTGCACTTTTTGATGGAAAATAGTGATTGGTTTCCATGCCTTTGCAGCCCATTCAAGTGGAGCAACCATTCATGTAGTGGGGCCTGGATTTTATAGGGATGATCAATCCTCCCTCCAGTGTTGGACATAAGTGGGTACTGACTGCCACAGATTATTTCACCAGGTGGGTAGAGGCAGTTGCCTTGAAGGAGGCAAATGAGAGCACAGTCCTAGAATTCTATGAAGATCTGGTAACAAGATTTGGGGTCCCAGCCACCATAATCTCAGATAACACCTTGGCTTTTCTGGGAATCAAAACTAGTGAATGGGTGCTGAAGTATGGCATATGCCTCAGCACCTCATCAAACTATTATTCACAAGGGAATGGGCTGGCTGAGTCCACTAACAAAAATTTGATCAGGATTATAAAGAGGACTGTGGAAGAAAATCAAAGGACTTGGCATGCCAAGCTAAAGACAGCTATATGGGCCAACCAAATTACTCCGAAGAGAGCAATCATAAATTCTCCATATACGCTCATGTATGGAAGGGAATCCAGGCTTCCCATTTCACTTGAATTTCTAGCATTGAATCTCTCCCACCAACTACAGCTAGAAGAAGGAACCAGCATGGAGGTCAGATTGTGTGAGCTAATGGAGCTCCAAGAGGTAAGGGATCAGGCTATGGCTTCTATGACCAGTCACCAACAGCAAGTAAAAAGGCACTTTGACAAGAAATCTTTGCCAAGATATTTCAATGAAGGAGACATTGTCTTAAAGTGGGACAAGGATCAAGCTAAGCCCAAAAAACATGTAAAATTTGACACCCTATGGAGTGGTCCTTACGTAATCACTCAATGCAAGCAGCATAATGCATTCCAACTTTCTAGGTTAGACGGCAAAGAATTGCGTATCCCAGTTAATGGGATACATTTGAAGCGTTGCCACTGATTTCTTTTGGGTTCGCTTATACATATTTTCCCTTGTTTTCTTTTTCCTATTTTTCCCTAAGTGTTGTTGCACAGGTTGTAGTTTTCTTAGTCTTGTGTGTGTTTCCTTTTCCTCAGAGGTGGATCTACATTTTTGTGGTTCTGTGTTTGAACAGAGCTGTTGTTGTTTTTCAAAGTTGCTACTGACTCCATGCCCTATGGATTTTCAAGGCAGATGGATTCTAAGCATGGCGGGCATGCTTCCCCTATGAGTGGCCATGTGTTGACCAATTTTTTTCTCACAGGCCAAAATTATTCACCTTCCTTCTTCACTATTCGAAAAGCAATCATTTTCGGGCTACACATTTCAATGCCAGTGTTTCTCTACTTTTCTCAACATAATTGGTTCAGTGTTTTGGTTCAAGACTTAAAGTTCAAACGCCTTAGTGGAGGGCCGGCACTTTAAATGAAAGGGACCCAGGTAAGCTTCAGTTTGGTTCGAATTCCAAAGTTCAATTCATTCGAAATTGATTAAGTCTAGGTCCCAAATTCCTTCAGGCACGGCTTAACACAAAGGCAAAGGGAAAGGGCAGTCTTTAGGTCAAAAGCCCTTTCGGAGGGCAAGCTCTTAACATTTGCATGGAAGGAATTTGGGCATGCTTTAAATACAATACAAATGCCCAGGGAAATAGTCCAAGCCAAATGCGACCCGAAAGGGTATGCCAAGGAAAAGACAAAGGAAGGGAAGGCCACAGAGGATGCCATGTGGACCCGACTGACGTGGCAATGGACCTGATGACATTTTAGCAGGACCCGATGACGTCCCAATGGATGTCAAATTTTGTAGAATGGTTTAGCCGTTGGATCTCAAGCGATGATGCTCCAAAAGCCATCAATTTCAAGAGAATAGAATATCTGTTGGTTTTCAAAGCTCGACGGCCAGTTGAGCATTAATTTTAGCAGAATAAGTCAGCTTTTATTTTCAGCCAAGGAAATATTGCCAAGGAGTCCAAAATGCAGCAACCTGCTGACAATTCATTCATGGGGGGCCGAACGAGTTAAATGGAGATGAATTCGATAAAGGACAAGAGAATACGCACGGAATAAGCAAACAGTCGAGTCCAAGCGGTGCCAATTTGAAGAAGTGACTCTGGCAGGTGGAACAGTTCCTTCAAATTGACCACAAGAGGATGCAGTAGCTAAGAATGTAACCGGTTTCTCCATTTTTCATTTAATGGGTGGACAAACCACGTTTTGCCATTAAAAATGTGAACTTTGAAGCAAAATAGAGCACATGGCTCATTAATATTTTTGAGCGGCTTGTTTCTTTTCATGAACAGCCATTTGTAAAAAGAGCGCCAAATGAGCCTCTTGGACTTGGATATATATTTGATATTTATCATTTTATAAAGGATCTTCTCATAATTTTTCAAAGCAAAGCTCTGCAAAATTTTCCACCTTAATCAATAAAATATAGTTTTGCCTCCATCTTGAATAGATTTTCTGTGTATGTCCTGAGTGTTATTTGTGTTTAGTCATTATCTTCGATGCTTTCACAGGTTAATGCCAACAGACCAGTCATCTATAAGGCCCCAGTTCGTAGCTCATAGGAGAAGAGTTATTTTGAGAAGTAAGACAAGAGAAGTCACAGTGTGTGTAGTACAACACCTTGGTGAGTCTCTATTTCTATTTTTTTGAGAACCTTTCCTTGTCTTTCTCCTGTAAACTGGTTTCTTTGCCAAGACTGAAGTGCATGTTATATTGTTTGGTTTGATTCTGAGTGTGGATGTGGGAAGGTCGACCTTTGTTTTGGTGTATCACCTCTTTAGAGTAGGTTGTTTGTTTTCCTGTATTTTTCTTCTCCCTTTTCATCATCCCCCCATTTTTATTATAGCTATATATATATATATATATATATATATATATATATATATATATATATATATATATATATATATATATATATATATATATGCATGTATGTATTTTTTGCATTGCCTGAAACAAACAACGATACATCAAAGGGAGCTAGCCCTTAACTAGAGACTCTCCTCTCCTGCTTCACCATTCCACAGGCGAGAGAGGAGTTTTCATGTTGCGAGGAGAGGGCAGGAACCTGTTTTCCTGCCACTGGGTGCAATCTCTAGCGTCAACAGGAAGCAATGGCTTTGTCTAATTATGTGTTAGATAAATCTTAAATGTTTAATGTATCTAACTATAATATATATATATATATATATATAGTATTAAAACAAAATTTATGGTTTGAAAGCTATGAAATATTGTTGTTGGAATAAAAAAATATTTGTCATGATGACATGTTACACCTAAGCTTTCAAATGTGTTTCAACAAAACTCATAAGAAGGCATGTTGATTATCTTGTGAAGTGTTAAAGATGAATTCATCCTACATATCGACAATTAAAAAATTTATAACAATGCTTAAAAACTCTGAGTCTATGCATGAGGGCACTTGTCTCTCTAAGATTATTAAGTTGATTTTTGAATTACTTACTACATCTATGAAAGATGATGAAAAAGTTATTAACTTGTTAAAATTAAAAATATTAAAGCTCAATTAAATGGTAATAATTGTAATTTAATTCAAGATCAATTGTTATATTTCCTTATTCAATTAAATATTCATGAAAAAAATCATAATTTTATTTCAATTTTAAATTTAAAATACCAAACAGAACAAGATATCCTAGACCTCCCTACCCTATCAACTCCTCTAATTTAAAAAGAGAAAGTGATGTCTAATTTTAATTCTAAAGAGAATGTCACTCAGGCACTTCTCATTTTGAATCCTGGTTTTGAGAATAATATAAATCAAAAATCTAACCCTAATTCTATTAATGATAAAAATAGAAATAAAAAATATGGCAATAAAATCATAAATCTAAGTTTAATGAGAATTATAATATGTGTGGTAAATTTAATTTTAGAAGAGAAAATTGTTATAAAAACAAAAATAGAATTAATAATAAAACCTCTAAAAATAAAAAATAGAAGAAAATTCATCAGAACCATCAGAAAAATCAAAACTATAATCAAAACAACAATCAAAAACATAATTCTAATGTTATTATTTTGTATACTACCTTCTTTGCTTCTAATGAGAATTAATAGATTTTAGATAGTAATGCATCATACCATAAACCTTGTTTATCTCATATTTTATCTGATACTATAGATGTTTTTAAAAAGAATTACTTATGAGATAATTTATTTTTAGAAGCAATGAAACAAGGAAAGGCAAAATTTATAAATGTTGTTATTAATTATGTTTTCTATGTAAACTTAATAAAATTTTGTTATATTATTCTCAACTTACGAATGATAATTTTATTGTAATTTTTCTTAAAGATAATTGGTACATTAGAAATCAATTTGATTCTCTGATTGTTGAATATATTCAAAAAAAATGGTTTATACATTTTTCTATTTCTTCTATATGTTGCCTTTCATCACATGGTAAGAATGAATCTCAATTATGTCATAAAATATTATAACATGTTAATTATATATATGTATATGATATGTCTTCTTATAATCTTATTGTTGGTCTTCCTTATATTTCCTCTCACCATGAAACTTGTAAAAGTTGCTGGTAAGAATGAATCTCAATTATGTCATAAAATATTAGAACATGTTAATTTTATATATTTATATGATATGTCTTCTTATAATCTTATTTTTGGTCTTCCTTATATTTTCTCTCACCATGAAACTTGTAAAAGTTGCTTACATGATAAGTTGCATACTATTTCCTTTCATGAGAATCATGATGTGAATTCCTCACATCTTCTAGAATTAATTCATAGTGATATTACAATACCCTATAAAGATGTATCTCTTAATGGTTTTTACATGTTGTTACTTTTATTGATGATCATACTAGAATGATTTGGTCATATTTCATTAAAAATAAATTTGAAATGTTCTCTAAATTTAAAAAGTTTAAAATAGTTGAAAATACTTATAATTTTTCTATTAAGAAATTAAGATCGCATAATGGTGGTGAGTATATTAGTAAGTAACTTATTTTTGCATTAGTTTTGGTATTAAAAAGGAATTAACAACTTTATATTTCTCACAATAAAATGGTATTGCTGAAAGAAAAATCTGAATCATTATAGAAATGGTTAGAACAATGTTTTATTTTGTAAATTTATTCTTAAGTTCTTATGGACCAAAGCTATGAATACTATTGTGCATATTTTGGATAGAGTTTCTACTAAATATTTTCATCTTTTTACTCTTTTAGAAATATGGTCTAAAAAGAAAATGAGCGTGACTCATCTTAGGCTCTTTGGTAGTCCTAATTTTATCTTTGTTCCTAAAATAAAAAGAAAAAACTTAATCCTACCTCATATTCTTACATTTTTGTAGGTTATGGAGGTAAAATAAAATAATTAAGAGTGTATGATCCATCTAAAAGATAAATCATTGAGAATAAGAATGTTCTTATTCTCAAAAAAAAAATTGAGCCCTCTGTGGAACTTCAATGTTTTTTTTTATGAACCTAGGTCTCTTGTTTCTCCTTATGAAGAAATAGATGCCCTAGAAGAATTTTATCTATCTTTTGATAACTTAGAGTCAGAAGAACCCTCTAAATTTCATGTGTAATATAAAAGACCTAAATGGACATAATCGTTAATCCAATATTCTAGTCTTGATAATCTTAATAAATTAACTGAAAGTCATCATTATTATCATGTTTTAATGACTATATACGAAAGTGAACCTCAATATTTTGAGAAATTCATTCAAGATGATAGATGAAAAGTTGTTATGCAAGCTGAGTATAGTGCCTTAATTAAAAATTAGACTTGGGATCTTATCTCGTCTTTGCCGGAAAAATATATTGTTGGTTGTAGATGGCTTTATAAAATCAAATATAATTCAATGGGTAAAATTAATAAATTTAAATCAAGATTAGTTGCTCTTAGTTTTACTCAAAAACTTAAAATTGACTATGTTGAAACCTTTGCTCTTGTAGCAAAAATGAATACTGTTAAATTACTTATTGCTCTTATAGTCCAAAATGGGTAGATTATACACCAAATGAATGTTAAAAATATATTTCTAAATGGTAATTTAAAAGAATAAATCTATTTAACAGAACTTAAAGGTTTCACTCTTCTTAAAAAAGAATGTGTATAAGTTAAATAAATCAGTATATAGTTTAAAATAAGCTCTTTGAACTTGGTATTCTAAAATTATTAGTTATTTTAAATAATTAAGTTTCTCTAATTATTATTTTGTTAATAATATTTTTATTAAAGTTAAAAATAATCATTTAATCTTAATTATAGTATATGTTAATGATATTCTAATTATTGGCGATCTAATTAGTTCAATTCATAAAATAATGATAAACTAAGTAAAATGTTTGAAATGATTGATTTAGGCATTCTGCGTCATTTTTTAGAAATGATTATATTTGAGAATAAAAATTCAATTGTTGTATCACAATCTCAATATACACATAATATTCTTGTTAATTTTAATATACTTGATTATAAATCTACATCTACTCCTATTGAAGTTGGTGTTAAGTTTGATCTAAAACTTGCATGTGAAAAAACTTTCTTTTGTATAGACAGTTTATTGATAGTTTGATTTATCTAACTATTACTAAATCAGATATTTTATATGTTGTTGGTGTTGTTTCTTGATTTATGTAGGATATATATTTGGATCATTAAAAATTAACAACGAAAATACTTCAATATATCAAAAAAATTATAAATTTTAGTTTATTTTATTCCTTCATTAATAATATTAATTTATATAGTTATTGTGATACTGATCATGTTGGTGATACTATAGATCATGTGAGACATAAATTTGAGCAAAAGATTTATATATGTAAATTATATCAAAATCACTTAAAATATCAATCTACCATTAAAATCTAGAAACATTCGATAATAAAATGTCATAATAAATGAAACATTTATACATACTTTAGATCCTAAATGTTAAGTGCTCTAGATCAAGATCAAAATAATAAAAATATTAATTGACTATGGATTATGGATTGCTTATCAAAGACTCAAATTTTTGGCATGATGTTTGCTTTATTAAGATGACATGGATTCATAAACTTAATGATAGTATGAAGACTTAAAGAGCTTATGAGAATGTTAATTAGTTTAGCAATTGAGAAGAGGTTGATTTAAATAGGCCAGGGAGAGAAGATCAATGGCTAATATTCAAAGTTGGGATGAAGAGGATCAATGGTATAGGATTATCCAAAGAATTAAAAATTTCTTGAAATCCTCTAGAATAGAAGCTTTTAGAGAAGAAGGGCTAAGATAAAGAGGATTTTAAGATTAGAGAATTCTAGAATCCATTAGGAGGGATAAGCAAGATTAGTAGGTGGTTAGATAGGTGATTAGGGGCTAAAGTTGTAGGAAAGCCTAAGAGTAAGTTAGGGTAGGTGGGATTAGAAATTATATATATATATATATATATATATATATATATATATATATATATATATATATATATATATATATATATATATATATATATACAAGTGGGATTAGTTAGTGAATAAGACATGATTAGAAGAATTAATATATATATATATATATATATATATATATATATATATATATAAGTGGGATTAGTTAGTGAATAAGACATGATTAGAAGAATTAATAGGTTGGTGGGGATAATATAAGGTTAATGGATGAAGAATAATGAAGGGAGATGTTAGATAAAAGACTAGAAGGGGTGATATTAGGGTGAAATTAGAAGAGATAAATGAGATAAACATATTCAATGTCGACTTATAATAATATTAGTAATGATAAATAAATTGAAAAAAATTAAATGTATATATTTTTCTTTTTTTGAATGGACATTACAAGTGAACGAAGTAGGAGTAATGGTCTTTCAAAGAAGAAAGACATGAGACAGATGAATGTTAGTAGATGATGTTAGTGGACATATAACACCCCCTCAAGGTGGCATGCAGGGAAGAATGAGATGGATGGTCACTCAAAAGAGGAAACGAGGATTGGGATGTGATGAATAGATAAAAGGATGGGATGTGAAATATGAGATAGATGGTGAAGAAAATGAACTGAACCTGAATAGTGAGATACAAAGTGATGATGCCCTTATAAAAGACATGCATAGGGACTGGAAACACAGAGATGATATGATAAAAAGTCACAAGCTTTTGACATATCCTAGGCAAGGACACATGCTAAGAAGAGTTACAAATCAAGATGATAAAGACCACGAGTTGTTGACATATCCCAAGTAAGGATACATGTTGGGAGAGCATCAGGCTAAAGATAAGACAATGATTTGATAAGATTAATGATGATTGTATCTTAAAGCTGAAGTCAAGTGATATGATGAAAGAGATGAGAGAGAGAAAATAATATGATTGAGTGGCCAAAAGATGAAGGGCAATAATTGGTTAGTGTGATGCATCAAATCAATGACCCATAATGTGATTAATGATGATGATGTCCCTAGCAAGGACATATGCCAGGGAGTGAGATATGATAATAAAGTTACAATTATAATTATGTCCCAATTGAAGGAGGAAACTATAAACTTTAAATGATGAATTAACCAATCAATGATAATGGAAGAAAAGATAGATGTTGTGATTGTTAGGTTGTGGAGTTAAAAGCTTCACCAAGTTGTGAACAGGAGGAGTTGCTGAAGTGTCACAGACACCGGCATCATTCAGGCAAACCGATGTCAGCAGGATTAGACAGGAAGAGAAATCGACATCGGTCAGGGATCGGCCGACATCGATCATCTCCAAGCAGATAGGGACCGACGTCAATTGCCTGTGCGGTTTAGAACTACCAATTTCACAGACAGTTAGTTAACGAACCAAGTGTTTGCATGTTAAGAGCTAATTTTAGACTAGAAGCTGCAGATCTAATTATTTTAATTAGGGTCTAATTATTGTATGCATGAGATCTATATAATAGACTCATAGGCTATATTGTAAAAGTGTGCTCTAAAGTAAGAGAGCAGAAATTAGCTCCTTCAGAGAGAAGAGAGCATGGTGTGTTCCTCCTAGTTCCAAAGGGGTGTTGAGTGTGTATGATCTTGGAGAGTTGCAGGTGTGTAAGTTCTGGTAGAAGATCCATCGGGGTACTGGTTGAAGAATCATAAGGACTTGGTGAGGCAAGGACAAGGGTTCTTCAGGGTGTAGAGATATCTACGGGGTAAGTAAGGTCTATTGATTTGTAGGTAACAGCAAGGAAGGGAGATCTACTTGGAGTACGGTTGTGCACTTGGTGTACTGGAAGCGTTGTTACTGACTGGTTGGAGAGGTGAACAACAACTCTGTATTTGATTTGTGTGTTGGGACCGTGAGAGAGAGGGAAGAAGTCCTTGAGGTGTGGCAAGCCTTAGAGGTGGAAGAAGAAGTGGCATCTTCTTTATTGTATTTTCTTCTGAGTGATTATTAATACAATTGTGTATTGTCTCTCATATCCTGTGTTGTTTCATATTTCTAATTACTTATTCATTCTGGTTAAATTCTGTGTTTAGTTGTTAATACAAAGGTAATCATATATACTCTTATTGGGGAGAGTAGGATCCTGACAGTTGGTATCAGAGCTTTTGGTTGGGTTACTAACAGGTGGTTTCAGATCTGATTAGTGTGTGTTGATTACAGGGTACTCACAGGGGTTTCTGATTGAGTGGGAGTATAGCAATGGGAGAAGAAAGTAAGCTACGAATAGAGAAACTGAATAGCACGAATGGTCTGATTGATGAAAAGAAAGAGCAGGTAAAAGAAAATTGTTGGTCGGTAGAAGATCAGCGTGTAGAAGCAGATGTTGCAAGGGTTGTTGCACAGGTTGCTCTGGATAAAGTAGAATCTTAGTTTACAGATTCTTTTGCCTCTTTCCATGCAGCCTGAAATAGAACATCTTTTCATGGGTATGTCTTTGGAGACTTTGGAGAGATTTATTTAGGAGCTGGTGAGCCTTGTCAAATGGTTGGCAAAGGGGAAGTGAAGCTAAAATTATAGACAGATAACACACAGGTGTTGAAGGAGGTCACGCAGGTACTAGTCTTGGAGATGAGTCTAATTTCTTTAGGAAAGTTGGGTGATGAGAGATGCACAGTAACTCTCACAGTAGATGCACTTGAATTAGATGGTGGTAAGAAAGTAGGTATCTTTTATCTATCTACTTATATTACTGATTCACCTTCTGTTGCAGAGATGTGGCTTTGTAGGCTTGGTCACATATGTAAGAAGGGAATGTATGTTCTTAAGCGAAAGACAGATGTTTTTGACAAACTTAAGAACTGGAAAGCCTTGGTGTTCATGGAGGAGATGATGGACAGAGATCAGCTGAGGGGACTAAATTATTCTGAGTAGGGTTGTGTTAATTTGAATAGGGTTTTGATCCAAAAGGAGCTCGCGAGCAAAAAGTCATCACTCACAGGTGAACACAGGTACCGATGTCAGTCAGGAGGAACTGACGTCGAACAGATAGGCACTGACGTCGGTCATGTGCAGATCAGCAGATTCGGTGGTGTCAGGCAGCAAAAATTGATGTTGGCAGAAGGTACACCAGCGTCGGTCAGAGGACTGACATCGGCAGACAGGGTCAGTAGTAGGGAACTGACGTCGGTCGGGTGTAAATTGGGAGATGGCTGAGATCAGTCACTGAAACAAATTTTGGGCAGACAACAAGTTGTCAAGGAGTCTCAAATGCCCATATGGAGGACTGAAATGGTAAGTGGACCTCATATTCATTGTTCACCTTCTTACTAGTTGCTTACTGATGGTCGAGAACCAGGAAGATGTGAAGAGGCAATGCAAGTAGAATCCAGAAATAGTGGGAGCTTGGCATGGATGAGGAGTGTGAGTCATTGGAGAAGAACCAAATAGGAGTTTTTTGGTGGAGTTGTCAGCTGGAAGAAAGCACTGAAAGATGGATGGATTCCCAAGTTAAAGAAGAGAGTGGATGGATACATGAGACGGAAGGCCAAGGTATATGGTCTTGAGGAAGCTGCAGGACAGTGGTACAGGTTTTGACAGGTAGATGACAAAGCAGGGCTTCAGTCAATGTCAGTGTAACCATTGTGTTTGTCTTTACTAAGTGGATGATGAGTCACGACATTATCTTGTTACTGTATGTGGTGTGATTTCTTGTTGCAAGGTTACACATGCAGGGAGTTTTTTGAGCTAAAGGTAAAGTTAGTTCAGAGGTATGTCATAGAGAATTTGGAGCAACAAAATTCTTTGGCATAAGAAACATGGAGATTTTGTCTCCAGTGGGAGCTAATGTGAAGAAGGTGTTGGTGAGGTTCAAGATGCAGGATGCAGAATCGGTAAGCACACCAAGGGCTGGACAGTTCAAGCTGAGCTTAGAACAGTGTTTGAAATCACATGAGGTATAGTGTAGGCCTGAGTTTTCCCAAGCAGTGGGAGTTGTCAGAGAGTTTGGAGCCAATTTGTGGAAGAAGTACTGGAGGGCAGTTCAGTAGATTCTCAGGTATCTGAGAGGGACCAACAGTAGGGATTCATGTTATGCAGGTTTAAGGTCTTCACTACATGGGTTTGTAGGTTCGGATGTGGCAGATTACTTGGATGGCAGGTGTAGCATCACAGGTTGTGTGGTGGTTGGTCTTCAAGATTGATCTTGAAGAGCGATACAAGCCAAAAAATAAATTAAATGAAGGTACAGGTATAGGTACAGGTGCATCTGTTTATCTCCAAGTGGGATATTGTTAGGTTGTGGAGTTAAAAGCTTCACCAAGTTGTGAACAAGAGGAGTTGCTGAAGTGTCACAGACACCGGCGTCGGTCAGGCAAACCAACATCGACAGGATTAGACAGGAAGAGAAACCGACGTCGGTCAGGGATCGGTCAGTGTCGGTCATTTCCAAGTAGACAGGGACCAACGTCGGTCGCCTGTGCGATTCAAAACTACCAGTTTCATGGACAGTTAGTTAACGAATCGAGTGTTTGCATGTTAAGAGCCAATTTTAGACTAGAAGTTGCGGATCTAATTATTGTAATTAGGGTCTAATTATTGTATGCATGAGATCTATATAATAGACTCATAGGTTGTATTGTAAAAGTGTGCTAGAGAGTAAGAGAGCAAAAATTAGCTCCTTCAGAGAGAAGAGAGCATGGTGTGTTCCTCCTAGTTTCAAAGGGGTGTTGAGTGTGTATGATCTTGGAGAGTTGCAGGTGTGCAAGTTTTGGTAGAAGATCCACCGGGGTACTGGTTGAAGAATCATAAAGACTTGGTGAGGCAAGGACAAGGGTTCTTCAGGGTGTAGAGATATCTACGGGGTAAGTAAGGTCTGTTGATTTGCAGGTGACAGTAAGGAAGGGAGATCTATTTGGAGTACGATTGTGTACTTGGTGTACTGGTAGCGTTTTTACTGACTGGTTAGAGATGTGAACAACAACTCTGTATTTGAGTTGTGTGTTGGGACCGTGAGAGAGAGTGAAGAAGTCCTTGAGGTGTGGCAAGCCTTAGAGGTGGAATAAGAAGTGGCATCTTCTTTATTGTATTTTCTTCTGAGTGATTATTAATACAATTGTGTATTGTCTCTCATATCCTGTGGTGTTTCATATTTCTAGTTATTCATTCTGGTTAAATTCTGTGTTTAGTTGTTAATATAAAGGTAATCATATATACTATTATTGGGGAGAGTAGGATCCTGACAGTGATTTTATCGAGCTCAATAGACAGGTGCGAGCGATTGACAAAAATATTAGGGAGATGATTGTGAGGATGATGATTGATCAATAAACCAGTTGATGAATGATTGATATTATAAATCAAAGATTCAACTGATGCAAGATGTGGGGATGATGAAGGACAAGAGATATGTGATGGTGATATGGAGGAATAATTAAAATATAATCATTCTAACTATGAAATACATAGTAGAGCTTCATATTTATACAATAATATGAGCTCATAATAGATCCTATAAAATAGGAGAGATAAAATAAAAGTAAAACAAAAAATCTACCAAATATTAATCAAGAGTTACAAATACCAATATTAAAAGATATTTTAGATTTACTAACCTAAATAATCTAATAACTTATCTATGGTAAATAACTATATACTAAATACTAATTAAAAATAACAATAAGTAATTAATTATTAATTATTTATTTATAATGGTGAATTAATCACCCTAATATTCCCCTCTTAATTTGGTATTGTCTCAAGTCAACAGGAGAGAAATTCTCTAAATGCCTCAGCTTTTTTTTACATAAGTGCTTTCATAAAAACTTCTGTATGTTATTGATCTGTCAAGCAATACTGGAGCTGGATGTTATTATTTTGAACATGTTCATGGATGAAATGAAATTACACCTTAATGTGTTTAGTGCATTCATGAGATACTGGATTGTGAACAAGCTTCACTATTATTTCCCTATCTGGATGAAGAATTGTTGGTTAACTTGTAGTAATCCAAATCTTTCAAGTATACATCTAAGCCAAATCACTTCACAAATAGCTCCTCCTGTAGTGAAATATTTTAATTATGTAGAATACCTTTAAACATAATTTTGATTTTTACTCCCCCATGATATCATTCCAGATCCCAAAAAGAATACAAATCTTGAAGTGGATTTGTTGTCATTAATGTTTCCTGCATGATCTAAATTTGAGTATCTTATCAAGAAGTTATCATTCTTCTTGTATTCTAGGCCAAAATCTATAGTTCCTCTGATGTATCTCAATACTTGATTTGTTATTTTTCAATGATTGATCTTAAGCTCTTGCATGAACTTTGAGAGATAATTGACAGCATAGCTGATGTCTGACCTAGTATAGGTTAGGTAAATGAGACTCCCCATCAACTACCGATATAGAGTTGCATTTACCTATGGTGATAGATTTGCTTGAGACAACTAAAATTTTGTCTCCATAGGTGTGGCAATTGGTTTGCTATCTATCATTTGAAATTTATTGAGCATAGTTCTGGCATATTTGAGTTGAGATACAAAAATATGATTTTTTTTCTGCCAAACTTTTAAGCCAAGTCAATAGTGTAGAAGTCTAAGATCTGTCATGTCAAATTATCAATTTAGATCTTTCTCTATTGATCCAATCATCTTCACTAAACTACCAGTGATGGCTAGATCATTGACATATACAACTACAATTACTATCTCCCCTCTTGTTGTTTGAGGTAGAGATTTGGATCATATAGACTCCTTTTGAATCCATGTTTTAAGAGATGATCATCAATATTAATATACCATGCCCTAGGATCTTGTTTAAGACCATACAGTGATTTGATAAGTCTACAAACTTTATCTTTTCCAAATTTGACAAAACCTTCTAGTTGAGTCATGTAGACTTCTTCATGTAAGTCCCCATGAAGAAAGGCACTTTTCACATCCATTTAATGAATTTTCCAACCAAATTGCGTGACTAGAGCAAAAATTATCCTGATAGTTTTGATCTTTGTTGTAGGAACAAATGTCTCCTCATAGTCAATGCCTTCTTTCTGAGCATGCCCTTTAACAACCAGTCTTGCCTTATCCTTATTGAGATTGACATCTACTTTGTACTTTATCTTGAAGATCCATTTGCATCTGATTGGCTTATTCCCTGGTAAAATATCTATAAGCTTTCATGTTTTATTTTTTATTAGTGAATTATATTTTGCATCCATGGAATCTTTCTAAGGTTTCAAAAATAGGGCTTTCTGAACTATAGAGGGATCGACAGATTTAACAATTGTACTCATTAAGGCCAAATTGACCTCACCATGAGCCATACTATGAGTCCTTGGTCTAGTGGTGGATGTGTTTGGAACACCATCCAATTTTGTATCTCTGAGTGTATTTATATACCATTTAGGCATACATTGAGTAGTTCTTGTGGGTGGTGGAGCTAAACCATTATTCTCATTATCATTACTGTATTCATCTAGGAGATTGCCATCGTTTATAAGTTTTATGGGACTATTTTTTTATCAGGTGCGCTTGTAGAAGGATCTTCTACTTTTTTATTTTCAAAGAACTCAACATCCCTATTGGTATAGATTTGTCTGGTTTTTGGATCAATGAGTCTATAGGTAAGTGTTTCTTTATTGTACCTTAAGAACACATATTTTTGGGCTTTCATATCAAGTTTAGTATGTTCCACTTTGAGAATGTGAATACTTGCTTGATATCCAAAATCTTGAAGATGCATTATAAATAGTTTTTTCTTGACCAAGTTTTATGTGGAGTTATTCCATCAAGAGCTATAGTGGGTACTCTATTCAGTAAATATATGATAGTTTTGGTATCTTCTGCACAAAATGCCTTTGTCAAGCTTGAATCATGTATCATACATTGCATCATTTCTATAATAGTACAATTTCTCCATTCAACAAATGCATTTTGTTGTGGTGTATGTGGAGGTGTAATTTGATGATGTCATTTTCTTATAAAAAATATTAAAACTCATTACCAGTGAATTTCCCCCATGATCTGTGTGGAGGGTCTTGATTTTTTTACTAGATTTTATTTTAACAGCCACTTTAAACTTCTTAAAAGTTTTAAAAGCTTGATCCTTTATTTTCAGATAGTAGACCCACATTTTTCTATAATAATCATCAACAAAAAACATAAGGTACTTAAATCTAGCATGGATAAGTGTCATTGGTCCACACAGATCAGTGTGAATCAAATCAAGTTTATCATTGGATCTATAGGTACTTTTTTGAAATAAACTCGATGTTGGTTACCTACTAATCAATTATGACATTTGTTTGTACCTTTTTTAAGAGGTTGTAAGCATCTTACCATGTTGTAGCGATGGAGTGTGTTGAGATATCAAAAACTGATGTGGCCAAATATTTTGTACCATAGGTGTGTCAAGTCTATGTCCTTTGCTATGAGTGCTTGATTATTTTTCTGAATGAAATCACACTGAAACATATGGTTCATATTGGATGCTCATGCAATAATTTTATAATTTTTGGATTTGTCTCTGATCAAACATAATTTATTTCCACCTTTATAGTCAAATTCAATCTTTAAATTATGGTCTAAGAGTTAACTTACTGATAACAAATTTTTGGTTAAACCAGGTACATAAAGAACATCAGTGATTTCACATGTTTGTGTGCCTAGAGGTAAGGAAATGTTGTCAATCCCTTGCACACTATATGAGGTATAATCACTCAAAAAAACATGATTTTTATTGGGTATGTCTTTCAAAGTAAAAAACCAATCTTTTCTACCTGTCATGTGTCAAGTTGCACCCAAGTCAACATACCATATATCACTTTATGATGTAGATTCATCATGGATATCTACAGAGTAAAGGTAGTCATCTTCCTCATCATGTTCTTATTGTTTAACAATATTGCCTTGTTGCTTTGATTTCTTCTATCATATACCATTTTTCCATCCTTGTGGCTTATTGAATGATCTTAGGGATGATTGTTGGTTAGTGGATTTTTGACCACTAAAAGATCTTTTTTTAAGATATTGTACCAAAAATATTTTAGTTCATGTCCCTAATGACCACAAATGAAACATTGTTTTTGTGACTTTCCTTCTTGTGAATTCTACCTTGAATTATATTTTGAAGAAGATTTTTCTATTTTTTTCTTTCTATTGATGAGAAGCCAGTAATGTTCTTCTTGGTAGTCATGAGTATTGAAAGACGCTCTCTATTACAACATATTTACCAGTTTTTTAAAACTTGGTTTCTATTCTATGACAATCAAAGTGGTCACAAAAATTCTTTATGAGGGTGGCAGTGCTCTCAAGACAATAGGTATAAAAGAGTCATCAGAAACTATCTCATCCAAAGATTGAAGTGATGCCTTTAGCATTGCAACACATCTTAAAAAGGCCTCTACTGTTTCTCTTGATCTCAATTTGAGGTAGTGGAGTTGACTTTACAAATACAAAATAGTGCTCTCATTTTTGGCCTCATAGTTTGGATCTTGTCCCAAGCTTCTTTAGTTATTTTAGCTTCATGGATGTGTGGCTAAACTTCATCTGATACTCTGAACATGATTATCAACTTAACCTTTTGGTTGGCTTTGTCAAACTTACATTGTTGATCAACGTCAGTTTCATGTTGAGTATATGATCCATCTATTACAAACCAAATTTTTTCAAACTCTAGTTGAATTATAAGCTTTGTCTTCCAAGCAGAGTAGTTGTCAACTTTGAGAAGTTGTGAATCTAGTAGAAAAAAAATTGAAGCCTGTGTAGTCATTATCAAGACTGCAAGTGATGGATTCGTTCTTTATCACTCTAAGTATATACGTCTCCCTTTATATATACCATCAAACTGATATACCAAACATTTTTTTATATGCACTCTTCTTTTATACCTATCGGTACAGAGAAGAAGCTTGCCCTTTCTATATACCCGATGGTACGGAAAAGAGGTGTAATATACGAGAAATAATTTGATATTTGGTACCTAAACAGTACTGAAAAAGGTTCATCCAATCACTAGCACCTACTTAAATAGATTTCCGTATACATGCACATAACCTTGTTATATACTTGAAAATTCCACCTATCAGGGTTTATACCTTTCAATTATAATGAATAGGTAGATGAAGGAAAATCTATGAGTGTATGTGTCTTATTTATCTCTGATGATTTAAAAGTTTGATGCCCAGACATCATTGTTGTAGCTATGTTAAGTGTTGCATGCAGTAACTCAAGCATGATGGCATTACTCGTAAACATGAGTTAGAGGCATATCTATGACCAAACACTACGTCAAGTTTAAAAACTCATAATTTTATTTTATACAATATATAATTTTTTGAAATACAAAATGAAAAAAGAATTTACAATGCTTGCAAAAAATGAAAAATTACTTTTTATTTTTTCTGTGTTTGGCTCTTTGGCCTCTTTTTGGCAAAAAAATCACTTTTTTTTTTTTTTTAACTTTTGCCTTTTCTCTATTTATTTTTTTATTTTAATATGATTTTTTTCTCTAATTTAGTTGGCTGTAAATAAATTTAGAAGTTTTCTAGATTTGGAGGGCTACTAAAAGTTTCACCAAAAAATTATTTTGGGGGATTTGAACCTCCCACCTATCCTTTACCAAAAATGTTTCCCACCAACTCACCTGTGAATCATTTCAAAATTAAAAATGACAAATTGGTATTTAAAGGCTAATAATGGCTCTTTTAAAAGCAAAACTACTTCTTTTCCAATACCATGGGTTTTTCAAATAAGTGGATTTTAATAAAATTTGCAGCAAAAAAATTTTATGGACAGTGGTTTTGGGAATTAGAAAGGCGGTTTTGAATTATATTTGCAGCAAATGACATATATAAGCTCTTGGTGCCTTGGTTTGAAACTTAAGAATTTATAAGCTGCAGATTTTAATTTATAAGCTCAAAAAAATGAGACCAACCTTTTTTATTTCGATGTTGCCTTTGTTTGGCATTTGAAATGCCACTCCAACATCCAACACTCTTCTCTCCTTTCAAGCGCCAGACTTCCAAGGATGATGCCAAGCTAGATCATGGCACAACACTCAATGCTCACAACTTTTTTAACATAGATTTTATGATGCCAAGCTCACCATGTTTTTGTTGTGGTTTGGTGTTTGGCATCCAAGGATGATGATGCCTAGTTATTGTCTCGTACCAGGCTCACCAAATTCACTACTTCAAATGTGTTGCAAATAAACTTGAAGCACCAAACCAAATGTTGTATGTTTGGCATCCAAAGAATCTATATTGGTAGATGTGACTTTTCTTCATGCGTTTACATATCTGACATCCTCTAATTAAAAATTAGAACAATAAATTTTAAGCATATTCCAACACTTGGATTATGCCTTTGTTACGGCTTCTCTTCTTTTTATTTACATCTTTTATGGTTTCTTTGGTGTGGGAGTGCATGGACTTCTCCTCACATAATGAAACTCTATAAACACTTTGGGAGAGCTCGGGTTTCTCCTCATGCATAAATTTAAAGATTTCTATGGAGCTCTGATACCAGATATGGAGGAATAATCAAATTATATCCATTCTAACTATAAAATATATAGCAGAGCTTCATATTTATACAGTAATATGAGATCGTAATAACTCCTATAAAATAGGAGAGATAAAATTGAAGTAAAATAAAAAAATCTTCTAAATCTTAATCGAGACTTACAAATACCAAGATTAAAAGATATTTTAGATTTACTAACCTAAATAACCTGACAACCTATCTACGATAAATAATTGTATACTAATTACTAATTAAAAATAAAAATAAGCAATTAATTATTACTTATTTATTTATAATGGTGAATTAATCATCTTAACAGACGAATGATGGTGAAAGAGGAGAAAGTGGCCCAACTGACCTCAGGCACACCATTTGATGGAGTGCTACCTACATAGTCTAAAAAGAACTCAAATGAATGTATTTCATACTAGATTAAAAGATGATGATGATGGACTAAAATATTAGAATGATGTTAACGTTTAGACATATTTGTTAGGTAGAGGAGGTGACTCAGATGTTAGACAGAAAGATAAAAGACTTAGAGAGATGATAGATGAGTAACTAGAACATGTAGATAGGATGATGAATGGCTTGGAGGAATGATTGGATAGCATGAAAATGGACTGGAATGATCGACTTGATAAGGGGATTAATATTATTAGACAAGTGATAGAGGATAGGATAAATGATAAGTGTAGTCCATTATCAAGCCATCATTGTTGCAATAAGGCTCATCATAATCTAAGCAATTCGATATAAAAATAGTACTTGGAAGTATGCCCCATGATATAAGTATGACCAAGAGGTTGTTGTGTCAAAGTGCATGAGGATAAACAAGGCAAATGATGAACCCTGCATAGGGCACCCAAAATCATTATTATGGATTTTTGGTTTCATAAGAGCATATTAATTCATTGCTCAATAGACAAAAAGATATATGACGTAAGAATAAAAAGAAACATAGACAAAAAAACAAAACATAAAACAGTCATATATATACATGATAAAAGACATGCAAACAAGTCAAACAACATAGAGCAAACAAGTAACACACACAATTATCTACATGCAATGCCATTTTGTCTTGTCTAATGGTCCTGATGAGAGTCGATAGGATAATTTATCAAGCGATGAGTTGGACTAGGTTGGACATATGATCAAGATGTGAAGTGAAATTAGTTTAAGGATATGGGCAAGGTATGTATTTGGAGTGGACTAGTGACTAGGATAAGGATAAAGTTATGGATAAGGAATTCGATGCCAAGATTAGGGCATAGGTGCCTTGGACAAGGGATGGACTTGGGGTAGACTAGGGACTACAATTAAGATAAGGATGCGTAAGCCATAAGACAAGATGACTAGGATGTTTAGACAAGGCAAGATGACAAAATGATAAGACCATTAGGACATAAGACAAGGTAGGATGATAAAATGCTAATATGACTAAGACATATGACAAGACAACACAAGACAAGACAACTTAGATATTTTGGGATTTTGGGATTTTATAATTTTTAAGGTTTTTTGAGAATATGTATAAACACTATACAAATGGGATTACCAGTAAATAGAATACCAAGCCTAGCAACCGGGATAAGGATGGATGGGATAATGGATAGGATGGCAAAAGGATGAGGGTGATATGAAAAAGGGGATGAGGACTGAGGAAGAATGGTTTAAGAACCAACAATGACCTCATCATGAAGGAACTAGATATTTAGTTGCGTGTCCATTGGAGGATATGCCAAGATGATTCTAGAATATTTCCCAAGACATCTTCCACTTTTGTATGAAGGTCAAGATAGGAAGGAATGATTGACATAATGGAATCCTAAAGGGATTGACATGGATGGGATTGACAAGGGATGGATTTTGCCCTCAAGTATTGAGGTACAATGCAAATAATATATTATTTTACCATGACACCAGAAATTGGTTTTCATCATGGTACTTGCCCAAGGTGTTAGATAAATAGTTTTCACCATTGGATAAATGATTTTTTTAAATTGATTTTTTTGACTTTAGCATCTCGATTTATTGGATATGGGTGCAAGATGTAGGAATGTTGACATTTTCATGATTTTCAACCAACATCTATTCTAGAGATGTGTGATGTGAGGATCATGTTGTCACTGATGTATGTATTAATGTCTTTGTGACCTTCATTAATTCTTGATGGAGACCCCTCCAGATATCTAGACAAAGTGTCTTCATTACCCCTATAAGGGACAATGTTGCCTAGGTTTATGAGGTGTGGAATAGATAGATTTAGGGTTTCAATTTGATGGTGGAATATAGGATTTGATTTGATGATATGATCATTATAAGAAGGTGGCATGGGTGGTTGAGGGTTAGGACTAATAGTCGCATATGTCGTTGGAGATGTTGGACATTCCATATTGGATTGGTGCCATATGACAAAAGACTGCAAGAAGTCCAAGATGCTTTGACTTTATAATTCTTCTTTTATCCAATTATTTGAAGGATTATCAACCGTGTGGATAGTGATTTTGACATTATTTTGATTTTTTTATTGGTTTTGACTTTGACTACCCCTTGGTGCCTGACTTTGGGCTTCACCAAAGGAGATTGATCTTTTACTTGATAAAAAGTAATTATTTTGACTTTGATGGTACCCTAGTGCTTCAAAGAATGTTTCACTAGGGGAAGATACCTTTTGATTGGACCAATGATTTGAATTTTCTTAATTTATGGGATCAAAGTGATTTGATCATTATGTATGACTTTTTGAATATGATCTTGGACCTTTGTATTTATGGCACATATTATGTTATTCGAGGAAGGGTCCAACGATGCATGTTCATATTCATCCTTGTAAAGGGAGGTGATTAAGTTATTATTGATAGGAAAAAAGGGGACTATGATAGATGAAGTTGGGTGAGATGGTATGATGAATTTGATGAGCGGTGGTGGGAAAGCATGGCCCTCACAGGAGTTCATAGGAGACCTAGTTTTGACATCGAATAAAATTTTCTCAAGATCAGTAAAAGGATCACTAGGACTAGTCATAATAAATATTTTTGAGGTAGGATTAGATCCACTATGACTATCTTCAATAGATAAATCTTGTAATAACTCTGTTATGAATTCATCATCCTGATTGGGGTCAAAAGATATGCCTTGAGATTGGTTGACATCTGGATTGGAGGTATCTTCAAAAAGGTAGGCATAGCCATCATTTGTTGTAACATCTATGGGGGATGATGTTTTTGATGAGAAATATGATTCAGATACTTGTGTTGAACATGATCCTGATGTAGACAATACTTGTATCGACTCCAATGTTTAATCTGATGAGGGTGTAGGTGACATCAATGAGACAATGTTGCTAATAGAAGATTCGATGTCCACAAGTGACCTCTCAACATGGGTTTTTGATGTGATGATGGGGAGATAATGGATTTGACAAAGATAGGCCCTTGTAAGGACTCATGAGAGAAGTGAGGACGAGGTTCATGAAGAACAGACCTGCCTTTGATGGAGGATTTGTCAAAGATGGGGGGGCATGGAAAAAGGGTGTGGTGTCTTGACCTTGACTTGGAAAGGGAAGGACTTGATTGTGATTGAAAATAGAATCTTGGCATACCTCTTCTTGTTCACCCATAGATGTAGACTCACATGATTCACTATCAATTTTAATGTCACCATGATTAATGAGGTCTTGGACATAGTTTTGTAAATTGTGACATTGATTAATGGTATGCCCCCAGGTTTGGTGACATACATAATATTGGTTAGTTTTATATTATGAGGGCTTAGGATTGGCGGGATTAAGATGTCATATGGGTGGATAGACCACATGTCGATGGAAACAAGTTTGTGGAAGAGAGATTCTAAGAATATAGGAAGAGTAGTATAGGGCATCTCTTCACTTTGTGACCCAGATATGCAAGCATTAGACTTTAGATCAGATAGTTGTTGACATGACTGAGTGGGTGGATGAGTAGTAAATGAGGTGGCCAGGATATGATTCTCTTTTCTAGTGTAGGAAGGGTACACGACTAGCTATGAATAGTGGATGGATAGTTTAAATGGGATTGGATGGTGTGAAGATTAGGAGTTGACTGGTGTGGATGGGTGTGGACTAGAAGTAATGTTGGGTGGACGGGGTTGAAGTCTATAGGATGTAGAGTGATCATCTTAAGGATGAAAAACTAGCATATCCCTATTGGCAATGAGGCATTGCTCAATCAAGGTATTGACCAAATTTGTTTTGGATGCCATGGATCAAGATGGGAGAAAGTATGAATGATGTGATTCGTCAACCCCAATCAGCAAGTGCAGGAAATTGAATGGAAATATTAAGGGATGAAGATGGGATGTGTGGAACAAATTTGGACAGAGGCTTGTTATAGTCTAATCTCGACTTTGATTTAATGTGATGTGATGTTTGATGAAGTAAGACAGGATTAAGTGGACAAAATTAGGATGTGAGCTAGAATGTGATGAGTTTTGACTGGATTCGACTGAATGAGATACGATAAGCTCTAAGATTTGATAGGGGATAGATTGGACCTGGCGATTGATTTCAACTAGGGATTGACTAGATTAATACTCGCTCAAGACTAAGATGATCGACTCAAATAGGATGAGATGATTGGATTAATAGGTTGATGGGATTGTAATTATGTGTATGACTCAAACTTGATTAGACACAAGCAAGCTGATAATGAGGACCCTAATGAAAAGAGTTGTATGCCAATGTAGTTGAGGACTAGAGTATGAATACAGACTTGATGAGAGGACTAGTATAGACAAGGGGATGAGTTGGGTTGGATTAGGATAGGACTAAGTCATATAATCAATTAATATGGTGATGGATAAGGTGATTAGACTAAACAAGGTCAAGATAAATGATCAGTTTGGACTAAGGGACTGAGTAAGTCAATGTGATGTAAGATTGGTTATAGATAAGGTAGACTTGCTCAAATGACAAGACTTGGTTAGGATATGTAGGTGATGGGGGTATGACTACTGATAGGTGGATGAGACTAGAATAGGATGTGACTAGGACAAGAGGGTGGTGAGAGATAGGATAAGATGCAAGATGTTATAGGCTTAAAAGGATATACACAAATATACAAAGAAAATATAGGATATCGATAAGGATGTACAAGATGATATAGTGATGCAACAAGGATATACAAGATGGTGATATGTGAAGAAGACCTAGATAGGTGTGTATAGGCTTGGGTAAAAGGTTGACTCAGCTCACAAATAACACTAGTCTAGCACAACACCCACTAAATCAAAGAAACAACAAACCTAAGATTAGTAAACTAATTGGGAGTGTAACTCAATGACTGACCATTTAATGGCTTCATGGATGAGACTGTAGGCCGATGACTCGTTACAAAATCTCTAGAACCCTTTCAACCTCATCTATATATGACAGCCACTTAAAAACTAATACTAACTTTGGCAGCAAGTCATTTATTATAGTTGATGGTTCTATGCTAGGTTGAATAGGCTATCTAGGGGCATCCCCAGTATATGCTAGGTACAGTGGGGCCTAAGTCCATGTAGGGTGTTGTCTAATACCTGATTCATAAAATTAACTCTTCGCCTTCATGGGATCATCTGCTTAGCCTAACGATAATTGTCCTTGATATTTATACTCCACCAGAATATAGAGTGTGGATTAGTGCGTGGTGATGAAATCTGTTGTCTCCCAAAAAATATCACTCATTTTTTGGACAACATTTGAACTATTTTGGTCCTACAGACCCAAATTGTCTCTTCCCTTTTCAAAATTTGTCCTGGGCATTCAAATTCCTCATTTTTTAAGCTTCTCAAAAATCTACGGACTCTACAGGCTTGAATCTACGGACTCTGCAGGCCAAGTTTAATGGGCTTTATAGGTTCATTTCTACAGGTTCAAAGGCTTCTGCAAGCGGGTTCAACCAAAAGAATCAGTTTCTAACACTTGGTCATTTTAAGGATTGGTTCAGTGCCTTGGTTCAATCAAAAATCTCCATCGGCAAGCATCTAAGCAAAGAAGGCTTGAACCGTTGAACCATTGAACCACTTTGGTTCAAAGGTTCAACGAGTTCAAAGTTCAAAAGGTTCAATGTTTTCGGTTCAACGGCGGGTTCAATAAAAGGAATGGTTCAATGGCTTGGTTCAACCAAGCAGTTCGACGCTTTGTTTCACTCAGGTGGTTCATCCGCTTTGGTTCAAACAAATGGTTCGTCAGTCGGTTCAAGGCTTTGTTTGAACCGTTGAACCAAAACTTGGTTCAACGGTTGGTTCAAACAAAAAATGGTTCAAAGGCAGGTTCAATCAAGTGGTTCAATGCTCAGTTCATCCGCTTGGTTCAAAGGCTTGGTTCATTCAATTGAACCATCAGCTTGAACCATTTTGGTTCAAATATTGGTTCATCGGCTTGGTTCAACGTTTGGTTCAACCAAGCGATTCATTGCCTTGGTTCAATGAAGTGGTTCAACAGAACGGTTCAACATTTGGTTCAATCAAATGGTTCAACAGCTTGGTTCAACCAAGCAGTTCACTCATAAAGTTCAAAGAAGCCTCCCGAAGGACAAGTGCCCTTGCGGAGGGCACTTGGTCGACAAAAACACCCTTTGGAAGGGTCATTTTTGAAGAAGGCCGCAAAGGTAAATTCTTTCAGAAATTTTGTTTAAGGTAGACGGTCATAATTCTTTCAGAGTTTTGTCCGAAGGAATTCCTTTGGACAAAAAGTTTGAAAGAATTCAGAGAAGTCACGAGAGGAAATCCTGAAGGAATTCGTGGATATTTCAAATGGAACAATTCCTCAGACTTTTTGTCTGCGGGAAAATACCCGCAGAGAAAACCTGAGAGACAATCCGCTAAGGAAAAGGCCACAAGAGACTTCTAAGGCGAAGGCCGCCGAAGGACCCCGAAGGGTAGGTGCCCTTGCGGGGGACTCTCGAATGCCAAATTGCAGGACACATCCCTAAAGCCAAAAGGTCATCTTCCCTTCGAGAAAACGTGAAACAAGAAATCCGAAGGAAGAACTTAGCTATCCGCGAGAGAATGCCGAAACCAGAAGGCCATCCAAAGACCACCCGAAGAGCAGATACCCTTGCGAGGGGTTCTTCCTGACCCAAAGCAGATCATTTCTTAAGGCCCAAAAGGGCAGATTCTTTTTGGGAAAGTGCCAAATAGAAAAGCTGAAGAAGGACCAAGAGGTGACACGCCCGAAGACGTCAAATTCAAGACAGCGAAATAGCTATTGAAAACATAGTGACAAGCACGCGAACGTCAATTTTAAAGCTCATAAAATAGTCGTTGATCCTTTGAATCTACAAACCCGAATGCATTCACAGGGTTTAAGGCTAAGACCAGCAGAAAGTGAGGAAAGAACAGAATAGCAAATTGAATCCAGGACCCGATTCAATTAATCAAAAAAGGAGGAACGATGAAGGTAGGATCAGATCACCAGGTGGACATTGAAGTTGAAAACTTTCAATAGCATGACTTGTTTCTTTGCATTGATAAAATCAAATGAGTAAATGCCCCTAAGTTCCAGCCTGTCTTCTTAACAGATTTCAATGCAACATGATGTGTTACTATTCCCGAGTCCTTCTTGAAGAGGCTATATAAGGGACTCTCTTCTATTGTAAATGCATCTCTTTTTGACAATCAGAAGGAAACTTTGCCCAAATTGAAAGGCACTTTTGAGACTTTGAGCTCAGTTTGTTGATCATATTTTGTTACTAGAATAAGAAAGCAAGTGATTTTTCAGACTTTGTGCTGTGATATCTTTGTTGTTGGGGAAACTGTTCTTATGTCTTTTTCCTTAATATATCTTATGTTCCTTTAATTCAACAAGCAGAATTAGTGACAGTAGTCAGGAAGATGTCCTGAAGAGTCAAGTGTGGAGAGACTTTGTGCCCCCATAATTGCCTTTAGTGTGTTTTCTTTTCATTTTTGTGTAAAGGACCTTGAGACGACTTTGTGCCCTTATTGTCCTTCGTATCTTACTCTTGAGTAATTCAGGTGGAGACTTTGTGCTACATCTCGATTTGTTGGTTATTACATCCTTTGCTACATTTTGCTGTTACTACTAGGAGTATTCTTGTGGTTTGTTGAATAGTACTTTTGAAAGAAGAGAAGTGTTGTCTGTCATTTCCCTTGGGTTTTTCCTTTGATTTGCACACATCATCTCTGAAGAAAGAGAGATGGATGGTTTGTCCTACCCTTGAGTATTATTTTCTGTTTATATATATATATATATATATATATATATATATATATATATATATAGCTTACTTATCTATAGGGAACCTCCCCTTGATGAGAGGAGAGATCAGTGCCCTTCTGATGTGGTGAACCTACACATTTGGACGACTAATCCTTCTACTTTGGTTGATCAGACCTATTTTGTTTATCAGTACGTTGATCGACAAAATATTCAACCAACAAAATCCATGGTCATTATCCTCCTAAGACTATGGAAAGTATGTGGGTGTGAATTCCACGTCATTTTACCCCTAAAAAATAAAAATTGGAGGGTCTATTAGTGTTTTTTATCTGTCAAGACTTAACCTAAGATGCAGAGAGAAGAGCATACACCACTGTAGCCATCGGATAACACACAAGTAGACAAAATGATTTATTTAAATGTGATATATACAAGATGATTTTTTAAATATTAAAATCTTTAATAGGTGTTCTACAAAGCAAGTAATTAGTAGTTTCAATTTGGTAATCTTGAAAGGTAACCTGCAAGACAAGATGTTAGATAAAAATTATGACCTACAAGACAAGATGTTAGCAAGCCAAAATTGCCACTAGATTCACCCTTGTAAGAAATAAAAGGTTAATCCAATAAGATTTAATAAAAACACTAAAAATTTATGAGTTTGTACTATAAATTTTTTGGATAAGGGGCTACAATGCAGAGGTATGGGGGTGGCAGCCCCCAGCGGGGTCAAGGGGCAACGCCCCTTGCAGGGTTCGAGGGCAACACCCCAAGCACACTCCTAGTCATAGTATCGAGCAAGGTCGAGGGGTAGCATACCCAATGTTAAAAGCTATTTGAGACTTGCAAGATGCTCGAAATGACTTAAAATTCACCAAAAATGATCTAAAAAGAAACACTCAACAAAGACAATTTTTTAAGGAAAACAAAGAGCAAAATCTTAACTATTTTTTTCAAAATTGCAGATACGTAGTCAATATTAATCTAAATCGTTTCTAGAGACTACAATACCATAGATGACCGTAAAAATCACTTCTATGAGATATGCAATTTTGGAAATAGTGAGTTGAGTGATCGTGCAGTTGAGGCAAAATTGCTTGTGGTCAGTGCAAAATTGCAGCTTAAGATCAATATCGTATCTTTCGGTATGTAGTTTTGTTGATTATAAACTGATTGTGACTATGTTGTTAAGCAAAGCCGCTTATGGTCAATGCAATACCACAATTAATATTCAATATTGCACCTCATGGATGTGATTTTGTGATTTATAGGAAAAACAAGAAATTTTAGAGCAAATTTTAAAACGAGATGCCCAGAGTGCTAAAAAAGATTTTATGTGACTTAAAACAAATTTTTATCAGATGCCAAATGACTAAGAAATAATAGGATGAATAAACAGGTTTTAGTTTTTAACTATATTCAGAACCCTATGTCTATGTTCAAAACTGCATATGAAAATCAAAAGTGCCTTTTACGAAATGTGGTATTGTAAAAGTTAAAATTTGATGATATATACAAAATATATTAAAGATGTATTTGGACTGTTTATGAAACAAAATGGTCATCTTATCTTCAAAAAGCTAAGTGTAGATGATTAAAAATTAGAAAACAGAATGACAGCGGCTATTATTTATCTATCTTCAAAACTAACTCTACAACCTGCAAAACTACAATTAGAAACCAATATCACCTCTATAAATATGTGTTATTTCAGACTATAGTCAAAAGGGTGATTTAGGAGTATTGAGTTGGTCTAGGCAGAGTCCATCCTTTCCTAAAAGCAGACGACAACCCAAAAGAGGCAATAATATCATCAAATAGCAAAAATACTGATCTCGATTAATGATTTTATGATTAAATCAAAATCATATTTCACGAAAGTAAAAACACAACTTGGAATCAAAACTATTTTTCTCGAGACAATTTTGTAGAAAGATTGAAAACTGTCAAAAAAAGTCAGACGATTAGCAATTAAGGTTGGTGGTCAGACAAAACCGCATTTGGGGTCTGCAAAAATACCTCTGCAAAATCACAAGTTGCAAAGCAACACTGCACTTCCCCTAAAAGATGATGTTTTTGAAAATTTGAGTCACAATCCACCTTCAACCTGCCCTACAACC
The DNA here is from genome assembly GCA_037957365.1 of Torreya grandis. Taxonomy (NCBI): domain Eukaryota; kingdom Viridiplantae; phylum Streptophyta; class Pinopsida; order Cupressales; family Taxaceae; genus Torreya; species Torreya grandis. The sequence continues at coordinate 3,687,909 of JARHVA010000295.1, read as the reverse complement.
TTAAGTAAACACACTCAAAGCAGAAAATGTCAACGTAAGAAGAGGGCCCTCACTGTGGTCTCCAAATGTGAGACGGAATTTTTGAGCTAGAGATTTAGATATATAAATTATATCAAAATCACTCAAAACAATCTGCCATTAAAATCTAGAGCCGTTTAGGAATAAAATGTCATGATAAATGAAACATTCATACCTGCATTAGATCCTAAAAGCTAAGTGCTCTAGATCAAGATCTAAACAATAAAAAAATTAATTGACTATGGATATGGATTGCTTAATAAAGACTCATATTTTTAGCATGATGCTTGCTTTATTAAGATGACTTAGATTCGTGGACTTAGTGATAGTATAAAGACTTAGAGAGCTTATGAGAATGTTAATTAGTTTGGCAATAGAGAGTAGGTAGATTTAAATAAGCCATGGAGGGAAGATCAATGACAAATATTCAAAGTTGGGATGAAAAGAATCAATGGTGGAGAATTATCCAATGAATTAAAAATTCTTAAGAATTCTCTAGATTGGAGACTTCAAGAGAGGAAGGACTAGGATAGAGAGGGTTCTAGAATTGAAGAATTCTAGAATCCATTAAGTTGGATAAGCAAGATTAGTAGGTGGTTAGATAGGTGATTAGGGACTAGGGATGTAGGAAAGTTTAGGAATAGGCTAAGGTAGGTAGGATTGGAATTAAAAATCATAATATAATAGACAAGTGGGATTAGTTAGTGGATAAGACATGATTAAAAATTTAACAAGTTGGTGGGAATAATATGAAGATTAGTGGAAGAAGAATAATGAAGGGGGATGTTAGATAAATGACTAGAAGATATGATATTAAGACAGAATTAGAAAAGATAAATGAGATAAACAAATTTAATGTCAACTAATAATAATATTAGTGATGATAAATGAAGCAAGCAAATTTAAATGTATATAGATCACAAATGTACTTTTGGATATGTATTTAAGTTTGATGCAGATGTTATCACTTAAAATAGCACAACGCAACCTATTGTTTCTATCTCTTCTACAGAGGCACAGTATAGAAATGCTATAAAATCTATTAAAAAAACCAAGTGGTTGCAAAGGTTGTGAAGAGAACTTCATTTGGATGTTTTTTACTATATCATCTTTCATTGTGATAACCAAATATGGCTATGACAAAAAATTCAATGTAGTATCAACAAACTAAATATATTGAAGTCTATATGTATTTTATCCAAAAGAAAGTCCTCAATGATAATATTAATCTACAATTGTGTCATATAGATGAACAAATAGAATATATATTCACAAACCACTTGGTGTTATAAAATTTTATCAATTTCATGCAATGTTGAACCTCTTGATGTTGCCATTTAAGAGTGTGCATGACAATATTACTTCCTAACCACCATGTGTTCATTCTTCTTCTTTATACTTCTTTTCATTGTAAAAACATTGTAATAAATCACTTTATGTGATCTTAATAAACAACATAAATTTTAAATTTACATTGTACCAAACACATAAAAATATATTTTGTAATACAAAGTCTTATGTTATAAAAGACTTCAAATGTATTTGATTGATTACTCATGAAAAACTATGAGATATAATCTCACAATCATGTTACTTTAAAAAAACTATTGATTACTCATGAGAAACTACGAGATATAATCTCACAATCATGTTACTTTAAAAAATTAGTTTATAAATTATAATTTCTTTTGTTACAAAATGTAATGTTTAATATGATGAAAGTTTTTAAATCTTCCAAATTTGTACATAATATAATTCTTTTAATATTTTTATTAAAGTGACTATGATTTTTTATCCCTTAACATTAAAGGGAAGTGTTAAGTGAACTATTTCAGACCTTTAAAACATTTTAATGTATTTAAATAATAATAATTTATAATTTATTTTAACATTTGGTTAAAAATTTGTATAAATAAATAATAAAACACATTCTCGATCCACTTAATAAACTTGATGTATTCTGATTGTTATGAACTTGATGTATTCTGATTGTTATGTTGTGCTTTGCTGATTGAACACATCTCTAAATTCTCCCTGTACATTATTTATACATTAGTTACAAGAAAAATTCAAATGTAGGAGTTAATAACAGAAAAAAGGGAAGATGCATCCTGCCCATCATAGCGTTTATTGTTGGTAATTTGGATACATATGTGCATATATTTTCTAACACTGATAAATTCTTAACAATTTTAACTATATGTACAAGAGATACCACTAATAAATTTCTTCGTGTGCTTTGATCTACATAAGATGCCATTCGTTTAGAAAATTAGCTAATTCTTCTCAACAGTAACAAACCCTACCAGCACCTTTTATCCAAAACATATTCAAAAGACCAGTCGCTAGTGTTGCTTCAGATCAAGTTTTGCATGAAAAATTACCAACAAATTCCAACTCTAGCTATTGAAAGCAATGCTCGACTCTTTTCTGCTGCATATGACGCTCAACTCTCTCTGGCATTTTTATAAGATGTTAGTCATCCATCAGCAAATACCGTCAAGATTGGAAGTTGCAAGATAGCATGGAAATTTTAAGAAAAAATCAGTCAAAGTCCCCTCTATGTAATTAGAAAAATCCTATCCTTCCATCATGACCATTCTATTTGTATCCAAGTACAACCCCTGATAGTTTCCATGTTGAGCTTCAACATCCACAAATTTTGAGTAAGAATGACATAAAAGAATTGTCTTGTTACCTCCTTTCTTGTCATTGGAGAACAAAACTGTCATTAAATTATTCTTCTTAGAGACTAATTTATCCCAATGTTGTCTTCCCAGCTGAATAAGGAGGCAAAAGTACCATTTTAAACTCAGAACAGGAAATCATGTCCTCCCACCACTCAAACTTTAAAAGAATCAGCCTTAACTTGGTTGGATCCCACCAGACCAACACTCCGCTACTTTGGTACATGAAGCGTATTTATAAAGCACAAGTACAACAAGTCTATGCACAATGACCTGAAAAAACTTTTATTTCTGCAAGGAAAGCTTTCAAGGTTCTCCCCATTGTAAAGCTTCAACACAGACCTGGTATATCCCAACTAAGATCTATTAGCAGATTCTTTTTTAAGTTTTCCCATCAACTCCAAGGCATGCATCATATAGGCATGATGAAAAGAATTTCCTTTGCCTACAAAAAATAAAAGTTCGCAGCTGCTTCTTTGCATGGCTGATGTATCCCTAACCTTCCATCTACGCCTGCTTGCTCCAATGAAAGATGATTAAGAGTTTTTGTTGTAATATTAACATGGCTTTTCATTAATATAAGACCAGTCTGAAATCTTTGACATTCAAATTCCTCCATGCATAGCCAAATATGTCATATTCAGTAATAAGCATTTATGGTTCTTGAGAGGCTGGTAGTGGAAGATGATCAATATCTTTGCTAATAATTGCTAGGATCCTTTATCACATCCATGCTGAGCAATGAAATGTTGTTATGGATCTCTGTAATCCTGTCTCAGGAGTCCCAAGCCCATCCCGTCTCTACAAAATTACAAACTTCTCCAACATTGATTGCTTGCAAGTGGGTAATTGCCCTGCATAAAAGAGAGCCTGCTTAATAGCCAGCCACAACTCATGTTTGTCTTGCACCACAATGGTGCTAGAGACATACTAGTTGTCCCAGCATGGATGTAGATTTGGCGACCATGTCGCCGCTTAGCATCCCAAGCTAAGTATCCGACAAAATCATCTTTCTTAGTTCAAATAGTCCACACCGAACCTTATAATGTAATGGTTTTTATTAAAATTGGGATAACTGTCCGAAACTTGCTGCCAAAGGCAATTCTTTTGCAGAATCCAAACAAAGAATGCATTAACAAATAAATAAGGCCAACTATATTCAAGAACCGAGGGCAGCCATGATATTTCCTATCTTGCCCATCTATGCATTAACAAAACAATCTCAAAGCATAGAAACCCTAATCAAAACTACCACGCTCCCTCCGGATAGTTGCTTTAAGGAGCAAATAAATTTAATCCAATGTGGAAAGGAATGATGCAAACACTATCATGTGAAGGTTTAAATAAGGTCTGCCACCTAGAATATTTAGTTAAAGCCCAGTATATATCAATTTCCATATTTTCTCATCATAACAAAACAATCTCAAAGCGTAGAAAACCCTAATCAAAACTACGATGCTCTCTCCAGATAGTTGCTTTAACGAGCAAATAAATTTAATCCAATGTGGAAAGGAATGATGCAAACACTATCATGTAAAGGTTTAACTAAGGTCTGCCACCTAGAGTCTTTAGTTAAAGCCCAGTATATATCAATTTCCATATTTTCGCATCAGAAGACCATAGCAGACTTCTCATTTCTCATACCTCAGCATAAAGTAACATGCCAAAAAAAATGAACACGGCAATCTTTTAACTACAGAAAACCATAGCATTCTTACATAAATGTGCCAGAGGATACCCCTGTTGAAATCTTGAGATGGAGGATCTTAAATGAAAGTGAAAACCATAAAAAGGACAGCAAGAGACACATATAGATGCCTGCCATATATTTTAAACAGTCCAACACACACTGCTCTCTTTTAAAATGAACAGAAAAGGAAAAAGTGTCACTAATTCATGTACGATCTGGTCAATGGAAAAGGAAAATAAATGTTTCTCTTAACGAGGAGCTTTGTCTCAGGCACGAAAAATTTAATTTGCATTGTAAATATTAAATACACTACATGGTGAACGCATGCCAATACAACCGGCATCTATGTCACATCTCATCCTATCAAAAAGCAGATGCAAATTGTTGAAAACAAATATTTAGATAGATAGATCATTGACATAAGAACCTGAATCTATGTCATCTCATCCTATCAAAAAACAGATGACAATTGTTGAAAACAAATATATAGATAGATAGATCATTGACGTAAGAATCTGTGATTTCAATGAAGAGCAGAAAAGATGAGCAAGTACATCCCAGGAATCAAAATGGTAGTTTAATAACCCGTCTACTAGATACATGAAAAACAAAAGAACATCTCCAACACAATTTACACCATATCCACAGAACAGATATGGCAATAAAGGACGTTTCAACCAATTAAGGGTGATTTCCGACACCCTGTCATTCTTCAGCTGCACTTGCTGCACTTAGGTCAACAGTCAGATCCAAAACCTGCAAGTAACAGTCAACAATAAGGAGTCAATCTACATTTGAGTCATATTGCAGATGCAAGCACACGTCCTTATAAACTCTAAAAATTATTAAGAAATTGCTCCCATACCTTTCCGGTGATGCTAGTGTACATAGCAAGCACATCCTGCACTGTTGTCTCAAAATGTGTTGTCGCATCATAGCTCTGAAGCAATTATAGCATCAAAATGTCCTAATTAAATTCTCTGTAAAGAAAATTAACAAATGTAATTTGGACAAATAAACATTTATTTGTAAAAATACAGGAAACAAAGTTTCTTACTGTCGATATGAAGCAATTGTCCAGAGAAGGCTCATTGACAGGCATACATCTATCGTATGTATCAAAGAAAATCTCATCAACTGGTCCAAGCAAAGCTATTCCGGGTTGTAATTCTACATCAGGTCGATCGGTCTCAGCTTCTGTTGAAACAAAAGCAATGTACTTCCCTTTGGGAGCAACGTTGTGTGAATAAGAACAACAAAACACATACCTACATTACAATGGAAGAATAAAAATTAGTTTATGGATATCCACATTTATGTATCGGTGGATATTTCTAAAGCTTACTGTTCAATTCCATACATGTCCTTCAATTCTTAGTCAACAATTCCCAGTCTTCAAGGCTTTTAACAAAAGACATACATGTCAGACTTGCGTCCAATTTGCTTCTGAGGCAGAATTATCTGTACTGATGGAACATCGTTGGTGTTTGGGATGGGATGACTCATAATGCAGATTGCACGAGCAACCTTTCCAACCTTCCTAACCTGTTTCAGAGGTCAAAATCTAGATATAATAAACTTACTTGCGGTCAAATACCATTTTTGTTGAAAGTCACATGTGCGCCTGCATTACCTTGTTAGGTAAATAAGATGGATCACAGACTAGTTTTTTGCATCTGGCAGTTTCCCCTTCGGAGGTCACACCACACACTTTACCTTCTTCATCAAACTCCACCTGGACAAGTTCCATTTGTACCATGTATCAAGAAACATGGTATACATTTAAAATTTTAAGGATAAGGACATTCGTTATACATCATCAAATCCAAACTTGACATTAGATATACGTTATCACATCCCACCTACATACATGGCAAACCATCCACATTCAACGACAACAATTTACATAGTGATAATGAACACGGGACATTGCTCCCTACTTTCAATTTATAAAAATCTTGAAAACCAAACCATGAAGCATTGCATTTGTGGAATTCCTCTGGAAGGCTAATAAATGTTCAGCTATAATATGCTTCCCAAGACAAAATAAAAAATTTCAAGGTGCGAGTTTCATGTACCTTGCACTCTGGTTTGTTAAGCATATATGTTCCACCATAAACAGCACTAAGACGTGCAAATGCCTGATATAACATAAAAATAAAATATTTTAATCAGTTTAATCCAGCTAAACATAAAAGACACCAAAATGCCTAATAATACAAAATTACAAATAAATAACAGCTTACAATTAATAGTATTTGTAAATATCTGACCTGAGGTAGTTCACCCAATCCATATAATGGGTATATGTAAGGTGACCCTCCTTGAAAGCGTGCAAGAGATTCTGCATAGAGCTGCCATATACCAAGTTCTATTATCAGTCTATATTAGAGGGATGTTAGAAAAAGTCACACAATGAACAAAAATTTCAATGATCTTTGCATTATACATTCTGTCAAAATTAATGCATACAATCACAGCAAGGAACACTTAAAAATGCCAAGATATGCCAAAGCTGGAACATGTGGAGTTTGTGCTCATACCAGGAAGGTCAATGAAGCACAGAATAGCAATTCAAAATTTACCAGAAAACTTGTAGGAGGCATTAAATGCCACTCGCTGAAATTTAGAGCTTTTTCCCTACCTAATTTACCTCATTTCTCCAATATTTTGAGCCACCCATATGCATTAATACATCATTAAAAGCAACAATGCAAACAAACACCCACCATCTAACAATGGAAGTATATGATAAAGAGGAAGAGCTAATAGCTTGTTAATTTGAAGAAACATCATATGTTTATTGCAAAGCATTAAAAGCTTTCATTCCCAATAATACTTTTAATATAAATTCCTAAATCGGCATAAATTTATTTGTATTGATATATGCTTGCTTCGTGTCATCCATCACTTCTGAAAGGTTTTGAACTTGTATCCTTCCAAGTTCCCACGATAAGATGAGCTCAACATAGCACTCGAAGATGACCAATACAAGACAATTTAGAACAGGAGCAAGTGATTATAAAACATGTGACATTAAATACCATATAGGATTTATTCACGTAGTCAAACCAGAAAGGATTCTTCACGTAGTCATCATGATTAATAATGGAAACATAATCCGGCACAAGTATGCCCCAAAGACCAAAAAAAACCAATAAAATCAAAGAAACCTGCAAATTACAAATGCAAGTAAATAGTTTGAACTGCTATTATTAAGAGTAGTTAATTAAATCATAGTCTAAATTAAATATAGTTGTAAGTGGTCTTATTAAATCACACACATTGACTTCTAGGTTGGATAAGTTGGGATGCTAAAAAGCAGAACAACATGCATCCATTGAACAGAAGTTGCTAGACTAGACTTCCTAAATAATAGAATCTATAGTTTTTAATTTTATAGATAATTTCATCATTTCAATGTAAGTGCAAGCAAGCAATTATAATATTGCTAAGAGCTATCACTCAGATTCACAAGGATCAGATAGCACATAGAAATGCAGATTCATAAAGATTAGATACCACATAGAAACCAGTATGTGAAAGGGAAACATTCAAATGAAATGCGCAGATTCATAAATATCAGATACCACATACAAACTAGCATGTGAAAAAGAACCATTCAGATGAAATGGCTAAAGTTGACAGCAACCAATATCTTTAGCACAATATATAATGATCATACAAAAGCTTAAGACAGAATGCTATTATTATACAAAACTTTACAACAATTAGTATTGCATAAAAGTTACCAAGATTACCATGTACAAGTTTGGTTTCAATAAGAAATTCACTTTAGATAGGCAAGCATATTTTTTCTATTAATTCGATATGAACTTCTGACAAATAGTAAGACACAATGCTTTGCCTAAAATACAGTCTGAAAGCAAAAATTTGGGGAATCCACAAACATTCAAGCTTTACCCGGAACTTACCTTCATTTTTTGGACAGTTTCTAATGCCGGCTCGTCTAGATAGCGATCATCTCGATGGAGTGCCAGAGCATGACCAATAAAATCCACAGTATTGTCATCTAGTCCATATTTTCTGTGTTAATGAACATCCACAAGATATAAATCGCCAAAATTATGAGAAAAGGGAACCCAAAAGTACAAACAACCTGAACTTTGAGAATTATTTATTAAAATGAAAAATAGCAAAATTCGAAGAGATATCCTATCAGTTCTAATTAACTGATCCATTCATATAAAAAACTGAAAACAAATAAATAATGGGCTAAAAAGAATCCCAATTTTGAAATATTTCAATAGTCTCAAATTGTGAAGTTAAAAGTGTGGCATTTGGAGGTTTATTTTCGTTCTATTCAATCCAGCATGTTTATATTTATCGTGAAAATCAAGCTCCATGTTATGTTTCATGCTTAAAGCAGGGAATAAGAACTATATCAAAGACATGACAGACCAAGCAAAACACACAATGCAGAATGACCCAACAGTTGGTAAGAAATGAAGATCACTGACAGGAACTTCATGCATTGTTGAGAGACAATTTCACGGTAGCTCCCGAAGTAAATCTTTAGGTATTACTTAAATGATCGTTCATTCTATGCCATCATATAAGGTTCACAGAAAATGTCAAGGGTTTGAAAAATTAACCCTTGAATATATTTACAGATTAATCACGGTTAATATATTATGTTAACAAAGCACTTCACCCACGTATTGATCTCTTTTTAAGAGAAAGCAATACCCACATTGCTCCTCATTATAGGTTGAGTTGAGCTAATATGGTGTCATTTATTAACCACGGTCTGTAAGGTAGCATTCATAACATTAATTAAGAAACATAAGGTAGAAAATGATTTAGTGATTTAGTCAGTGCATTTGCGTGGGTGCCAACTCACACTCTGTCTAAGACAATATACATTTCCTTAATGATTAAGTCAAGAAGAAAAGTGATTTACAAAGATATACCCGATAACCTTTATGTCTGATTGATGGACTCTTCATGAAGCTTCAATCTTGGTCATTATAATAACAGAACTATGAATCTATATCTATAACCGAGCACTTACCAAAACATGCAATTTGATTTCCTTAATAACTTGCTTATAAAAGTACCAATAGTTGTTCAAGTTTTATTCAATGATAATTTTTAAGAGTCAATCACAACGTGACACATAGGATGCACAGTTATTAGAACCCCTATCCAAATGCCTTAGTACCAACTACCTTTGTACTAAACTAACATACATATTATAGATACATTTATGTAGAAGACGCCAAGAGATATCATTCTTGATAGACCTATATTATATTGGGTTTGTGACATAAGTGGATGAGACGCCTCGAGAACTACATCTTTTACATAGATTTATCTAAGATATATATGCAGGTAGTTAAATTGTTGCAATTAAACATATAACTTAAAACTGTGTCTTAATATTTTGTCTATTATTACCTAATAATAATTTAAATGGACTTAATAGAATGACTAACCTTATTAATCAATCTATATAAATAATGAAAAAATAATCTCACTATTATGTTGAAAGTTTCTATAAAATAAGAAGTTAAAATTTGGTAATTAAAGCAAAACTGTAATAAAACATTTTCCCCTTTTAAAAATTGTTAATCTTTGAAAGGATCCACTATAACATTATGTACCCTAATATTATTTTGTATTAAAATTTCTACTTCAACCTTAATTACCACCCATTTTCTTCATTACCACCTTTCCTGTCCCCACACCACTGCAACATCAATGATATTGGACGACCACTGAAAGCATATTATTCAAGAATATAGATTTGTAGAAACATAATGCATGCTTTTAATAAAAAAATAAAAATAAGACAATAGAGGTGGTTGGGGATTCCTCACAATATGTAATTAGTAAATACCAATCTTATCATCCGTATTATGTAGGGAGGGTCAGCTGAAGGGGGAGTTATGTCACATTTTACTCGCTACATACAAACGCTCTGTAAACTCTCCAAGTATTGCAGCCTTGCATTTCCAATAAAGCAAATATTTTATTGGGAAAAAAAAAACTTTCTAATAAAAATAAAAATAAATATAGCTTGTTGACAAGGCAACCCATGATGCTGCAAGCAGGGACTAAATCTGATGGCCGTATGACTGTATTTGAATTTTTAATCATAAAATGCCCTCAATTTTTTGGGTAGACCAAATCCAATGTAAGGTTAAATTTTAGACAGACAGTCAAAAACTCTAAAACATTATTATAAATATATAAATTATCTTCAATGTTTCATTCTTCTATTATAAACTATACTAACATTTGTAGAACAATGTTGAACAAATAACCGCAATTATGCATTGTTTTGTGGGGCCCGTAACCCACTCCCAACAAAATCTCGGCTTGCCTGTTTCTTACCTTCCGTTTACCTACCTGGCTGCCCCTTACACATGCCAGCATTTTCAATCTTGTAAAATTCATGACATTCACATTTTTCGTGGGATTAAAAAGTCTCAGTTTCTTGGTAAACGAATCATGCCACTACGTGTTACCAAAAATTAATCCACTCTATGTGGCCGTCTGTTGGCCAGCAGGAAAGGCATGATTAAAAGAGCGGGGGACAGCTTTTATCATAAATATCTGCCGACTGTTTTTTCTCGGCTATCATAAACCTACTTTTCTATCCAAATCGAACTTTAGGTCTCTTTAATTTGATGAATTTTGAGAATCAAACTACGTCAAAGGAAATGTAAAAATTTTCTTTCTGTGGCTAATGAAATTCCGTTTACACTTGTTTATTTAACCGATGCCAAAAAAAGCTATCACATTTACATTGCATATATATTGTTCTATTCCCCGCTCTACCCCACCAGCAATAAATATAAATTGTGGTGTAGAGATAATGTGTGTTCCGATGATGGTCTCTACGAAGGAAGAGTTTTTTCAAACTAAGGGACTGTTTCATATGAATAAATAGATTTCGTAGGTGCGGGGATTATTTGCAAATAGAATGTGTTCCAATGATGGGAATCTACAGAGGAATAGTTTTTTCCTATCGATGGATCTTATTGATATAAGTAAATATATTTTGTAGGCACGGGTTATTTGACTCGAATAAAACCAGAATTTGGTGAAAGATCTCGAAATTCTGAATTGGATAAGACATCTTCTTGGTGAATATATAGTTAGGCTTGTAGAGAGATGAAGAGAGGCTGCATCCGGAAACAAGCCTCCAAAATCGCGGATTCCACAATCAAACTAATGATGCAGAGGTATGAGTGGCAGCTGTGGCTGGGGTTCGACTGGTTGCCAGGGTTTCTCTTTTTCCATACTGAAGTCCCTAGGTCAAATCCAACCAAGCGTGTGGAGATGGTGGTTAAAGATATGACCGAACTGAATTTGGCCCACCAAAAGCACTTGAAAGAGCCAGGACTGTCACGACATGGCGGGAATGAAGCACAAGAATCTAAAAAAGTGGATGAGGAAAAAAAAATTAACTTCTAGCAGAATGGTGTATATCTCCCGGGGTACTCCTTCCTTTATTTATTTTTACTTCATGATGATTTTATTTTATTTGTATTCAGAAGTGGGTGTGTTAAAATAATGTCAGGCAGAGTTTTTCCTTTCACAGGCATGACATTAGAGCCTTCCCCACCCTGCTGCTCAATTCAAAATCTACTTTTTCCTCCAATTGAGCACACGAAACAAAAATGGTAATGTGGCATGGCATATGCTACATATTAATATAATTTTTTTGTGCCAACAAGGTCCTACATGGCTTTGTACACCAGTGAAGTGCACATTTATCCTCTACCCTATTGGAGATGAGATAAAGTGATAAAAAAATCCCTGAGGGACACCTAATCAAGTTCCAACCAAAGATGACAGGAAAAACACTAGAAATTATCCTTGTGAATTTCAAATCTAGCCTTCAGATAAGTAAAATATACTTTTAAAATTTGTGAACACAAATTTTCAACATTACTCCAATTAGATCCACATTTCTGCATTTTGACATGTAAAACATGTTTCATGTTGACAATTAATCTAATATTAATCTATAATAAGATTAGTCTTAGCAATGAAAAACTAAACGCAAGGTTAAAAAAAACACCTAACTTCTTGTCAGACAGTTATTTTTATTAGATCCATAGTTCTCCAATATTTGGAAATGTAAAACTGGTTTCATCTTTTGGCATTTGATCTAAAATCAAATATATAATAACATTAATCTTGGCAATCAAAAACTAAAAATAAGGTAACAATAAGCAGCTAACTTCCCATTAGACTGATATTCTAATTATTCCAACCACACCCAGATGGAACTGTCACATGCAAAGCTTGTGATTTCAACGCATATTATAATAAAATGGCTATATATCACAGGAACAAGACTGTAATAATATTTATCAATAAAATAGCTTGGTATAGTGATACTTCAATCTAAAACAAATCAATTCAGAGATTAACAAACATACGCGATAAGTTCTCTTGTTGTTACTCTTCTCAGGTCCAGCCCCTCATGTGTTTTTGGATCACTCTCCTCGTAATCTTGAACATATATAAAAAATTTCCGAGCGCGACGCTTTTCAAACAACCCCATAAGAGGAGATTTCAAAGCTTCCATGTCAGTGGCTGGAACTTTTTGTATCTGAATAATCATATAACTTTTATTATTGTCAATAGAAAGAATTTCAACATAATAAGATTTGCCTACAAGTCAAGTTCTTGCTGCTGCTAAAAATCCTATATATGATTACATGATTATAGAACAACGTAGAATAGTTATAAGAACTCTTGATTTATATCTCAGGAAAAGTGGTTGAACGGAACATACCTTTCCCTTATTGTACACGTAGCTTCCATCTACAGCCTTAAAATATAAATATTTGGTGACATCTGTATGAATGAGGACTCGAACCAAACCACCATTTGCCATCATAAACTGCAATAACAGCAATGGTACTTAGGCAGGAATGCTAAAGAGACACAAAAATACCCTGTGAGTAAAACACATAACGTATGGGTTTGAAGTAAGGTGATACAAAATGAAAACTGTGCGTTTGAATCATTAAACTAATATTCAAGTCCCCAATATTTTAAATGTTCTTTGTATATTGATAACAGTGTGTTATTTAAAGGACCTTATGACTCAAATTTTGTCTTGCAAAGATTAATAGATTTTTCTAAATTATCAAATTTGTGTTGGTCCTCGAGATAAGTTATTATTTGCAAAAACCATTTGGATAACTTTGGACCGAGTTAGCACCATGATGTTTGAGATATACAATCACAGAAAAAAATTGTATTTAATAAAAAATTACATAAAATACATTTAATATAAGACTTTATTGTCACTTGACTTCCATGGTCCAGCATTAAAAACAGACTTTAAAAGCCCTTGCAACTAAAACTGGCAGATATGGCAATTGCACCCTCTCCCTTCTTCCTTGGAGCACCTCAGACTTTTTTCCAAGTCCCAAACACTAGGGTAGGATTGTGCACAATCAGAAATATAATTGGGTTGGTGCTGCCATGACAGCTTTCAGCTACAGGATGAAGGCTAGTGTCAGCTATAGCTAATTAAGATGTGCTTCATTGGTTGACAAACAATATTGGATGGCAGGAGAAAATATTGGGTTTATATATATCCATCACTCTTAAGACAGAGTTGAGAACCAGCTATATGTGCACATCCCTTAATTACAGGTTTATATAGATTAGATAGCTGTTGCTAGTAATTTAATAAATATGAAAAGACGTGTTGCAATTTTATGCAGCCATTTATGGCGATGGTTAATTTTTGGTTTACCAACTCCGTGTTAAAGCAGTGTTGGTAGGGCCTCAGCTTTTATTTCAGTTCCATAAAGTCCTTGATCCTTCAAAGTCATTTGCTTATGACACATACCCATGCATTTCCACCTAAATTATAATCTTGCCTTTCTTCAGTACTCTAGAGGAGGGACACAGCAGAGACACCCCAAGCTACCCAATCCAAGGCAATTTCTCCTGCTTGTTTTCCTTTTTTATCCTTTTTTCCAAGGCAATTTCTAAGGCTTGCGAATGCATTAGCAATGATGAAGTCAATATTTAATGTGTAAATAGAATTTAATATTATTCAATCAAATTACAATCAAGTAAATTTCATTATGGCATAAATTCCTTGATGCAAGTCACAACCCTCTTAGCAATTAAGTAAGAAAGTCAAACTTTAGCTGGTTCTTGAAGAAACTTGAAATATCTTTAATAGCATTCAATAGCAGAAGCTCCCACTTTTGAAGGCTACAAATTACACTTGCAAATAGAAAGATGCAAGGATCTACTAACATTGAAACATCCAACCATACGAACATGCCCCATATAGATATTTTTTGTAACTAAGAAAACATCACAAGTAACTACCACAAGGAAAGGGGATCTAAAAGACACAATAAGCGTAAAGCAATGTTAGTACCAGAGAAGAGAAGGTTGATAAATCAATAAACTCAACTCAAGATTTGCAACCCAAACACAAAATGCTTTCCGTGCATTGAATGCTTCATATATCTTCCTTTGCTAACAATTGCTCCATGTAGATAAATAGCTTGTAATTAATAAATTATCACAATGATAGTAACCATAAGGCAAATGTATTCACTGATCATAATAAACACTGCTAAGCAACTTTAGCACTAAAGACATTAACTCGCAATTGTTATTGATGTAGAACTATTACTAACACAGACAACAAGCAGAAAAAATGCATTAATGCAGAATGGCATCCAACTGTATGGATATGCCACATGTATACAGTAGCTTGTAAATAAGAAAACATCTTAATAATAACAACCATGAGGTAAGAGGATCCACAAAGTATGGTATGCACCACAACGCAATGTTAGTAACAGTGAAAAGGCAGCCACCGATACAAAAAACCTAGGGACATGCATCCTGAAGCTACCTTTTAGAATGGAAAAGCTTTTTGTGGGGGGAACTATTCATAAACCTTCCTTACTAGGTGGTACATTAATTTAGGTGTTTCAAAATCATCTATGTGAAATGTAGGTTATGACATTTGTTGACCTAATTGGACTCAAACTCTGCATCCAAAGTGTCCAACAACTTCTCTAATTACAAGTCAGACTATGTAATTTAAAGCAATGACTCATCCATGTACAACAAGTCAATGTCTATCAATGGCAATTACATATATCCTTCTCATTTTCATAGCATCTAGCTTTGTGGCTTACATATTTAATTGATACCATTCCAATGTACTCCCAAAGCTTAAAGCCAACACCATTAACAATGAGAATCACTCATACTATTGGTTTTAGTGGGATTTTACTCGTGTGTTCGAGTCATCTCAAGATGACCTCGGTGAGTAATCATTACACTAATGACATTTTTACACATGTATTTTTGGTAATAATCAGAAAAGAAGGGCATCACTTAGCACACAAGCACCGTAAGCATTTGTTAGTAAAGGAGAGGGTCACTGAATGAGATCCATCACTTTGTACTTCTCGTCCTCTAGCCTCTTTCCTCAATGGCAAAGCTTTTGGAGCATGTAATACCTTATTAGGAACCCTTGTCTCACAATTCTTTCCAATGTAGGATTAACCCAATTACAACCCAATCATGTATTTGTGTTACGTAATTGAAGGCTCCCATGGGTAATTTAGTTATATTGTAAATTTGTGCAGGATTTTAATCATGTGCATTTAAGTCACCACAAGATGACCTCCATGAGTAGTCATATAACCTTAATGACATTTTTCCTCTAGTATTTTTGGTGGACCCTATTCTAATATCTCTTAATTTTCAGCTGTTAGTTTTCTAAATCAGTATGCTTGGTATCAAAGCCTTCAGGGAAGCACTTAATGGCTCCAAAGCCACAATTTTGTTGAGCCCCACTCTTGATGCCAAATGGCCTGACATCATCTTCACCCCGCTAAAATTCCTCACCTAACCGTGCTCCTGAGTAAAAAGACAATTCTGAATGGCAAACCATTCTACAAGCTGTTTCTGGGTACACCTGCAAGATCTAATTTTGTGTTTCTTAGTGCTTTTTTTGTGCTTCCTGCTAGCTGCCTGCTCTTTCTTGACAAATCTACTTGCTACTGCACAGTGCCAGGCCCTCTTTTCACCAGATATGGGACATGTAACCACGTGATTGAGTAATCCCCTGCTCAAAAGTTTAGCTGATTGCCTTTCCTCGGACTGTTTGTGGCTCTTCTTCTTACAAACATTCACCTTCAGGTCACGATCTCTCTCATCTACCCTAGACCATTCAAGTTCCATCACGGATCACATAGGAGTTTGCGAAGGGATTTTGTTGTCTCGTTGTCCCATGAAAGTTTCCCATATCCATGAGCTTTGAGGTCCAAACAATGGGCTGAAAATCCTACAAATGGTGCAAAAATTCAAGTCTACCAGCATCACAATACAAACATTGTTCCTAGCTGTCTGCACATCATACCTCTGTCCCATCTCCAATACAAATACTCTGGAATGTCACACTACTACTGGAACGTCCTTAATCAAATGCATCAATAGTTTTACAAAACATAGTTTTCCTTGTGACAACTAAAAGAAATTAAAATGATGTATTCTTGACATCACTTCAAGTTCATACATTAGACATAATAGTGCAAGTCGATTCATCCACTAGCAAAAGAGTGCAAATAATATTTTGACTTTGCTCTAAGAGTGTCCATTGAGGAGCAATGAATTGGTGAGACTAAATCACAATGGATGATCGTTTATAAACATCAATGGCGCCTATTTAACCTCTTCATAGAGATATTCATACATCTAAAATTTCAACCCTTCGATCTGAGTAGGATGCTTCACCATACTAATAATATTGCATAGACACCCATACACGCTTGAATTTTAAGATCTGCACCATTTGTATTTGCAGTTAAAGGGAAGGTGGCCCATAACAGAAAGTTCTTTGTTGTAGATGTTTTTTCTGCTCGTCTTCTAAGTTAGTTGTTATCAGAGGTTAAGAGGGCATGTAAAATGTTGTGAACTTTTAAAATATTAATAAACTTCTTCAAAACCAATACATGGAAGAAACTGTCAAATTTGGATGGATGTAACTCAACCACTGTCTTATCACTTTGAAAGAACAATAAAATTTGGCAGCAAGAATCTTCCCACTTTCCTTTTCTAGAATATTACTTGCAAGGTTGGACACACAGTCAACCCCAACCACTGAACTCAAACTTACAACTTTGATCAACAATTGATAGTGACCCAAAGATGGCATAACCAGCAAGTAATTGCCAGTTGGTCGGTTACTCGACAAGAAATCCACCAGGTGAATAACTGCCACTCGAAACCGCCAAATTTGAAAAACCGCAATTTTTTTTTAACCGGTTACATTTAGATAACCAGACAGTATATAAATAAAATAAACATTTTAGTATAAGTTTAACTTATACTTTTAAGTTATATTTTATTTATATACTTTCAGGATGTTTGAGAGTGGTTTTGGACCTCTAGGAGCTATAATGCAAATTCTAGGTTTTGGAGGATCCTATCATATTTCAGACTTAGTCAGATTTCAGGGTTTCAAGGTTTTAAACTCAGCCATATTTCAGGGTTTCAAAATTTTAAGGAGACATCTAGAAGGAATGAAGGCTGCATGAAGGGATGTAGGTCTGATAGAATAGTTTGAGAACATCTCTCGCAAAGTGCCACAAGTCGACCCCACCCCATTCCCCGTGCATAAATTAAAACCGATACAATGATACTTATACAAGAATCTACAAGTACTACAAATTACAAGAATCTATATTTTTCTCTTCCCTGCTCTCTAGAAAACTAAGGGAGACTGAGAAAGTCTAATAATCTATGCACAAGGAATGGGGTGGGATCCACTTGTGGCACTTTGCAAGAGATGTTCTCAATTTCTCAAACTATTCTATCATACCTACATCCCTTCATGCAGCCTTCATCCCTCCTATGATGTCTCCATGAAATTTTGAAACACTGAAACATGGCTAAGTCTGAAACCCTGAAATCTGACTAAGTTTGAAATATGATAGGATCCTCCAAAACCTAGAATTTGCATTATAGCTCCTAGAGGTCCAAAACCACTCTCAAACATCCTGAAAGTATATAAATAAAATATAACTTAAAGTATAAGAAACTAGGCGTCCCTATCTAAATGTAAAAGAAACTAGACATCCCTATCTAAATGTAAACTTATATACTGTCTGCTTCAAGTGAATTTCAAGTATTTTTTGCCTTTGTTGGTTATTGCCGGTTATTCGACCAAGCGGGTTGAATAACCGCCAGTTACCCATTTTGGCCCCTTGGCGAGTACTCGCCCCAACCAGTTATGCGAACTATGATTGAGACTTCCAATGTGGATCTCAGCATTTAAACAGTTTTTATCACTGTCCAGAAATGACATGTCTTTTCCTTTATTTTTGAATCCTCGAAACAAAAGAAAAGTACAATAAATAAATTATTCAAACAACCAGATACAGCCAATCTATTTATTTTTTAGTTGTTCTCAAACATCAATCAAACTCAGAACTCTTTAGAAAAATTATCGAAACTGATTTAACCTACATCACACAAGTGCTAAAGCTGCATACAGCAGACAGAAATCATTTACTTATGAGAAATTCAGATACATCTATAGCAAGGTACATTTTTTTAAAAAACTAATTTCCCAATAAAAATCACATGAAGTGTTTCATTAAAGCTACATTTGCCATTAAACAATAGTTCAAATGAAGCACACAAAATAAATAGATAAAGCAAAAAATAGTTTTTTTTATCACCTCCAAGCATGACACCAATTAGGTTTACAAGCCCCCCATCGGAGAAGCCCACAAGGGGATTGTTTTTCCATTTACCTTATATTTGTTCAAGAAGGAGCACAACCCTCCCACTCCGAATTCAAACTTGTAGCCTCCTCTATGGAGCACACATACCTTCATCATCAGGCCCACTCAGGCTGCACAATCTATATTCAGTCATTGACAAATATATATTCTGTGTGGGATGGGATGCATGCTTAGAGAATACTTGAGTATACCTTTGCCATTATGGATGTGTCCCTTTTTAGATCACTTCTATTTTGAGGAGAGGTTCATAGCTCAACTAAATATGAAAAAGGAACTAGCAATTTAACTTAAAACATAAACTCTAAGACAATAATACATTAAACCTTAACTCTAGGCTGATAATACATTAAAAATTAAACATTTAAGGGAAATTGTAAAGGAAACTTTGGACCCTTGGAATGCCTCCATGATTCTATTAATGCATTTGACTTTAGAATTAAATAACATTTTAAGAATAGTCTAACATTTCACATATTAAAATAGGTATTAAAACTTCCAATACCACTCTATACTGTTTATATATATATATATATATAGACACACATACAGAGAGAAACAATTGGAGTTATACGAACAAAAGATATTTTACCTTAGGGATCATGTCAACATTGTAGTCTCTACTGGATCCCAGATATGCAGGTGGCTTATCGCTACCTTTGAACTTCTTCCAGAGCTTCACATCAACATGGGATAAAAAAAATAAGTGATAGTGAAGTGCTTATTAAAAAGCCTCCAACCAAAATACCTCTTGCCGTGGAATGCTATCAACGCAGAGTATTACACACCTGTACAAGATTAAGAGATGTAGATTCTCCCCCATAATAATCATTCCTATCCATATGCAGCACCTGAAAGCCAACCAACTTGTGAATACCAAAAGAATTAAAAAGATGATAAAGCCGCACAAATGAATCATAGTGAATAACTGTGGACTGAAAAGGTGCCTAATCTAATCAGTTTGTATGTTGACAGTGAAAGAGGGGGAGCAAATTTATGAGGTAGAAGGGAATCTGCATTTAAAATATCTTTTACAGTTGGATCTTGCATTTTAAAAACTTGTTCCTAAAATGTGTGGGGATCTAGAATTTCTTAATTGGCATGATGTGCAACCTGCTAAATTCCCCGTTTTCTATTCAACACATCAATTCCTGTTTTGACCATAAAATTTCCTAGGAAAAAGATCCAAGATTTGCACTCACTGCTTGTGGGGAATCTACGTCAACCTGAGTTTTGTTGATTAATATAGGTAAAGCATGATTTTGACCCCTTATTAGTGCCTCAGTCTGCCAAAGGAGAGAAGGCATTAACAATAAATAAGATTCATATGATGACCTATAACTTGTAGGTCATCTCTGATGAAACGCATTTGGCTAGTCTAGTTTTTATCAAACTTAGCCTCGTCAAAAATTCAGTTTGTGAAAGGAAAGGATTGAGTTGGCAATTACAAAAAACAACATCAAAAAGTATATGGGCAAGGACCCACAGCTGATGCCAGTCCACATGCTAATTAAATTCACATATTTTAATTACGCATCACTGACAATTCAATGAAGAGCTAACTAATAAAAATTGGAATGTTAAAAATCTCTTTTTGAGCTATTATTCTTGACTCTTTGGTAATACTTATTTTATATCTGGTCCACTAGATAATCACTTGTATTCTAAATTTATAAGCCTAGACATCCTTCTCAATTAAGATCAACTTCAGATAGATGAGAGAGCCAAGTAGATTGGATGTTTCTGCATACCTTAACGAGGCAGCATATTTTCCTGAAAGCAGTTTCCATCAGTGGGCAATTTATTTGAATAAAAACCAGACTGGTTATGGAATGCACATACAGCATTGGGAGCCAGAGGAATGTTTGATACCACTGAAGGATCCCTCTTTAGTTGGCAGGTACTTTGACTGTTTGCAATTGATTTGATGAATGTCTTTTCATTGGCTCAACATCACGTTGCATGTGAAACTAGTATCCCTCTAAAGGAAAGCCCGGTAGCATTTGCAAAACACACTTCCATAAGCCAATCCTCATTTAGTACCCTTACAGACTCAAAGACATACACACTGCAAGCTAACCATTGAAGCTATCAAAGACACAGAGTCATCGTAAAAGTTAACTTCCGACTTTAATATTATTTGATCATAATTAGTGGGTCAATCCCGATAGCATCATCATGAAGGCATGCACTTGATAAGGATTGTCCCATCAAGAAGAGATATAAGTTCCATGGAATCTCAAGTATCTCAGCTTTTTCTGTTATGCCCAGGTATTTCTGAATAATATATCAAGATGTCAATTACATAGCATGAAAGCTGGGATGTGCACCCTCCCTTGAAAGCACAGTGATTCTTGAAGATGATAAGCAGTAACAGGTATCAGATCGATGACCATAACAATGACAGCAGAGGCATAGAAAAGAAACTGACCCAGACTTCAAAATAGCCCACACCAAAATGCAATCATAAAAGTATAGTATTGCAAAGCATTTGCATTACTGATTAAGCCCAAGTATTTCTAAACAACATATTAGAATGCTAATCTCCACAGCACCACTTTGCATTCAACTTGACGCAAACACTCCTACAAAATTGTAGTGATTCTTGCATGTGTTAAAGTCTAATTGTCATGGGTATCAGATCCATGACCATAACAATAACAATAGAAGCATACAAAATCAGCTTACCCGGCCTTCAAAATGACAAACATCAACAGTGCAAATTCATTCCCACAAGTATGGAGAAGGCTGATGTGGGCCACTTTGAAGACAGAGTAAATTGCTCCAGGAATACAGTACGGCAAAAATAATTTCATTATTTTATCCTGCAACTTCTTTGACCAAATTAAAGGTGCAACCCAGTCCCTGAATAAACAAAACTCGTACGCACAATAATTCCAAAATGTCCTAGATCTTAAAAACTACACAGTTCAACTGATAGCAAGCAGTCACTTTCACTGAACAGTGTTCAAATCTAAGAAAGGGGCAAAACTGAACCTCCAAGCTAAATGCCTATAATATAGAAGATAAAAGACTGATAACATAAAACCAGAAATCCATTAATGACAATCCTTTTATGCACCTATATTCTACAATGAGGACAAACTCCTGGTCAAGGTCCTGGTCCTGGTAGACTGCGGAAAAATGTCATGAGACCCATCAAGGAAATATTTTAAAAATCAGACAAAGGTCTGAAAAGAACTGATAATATAACCCCATAAATCCATTAATGCTGAACTGTTTTATATTTCCAGTATATAAGCTGTGACAAGAGAAAGGACTTGCTAGACTGATGAAAAATGTCAATACTATCAAGCCATCTGAATCAGTTTTTAAAAGCCACAGATTTGGAAAAACTGATAAATATAAAACCATAAAATTCATTGATGCTGATTTTTTTAGGACTAGACTCTATTAGTTGTAGCAATGGCAAGGGCTAGCTAAACTGAAGAAAAAGGTCATGATGCCCATCAAAGAAACAATTAAAAAAAAATGAGAACACGGTCTGAAAAAGACTGAAAGTATAAACCCAAAAATACCCTAATCCCGATCTTCATGGTAATGTGTCTTACAATCGAGAAAAGCAGTTTGATGGTACAAACTATGAAAAATAGATAACAATACCTATGCACAGCAACATGAAGTGCTCATGCATATCATGTAAACATATACTTGGTGCTAATTTTATCTGTCAGCTAAAAGTGAGACACTGTGCCATGGTGCCAGTCTGTAAGCTACAATGATGGCAAGTGGTTACTAAACTGAGCTAACAAATTACGTTCCAATGTAGAATGTTGTTATAAAAAGCCGCCAAAGGTCTGTAAACGCCTTATAACATAAAAGCATAAATCTATTATCACGGGTCATTTTACATGTCTAAATCCAAAAAGCTGCAGCAAGGGCAAGGGCCTGCTAGACAGAGGAAAAACCTTGAGGTACATTTAAATACTTCAAAAACTGGAAAACATAATTAAATTGAAAACAGAGACAAAATAGTCTTTGTCAGCTTGGTTTAGACTTTAGAGGCAACGGAGCGATGTCGCAAATAATGTTCAAGCCCCACCAAGGCTAGCAAGGCTAGCTTCCCTGCATTCAGTCCCCTTCCCCCTTAATTGGGGTCAAAAATGGTCAGAGCCGCGTGTGAGCTCTGGGTGAATTTGATGGCATGCGTTGCCCTCCGTCCATGGCATACTATGTCAAATGGAGATCTAAGCTTGATTAGAAATGGGGACACCCTAGGATTTGTCATTGACGATCAGAAGAATTCCCGCTGGGGAGACTGCCAGGGTTAATTTCATCGCAATTTAAAAAGAAGGCAAAACATAATTGTCTGAAAATTACTACTATAAAACTATATCTCCATTAATGCTGATGTTTTTACAGGTCTAAATCCTATAAATGGCAGGTCGGGCAAGGTCTACAACAGGTCATGAGACCCGTCAAATAGATATTTGAAAATCTTCTAAAAAAGACTCATAATACAAGCCCAAAAATCCATTGATGCCGATCTTTCACATCAAAACAGAGCTATAATTGAAACCCTAACCTCTCAGTTTTGCTGAAATTGGCAGCTATTGTCATCAAATCTAAACTATTTTTTAACTTAGATCAAACAAATCTGAATGGAATTGAACGAAGACATACCTTGAGCCCATCAACGGAAAGAAGGCCGCTGATAATGCATTCTTTGAGACCAGTGCCCAACACTATGACATCATACTCCTCATCCATGGCTAATTTGCACAGATGAATCAAACAAAAAAAACAGCCAAGCGGTTGTTAATTTTTTTTTAGAATGGGGGGGTAAATGGGGATTTGGGTTTTTGTCAGGAATGTTGCAGGTAGAGAGGGCTAGGGTAAATGAAAGTTATAGGATGGCTTTGAGAGAATGGGGTGTGGGTAAATAGATGTAAGGCTGGTACACTACCTATTACCATTTAAATATTCGGTCTTCATGAGAAGAATCGAAAAAGCCCCCGGTGTATAAGCTATAATTGTTATCTAATTTAAACCTGTTTCCTTTTCTTTTTCTTCTTGGAGTTGAGTATATATCATTATGTGTGTATGTATATATATATATATATAATATGTATAATTTTGTGTATATATGTATAATTTTATGTATATATATGTATAAGGTGTATAATTTTTTTTTAATAGTTATTTTTATATTGTTATTGTTTGAAATGTGTAAAGTTATATTAGAAGATATGTGATTTTTTGTTTTGATAAAAAGAGTTGTCCCTCTTTCTAAACTTGTGAGTGATTTAATCTCATATTTTGTGTATAAAATATTGAGCAACGATAATATCATATTTTTGGGGGAGATGACGAAAGAAAATGTGTTGAACATATTCATATATTAGCATATTTAGATGTATTAGATATTTGTTTGGTAGAATTGAAGCCCTGGTATGCTTTAATTCTATAAATTGTGTTATTGTTCCTTGTAAAATGGATACAACTTCATCATGGTTCGAGGTATAGTTTTTTATATTAGTTATATGTATGTTGTATAATGGGTCTGTCGAGTAGCATTGTTCCCATTCTTTCATCTTTGTTTCCATTTGCCTTCCTTCTTTTATGCTACCAGTATTTTCATTTGTCTTCCTTCTTCCGCGTCAAGCTTTGTTTCGTCTTTTGTGCATAAAGCGTTAAACAAGAATATAATCAATTGTATGGTGAGGAGGCGTTATAGTTAACCAATCCAATACCTCTAGTCGGCCTTTCATTCAATTTTCCACTTAAAACACTCTTGTTGCAAGTGAATTATATCATATAAGGGACTCACTACACAACTCCTTTATGTGACTCGTAGTTTTTTAAAAAGGACACATTACATTGAAAGACAATTTCAAAATAAATACGCACAAAGTCATCAAATTCATAAATATAATATTATTAAAAATTAAATCATTATTCACGGTACCATTTATAACTATAATCAAATATTTTTTAAGTGGCCTTTCTAAAATGAAGCATAAAAAATTACAATAATAAAAATAAAAATAAGAGTTTAAAAATATATCCCAAATATTAATTAAATGGTACTTAATGTTGGTATTTTAATTTGAAAAATGTAATACTATTTTAAAAAAGCTTTAAAGTTTATAAAGCACAACAAATGACACGTTCCAAGTAAAAATACATATATACAACATATACTTTTTTCTTATAACATAGTAAAATTTATAAATAGAAAATGAGAGCAATAACACACTCCCCAATAATTATAACATAGCTAAATAGTCAAATTACATAAATAGATAAGGGGAGTCGAGTAAGAGTTTCTAACTTCCAAAAATAATCAAAAACAAATGTAGTCATATTCTTCTCCTTAACTCTACTTATTAAGCTCTTCAAGTTTATTTAGGATAGCACTCATTGTTGAGTTGTCAACATTCATGTGATCACAATTGTTCATATAAAATTCCAAATACATGATATTATTTTCATTTTTTCTCGCAATCAAAACATATAACAATGCTTGAACATTGTTGCCAAGATTATTGATGGTTATAACCACTTTCTCTATAGCTTGTACATTGTTGAGTGGGGCATTATTTTTCATGGCACTTCCTTTCTCTTCGATTGAAGTATTGTGTATCTGATGCTTGATCTTACTTCTAAGAAGCTCCTCAGCATTCAGAACTTCCATATGCTTCTTACTTATCTTGCCCTTCAATAGTCCATCATCTAAAACACCAAATCTCAATTTTGAAATTAATAATTGAATATTAAAAAATATCAAAATATTTATATAAAATGATAGGTTAATAATAAAAATTCAGTGTTTATAAACTAAAAGATTTATATCCTGTATTTTTTTGGTATCATCAAGATACTACTTCTATATGTAAACACTAAATCTGAAGTATATAACACCTCAGTCTTGTACACTTGGTAAATATATATCATGAATGTATTTTTAGCTTTTAGACGTTCCCACTATCGAAAGGCTCGCATACATTGTCTCTTTGTATCAAATTCATTATCTCTTAGTTTGACCAATGTTATTCGAATGACCCAGGCCTTCTATCATGCTTAGGGTATTATAAACTTGTTAGTATTGTGTCTCTATAAGTTTGGGACCTATGCCTATTTTCTAATTTCCCAGACACTTACATCCCAGTCAGATGCTTACGTCGACGCAAGTGTTGAATGCCTTAAAGTCATCAAATTTACAAACGAAATGTATATTTATGGTTAGTCTAAGTGCTTTAATATGATATATTCCCAAAAGGGATTGGTATATATACAAGATCAATCATCATTCATTCTTTACCTAACACTGACCTTACAACTTACAAGATAACTTACCAAAAGCATTCAATCAAGCATTCAAGTGAGCAAAACTTTCCTGTTTTTTCCTATTTTCATATTAGTCATGGGAACAACATATCTACAAATCTAAAGCACTGAAGGAGCAACTTATGAGTTCTATTTTCCAAGTTACAAGATAGGTCATTATTGTACAAGTGTTTATCACACGTTACATCCTTATGCACACATAGCCAACACGTAAGGGAGAACTACATAAGTTTGAGGCCCTATTCAAAGTAATGGCTATGTAGGCAGAACCCACTTACAGAGAGGTCTTTGGGGTTAGCTCGACATCTTGATCCCACTAACCCAATTTTTATAAGGTTGATATAAAGATGAAGAACTAGGGTTTTGTTATTTAATAAGAAGCGACAACCCATGATCTAGATTTGAGCACACAAGAGCGAAGGTAACACAAAACCCAAAATATCCTAGGTGATTGCATCTAGATCCAACATGTATTTTGTACTAAACACCTACATCCAAGTCAGATAGAAGTGTCGACACAACCATCCAAGCTTGACCAAGGTCATAAAGGGTAAATTTCAGAATCTGACCACTGATCTAGGGCATTGATCCAATCTACTTCCATCATGTTTCATTTCAGATCTAAATGTGCATAATTGACTCATGAAGTACTCTTATTTTCATTTTATTATTATATCAATAATTGTACTTATATTTGTAACATATCTATATATTTAAATTTATATTATTATTTATATAAGTTTGTAATTAATTAGCCTACTATAGATTTAGTTATCACACTTATGTTTATTCATTTCTATATTCTTAACCCTATACTATATTGACACGTCTTAATTTAGTGTTGTATATTTGGTGAACCTGATCTATATGAATGCTAATTTTTTTGATTACTAGGGTTTTTAACCAATTAGGGTTTTAGATTAGTGTACTTTTTCATTTCATACTTATATTATGTTGCATGCAACCTAGGTATAGCCCTAAATTAGGTAGTGTGCCCATTAAACACATTGAGATTCCTCTCTTACCACCTAAGATGCCTCAAACCAATAAAGGGCCTAATCCTATGGTCCATGATGATACAAATGTTGAGAACAATCAACATATTGATGAGGTTATCATAGAAGAAGATTTTGATAATGAAAACCATGAATCTAATGAAACCAATGAACATGAGCAAGTGCAAACAATTGCATTGTTTCATGAGCGTATTCGTCAAAACCCTAAATATCATAATGAAATCCTAAGAACCATATTAGAAACTAAAAAAAAGAAAAGCGTAGATGCACAAATAGGTCCATCTATTGATCATGTTGTTAGAGTTATGGGCCATCCCCATATACTAACAACCCTACCCTTGGGCACATTACCGCTTCATACTTTTAATTGGGGCACTGCATATGTGTTCACATATTTATTCCTTAAAACTATTATTGCTACATCTTACACATAAAATGTAAATACTTCAACCCAATTACTAGTTTCAATACCTATATCCACTCAAACTATACGTACACCTATTTTGGTAACTTCCCAAATTTCCCACCTCAAAGACCAAGAGGTGCACACTCTTGTCCAAACTATAAAACTTTTACAAAATAAGGTTACAAATATTGAGAAAAAATCTATGAAATCACCTTATATTATTGATTCATAAAAGGTGTTCCATAACCTTCTTGCACCAAAGATGTCTTTTCACCCCTTGCCAACTAGTTTCATTGCACCTAAATTCACATTTTATGATGGCATGAGTGATCCTGAACAACATCTTTGATCTTTCTATGCAACATGCCTTGATTATGCCTTTAATGATAAACTTTTGACTAAACCATTTCCAAAGATCCTAAAGGATTATGCTCTAAGGTGGTTATATGATTTTCCAATCCAATCATTAAATGCATTCAAACCTTGCAGATCAATTTTTGACACACTTCTCTATCAATATTATTGAAAAGGTTTACTATGCCCAAATTATAAAAATCAAACAAAGAACCAATTAACCTATCAATGAATAGGTCTTAAGGTATAAGACAATGTTAGCTAAAATGACCAATCCAATGACAAATAAAGATCCATATGACGTCTTCTAGCAAATTTTATTTGCCTTGTTACATGAGTCCGTTGTTTTCAAAAAATTCAATGTTTTCGATGAGTTATGCCATATTATTCATGATCATGAAATGAAACTTATCTCATTGAACAAGCTCAAGTATGTATCAAATTATAGATGATATTTATGAATTATATAGCACCTCAATTTTGTACACTTGGTAAACTCAGACCTTGAATGTTCCTCTCAATTATAGACCTTTCTTACTTCCACAACTCTTGCATCTACTTTCTCTTGTGTCCTTTAGCCTATTTCTTAGTTCGACCAGTCTTAGGTTGATGACCCAAGCCTGCTATCTTTCCCATAATGATTAAAAATTATTTATCTTCCACATTTACAAGTTCTAAGCTTATACCTATTTTATGATCACTAGACACTTGTGTCTTGGATAGACACCTATGTCAACATAGGTGTCTTGCTTTGATGTAAGTGTCTAGTGCCCTAAAGTCATATAACTTATAAATTAAATGTATCTTAATGGTCCACCTAAGTGCTATTATGTGAGATATTCTCTAAAGGGACTGGTATAAGTATAAGATCAACCCTTGTTCATTTCTCACCTAGCACAAACCAAGGCAACTTACAAAAAGCATTAAATCAAACACTCAATTGAGCAAAGCTTCCCAATTCTCTCTTATTCTCATACCAGTCATAGGAATATTACATATGTAAGTCTGAAGTACTAAAAGAATAGCCAAAAAGCCTAATTTTCCAAGTTACAAGCTAGGTCACTATTGTACTTGCTTTCAGCATGTTGCATGATTCACACACAAGGCATCATGTAGGGGAGAACTACATAAGTTTGAAGCCCTCTTCAAAGTATTGGCTATGTAGGTAGTGCTCATTGATAGAGGGATATTTGGGAAAAATTGACATCATGTGACCACTAAACCATTTTTCCCACAGTCACTATGAAGATGAAGATCTATGATTTAATCATTTAATAAGGAGCAACTATCCATGACCCAGATCTGAATGCACCAGAGTGAAGGCAATGACAAACCCAAAAGCATCCAAGTGGTAGTATCATGTTTTAATAGTTATTTTATACATGACACTAGTGTTTAACCTAAATATTAGCATAAACATAATTGTCCTAAGCTGATACAAATGTCCACTGCTACAGAGGCACTTAATCCATAATTTGATAGTTGTTTCAAAATATTCTTCTAGTTTGCTTTCTACTTGTTTTAGATCCAGATATGTATTAGCATCAGCACCAACTAAATATCTTATTTATTTGTCATTACCATATCTAGCATAGTTGTACTTTATATTTTTAATATATCTCAATATAATAAATTTAATATATGTTTTATCTAAGTTTTGTAATTAATTGGTCTGTCATAAATTTGTTTATCGCCCTTGTGCTTATTCATTTCTATATTTTTAATCCTATCTATCCCAATAGGATCCACATCCAAAAATTTAGGGTTAAACATTTGGTGAACTTGATCTTTGACATTCAAACCCTATGTCAATTAGGTTTTTTTGATCTTTTTTATCTCTAATCCCTAATTGTTGTAAATATGTGTAATATGGATGCATCTATCACCCATTTCGGGTTCCAATTTGAAGTAGTTGTTACGGTTTGCTATAGTTCCTACCTTGTCAAATCTATTAAGTAAATTTGTAAACATCACAAGAGGGTTTTAAAATAGAGATAACACTTGATCTCTCTTCATAATTCATTTTTTAATATTATAGAGCCAGTATCTAGACACTCATGTGCATGCTCTCAACCAATTTTATACCTAAGCCT
Organism: Torreya grandis; assembly: GCA_037957365.1. NCBI lineage: Eukaryota > Viridiplantae > Streptophyta > Pinopsida > Cupressales > Taxaceae > Torreya > Torreya grandis. The sequence goes on along the minus strand of JARHVA010000295.1, from coordinate 3,657,545 downwards.
TATTTGAATGATAGATACCATCCCACACCCATTATTTGCCCATAGTTTATATTAGATCCTGTAATATATGTTGTTACTACTTGAAGAGGTAAGGTTTCCCAACCTAATCCACCACTTGTTAATATACAACATGTGCCTTCTAAGCTTAAGCTTGTGATAGAATCTAAGCGATATAACCTTATTGACCAATTGGGTAATACACACGGTAAAATTTTAATCCTTGAGCTCCTAAATCAATCCATTATTTATGATACAAGAGCATCACTACTTAGAGCGCATTTATTTCATTCTGGCTTTGATGTAGCCTGTTTTAATTGTTTTGTTTTCCCTCCATTTTCTGCATTTTCAAAATTGGTTTTTATTTTTATTTTTTAGCCTGCAAATATAGTCTGTTAGGCAAATAGTTAAACCGTTTTAAATCTTCTTATGTTTAGAAGATTGTTTTATGCATTTTTGGGGAGATTGTTGCGCCCAGCTCAGGATAGAATTAATTAGCTAAATTGGAAGCATATGCGGATTGGTGTGAGTGAAAAAGACAAAAACAAAATGTACATGAAAATAGGGGAAAGGATGGCAATTGGAAGAGCAAGGGCGTAGGAGGAAGACTAGTAGCACAGAATAATACCAGGTGAATATGTTTTGATATATTAATAAAATATGTGTGATTCCTTTGTGAGTGGAGTTGTTTTTGTTTCCTGAATCCAAATATATAAAAAGGGAGGCGTCATCATTCTGTTGGGCATTGTTATTTTACTTCAAATTCATTTTGCTGAGTGTTGTTATTTTGCTTCAAATTCATTCTGCTAGGCGTTTCATGTTGGCTGGGCCGCCACATTGTTTATAGTTGATGTGATGTTTAGTCCGTGTACCTATATGCTGGTTCGTGTATGACTGTGGAGCGTTTCATTGTGTTAATTCAATTCTGGGCATTTTGTTTTTAAAAGAAAGAGTGTTTGTTGTTTGTTAGACAATACGGTGAACATAAAATAGAACAATGTTTGGTCTGTCACAAAATATATAAATTGATGCCTTTGTGAGCCGTCGTTGCTGAGTCACATACCAATGCTGGATTGTCCAAACATTTGGGTTGTTGTAAGCTGTCTTTGTTGAAGCACAAATCAATGCTGGGTCATTTCAAAAGTTGGACCGCTTAAAATGTATTGATTTTCATTTTGTTATTTCAATGCTGGAGAGGAAGCCCACGCTACTATTGTGATTTTCAAGAAATCATATGCTGTCAAAACAAAACAAACAAAATTTACTCTGCTGCTTACTGGGAAATTGTGCGCTGAGTTAAGTGTGAAGAGTATTTTGGTCTTTGTGAAAAAAAATAATGTTTGTAAGACTTCGAACAATACTATCTAGATTAGAAGTCAGATATATATATATATATATATATATATATATATATATATATATATATATATATATATATATTAAGTTTTGTATGCTAGAGGGTGTAGGGGAAATCAAGAACAAACACACCTGTTCTGATTCCTCTTGTTAGGATCTTGCTCCTCATAAAGAGCACAATATGATTACCAAATATAAGCAATTAAATATGCAGAAATAATCAGAAACACAAGTAACTAGAATTCACCAATAGCACAGAATATGAGAGACAATACACTATCTTGTATTAACACTTTACAGAAAAGAATACTACAAAGAGCCGCCACACTCTTCCACCTTACAAAGGTTTCCCACACCTCAAGTGTACAGTAATTCTTCTTCACAACACTCTCCTACACAAAAAATGGTCCCAACAACCAACTCACACACAGAATTGGTGTTCACCTCTCCAACCAGTCAGTAATAACCCTGCCAGTACACCAAGCACTCTATAGTACTTCAAGTTGATCTCCCATGAACCTGCAACCTGCAATTCAACAGACCAAACTTACATGTAGATCCCCTATGAGCTTGCAACAACCTGCAACTCAATGATCTTACAATGGAAGGAACTTCCTTGACTTCCTTTCTATCTCATACTTGTACAATACATGCCAATGGGTCTATAAATAGATCCCTAACTTAAACAATAACTTAGACTCTTAATTTAGACAATTATCCTCACAGCTCAAGACTCTAACTGGTCTTTACATGCAAACACTTCGTTCACTTAACTAACTGTTCATGCAACAAACAATTCTGGAATGCACAAGCGACCGACACAGGTCCCTGCTTGGCTGGTTCTATCGACGTCGGCCGACTTTCTGCCATCGCCGGTGGCCTTCTGCACTGGTCACGATCGACGTCGGTCCTGATGCTGATGGCGGTGCTCCTGGATCTCAGCAACCCTCTGTTCCTACTGTTTGCAAAGAGTTGAAGCTTTTAGCTCCACAACCTAACAATCTCCCACTTGGAGATAAATAGCTGCAACCTGTACCTGTACTTGTACCTGTACTCTGTCTAGTTTGTTCCCTTGGCTTTGTATCCCTCCTCAAGATCACTCTTGAAGACCAACCACCACAAATCCTGTAGTGCAAAACCTGTCATCCAAATTACCTGCCACATCCGCATCTACAACCATGTAGATAAGAACTTGACCCTGCATAGCATGTGCACCTGCTGCTGGTCCCACTGAACTGCCCTTCAGTATTACTTTCCCGGATTGACTCCAAACTTGTGACAACTCCCACTGCTTGGGAAAACTCAGGTTTAGTACATACCATGCACTTAACCTCATTATGTGAATCAAGACACCTGTTCTGTGAACTGTCTAACCATCGGCGTGCTAACCGGTCTCACACAATCATCCTGAAACAAAGTCAACAAGACCTTCCATGTCTCTAGAACACACTCATGCCAAAGAATCTTGCTGCTCCCAGATTCTCCATGACACACCCCTGAACTAGCTTTACCTTTAGTTTAGCAATACCTATATATGTAACCCTACAACAAGCACATCATACAAAAATAGGATAATGTAGCTAATATTATCCAACCTGGTAAAGAGAAACACAATGATCAAACCTTCATTGTCCTGCAGCTAATACAAGACCATATACCCTGATCTTCCATCTCACGTATCCATTTCCGCTCTTCTTCATCCTGAACATCCATTCGTCTCTCAGTGCTTACTTCCAGCTGGCAACTCTACCCAAAACACCTGTTTGGTTCTCCTCCAAGGAATCACATCCTCATCCATGCCAAGCTCCCACTGTTTCCTGGATCTACCTGTTCTGCTTCTTTAACAACTTCCTGGTTATATACCATAAGTGAGCAACAAGTAGTGTAAAGAAGGGAAATGATGAATTTAAGAGCTTACTTACGCCTTCAGTCCTCCATATGGGCGCTTGAGACTCCATGACAACTAGTTGTCCACCCAAAATTCATCTCAGTGACCGATGTCGATCACATCTCAGTCTGCATCCGATCGATGTCGATTCCCTGCGACTGCCACCTTGTCGACGTCGGTTTCCCCTGGCCGACGCCGATCATTATCTGCCCCGAGTCACCGACGTCGGGATGCACATAGCCGACGTCGGTCCTTGTATGGATGCCGACGTCGATTTTCTTGCTGACGTCGGTCTCTGTGTTTTTCTAGTGAGACCTGACTTTTTCCCACAAGCTCCTTTTGGATCAAACCCTTATCCAAATCACCCTTGCCCTGCTCAGAATTCCTCTGCACCTTGTGCTGAACTCTATCCGTCACCTTCTCCTTGAAAACCAAGGCTTTCCTGTTCTTGTCACTAACATCGGATTCCTCAAGAAACGTCACCTTCTTCTGCATACAAAAACCACGATCCATGCCTTCCAATTCTGAAAGCATACCCTTTGACTCAAGAACAAGCATCTCCTTCTTATATATGTGACCAAGCCTATTAAGCCACATCTCTAAATCTACAGCTGAAGTAGATAACCCAGAAAGAGAATCAGTAATACAAGTAGATAGATAAAGTGTACCTACTTTCTTACCTCTAGCTACAAGTGTACCCTTGGTAACCTTCTAAGAGTCCGCTGTGAGAGTTACTGTGCAACCCTCATCACCCAAACTTCTAACAGAAATCAAATTTCGCTCTAGAACTGGGACATGCATGACCTCCTTTAACACCCATGTGTCACATGTCTGCAATTTCAACTTCACTTTTCCTTTGCCAACAATCTGACAAGGCTTACCATCCCCTACACAAATTTCTCTAAAGTCTCCCTGGACATACTCATGAAAAAAATTTCTATGTGGGGATGCATGAAAAGAGGCACCAGAATCTAAAACCCAAGATTCTACTTTATCCAAAGAACATACCAGAGCATCTTGTGCAAGGTAATCCGCAACATCTGCTTCTTCTCCATGTCCTTCATGCTGATCTTCACCTGATCTACAATCTCTCTTTAAGTGCCCTTGCTTTCCACATTTCCAGCAGGTTATTCTGCCATACTTGGACTTGGATCTACTGCCTATCTTCGACCTTGATCTCCCACGCTCTATCTTCTCTCTTTGCCTTCCTCTGCCTTCAACACTCAAAGCATCCCCTGATGATTCACCTGTGCTTTTTCTGCGTATCTCTTCATTCAAGATCACACTCACAACATCATCCACTTTTAAGACTTTTGAAGTAGACACAGTGTTAGAAATTGCCATTACCAAACCTTCCCAACTTTCAGGTAATGAACACAAGATTAAGAGAGCTCTAATTTCATCATCAAATACAATATTGACTGAACTTAACTGGTTTACCAAACCATGGAAATCACTAAGATGGTTATGAACAGATTCACCTTCCAACATTTGCAAATTAAATAAACGCTTCATAAGAAATACCTTATTAGAAGCTGAGGGTTTTTCATATAAATTTGCCAAAGATTCCATCAACTCCACCGTTGTCTTACACTGTGATAAGCTGGAAATCACAGATGATGCAAGACTCAATCTAATAGATCCCAGAGCCTTCCGATCAAGAACCTCCCATTCTTCATCCTTCATATTCGAGGGTTTGCAACCAACCCCACCCAATGGTAAGTATAAATCTTTCTGATACAGATAGTCCTCAATCTGCATCCTCCATAATTGGTAGTTCTTGCCATTAAACTTTTCCATTCGTAGCTTACTGTCTTCTGCCATTGCTCAACTCCCACTCAAACAGAAACCCTGTGAGTAACCTGTAATCAAAACACACTACCCAGATCTAAACCAATATGTTAGTATCCCAACCAAAAGCTCTGATACCACTTGTAAGGGAAATCAAGAACAAACACACCTGTTCTGATTCCTCTTGTTAGGATCTTGCTCCTCAGAAAGAGCACAATATGATTACCAAATATAAGTAATTAAATATGCGGAAATAACCAGAAACACAAGTAACTAGAATTCACCAATAGCACAGAATATGAGAGACAATACACTATCTTGTATTAACACTTTACAGAAAAGAATACTACAAAGAGCCGCCACACTCTTCCACCTTATAGAGGTTTCCCACACCTCAAGTGTACAGTAATTCTTCTTCACAACACTCTCCTACATAAAAAATGGTCCCAACAACCAACTCACACACAGAATTGGTGTTCACCTCTCCAACTAGTCAGTAATAACCCTGCCGGTACACCAAACACTCTATAGCACTTCAAGTTGATATCCCATGAACCTGCAACCTACAATTCAATAGACCAAACTTACATGTAGATCCCCTATGAGCTTGCAACAACCTGTAACTCAATGATCTTACAATGGAAGGAACTTCCTTGCCTTCCTTTCTATCTCATACTTGTACAATACATGCCAATGGGTCTATAAATAGATCCCTAACTTAAACAATAATTTAGACTCTTAATTTAGACAATTATCCTCGCAGCTCAAAACTCTAACTGGTCTTTACATGCAAACACTTCGTTCACTTAACTAACTGTCTGTGCAACGAACAGTTCTGAAATGCACAAGCGACCGACGCCGGTCCCTGCTTGCCTGGTTCTGCCGACGTCGGCCGACTTTCTGCCGTCGCTGGTGGCCTTCTGCACTGGTCACGATCGACGTCGATCCTGATGCCGATGCTGGTGCTCCTGGATCTCAGCAACCCTCTGTTCTTACTGTTTGCAAAGAGTTGAAGCTTTTAGCTCCATAACCTAACAGAGGGTTGGTGCTCATCAATTTAAAATATATCCTATATGAGGCATTACATGAGATCCAAGTTCCAAGTAATATTGAACCCGTTTATTTTGCAGACATCATGAAAGATTTCATGAACAATGCAAAGATCATTACTTTTCATCCAACAAATTTACCATCCAAAGATATTATTGACCAATATTTACCTTTGTTTGTAAAAGTGACCATGCACAACAAGGGCATCAAAAGGGTGCTTGTTGATAATGGATCAGGCTTAAATATTTGTAACTTAAACTTTCCAACTGATTTAACAGTTTTGGGAATATTGTTATATTATTCTTAAAATAGTCGAGGGTCTGGGGTAATAAAATTAGTAAATAAATATGCAATAATTAAGCTACTAATTTGTATAATTTGATTGTAATGTGAACCTTTCTAAAAATAGTAACAAGGGAGAGAAAATAAGACTTAGCTAGAAACTGACTAAGACAGTTGTTGTAGGTTCTAAAATTCACTGTGCAGCACTAGGACACTATCGTAAATTAGGATCTAGCCTTCATTTATTAATTTGATAAGAGCACTGAAATAAGACACCCTAGGGTCTAGTGTTATAGTCCTCTTCTGTCTCTATTGTCTAGGAGATATAAGATTTATGGATTTTGTTTGATGTGTCTGTGTGAGCCTGTCTGTGAAATTTTGACTATTGGATGTTCACAAAACTCCTTGTAGAGCTGATTTAGTCTTCAAACCCTAGACTCCATTATATTTTGACAAACTTTTGGAAAGAGGGGTGGTTAGTGTGTGTAGGATGCATTGAACGTGTATTCATAACCCTTATGTGAGCACGTTGCTTACATACCAACACTCTGAAGAGGGATCAAGCCATATGTAGTTCTCACACTTGATGTGCTTTGTGCAATTATGTGTATGAAGATGCAAAATGATAAAACTAGGTGTGTTTGAAGTGGATAGGGACTAGTGTAAGGATTTGAATATGCTTATAATAGTATTGGTTGGTTATATGCAAAGAATAGGGAAGATTGTCTTAGTAGTCTTGCTTGTATTCTTTCTTACTTTATGATATTTGCCAACCCCTTCTAAATGACCTCTGAATGGGCTTTTATAGAGATATGTTGGTCATGGGTTGAATGTGATCACATAAGGCCGACAAGAAGAGGGATAAGAACTGGAAGGAACTTACCATTGGAGGTAAAAATGCACTTAGACAGGAGCACTGAAAGTGGACACTAGAGGGCCCGGTACTATAGTCCAAGTTGGGTGTTATAGTCCTGAGCTAATGGGACCTAGGGGGATAAATTTGTCATGGAAAGAGCAATCTGGATGAGTTAGGACCAGGTATGGAAGGCTACAGATGACTAAGAATCAATGAAAATATTCTTATGAGGGTTATGAGAGAAAACAAAAGGGACCTATGGGTTGGGTGTCACAAGACACACTCTAGTTACCAATTTTCATATTTTATATGACTACATTTACCCCCCCTTTATTCTAGTGATGTAAAAAAGTGAAATACTAAGATAAAGGAAAAATAGAAAGCGTACCTAAACCTACCTGCAAGGGTGAAGCTCATGAAGTTGTGTGATGTTGGGTGTGCATAGAGAGAACACATTGTAAAGTGTAAATTTACAAGAGAAAACAAAGAGTAGATCAGTTCTTACTAAATACACTATATCTAAAATAAGAATGTATAAAGCTGGGTAAAAGAGAGAGAGAAAGAGAAAGGAATGAATACACCTCACTAGGTACATAAACCAATATAAAACCTATTTTGATGTTGAGTGATGCTGAGTAATGTTGGATAATGTTATACTAAGAGTAATATCATGAACAAATTTGAGTGCTCAATTCCCCAAAAGTGGCTCAAGAATGCAAAGGCTAGCCCTTTGTCTCCATCATTGCCCACTAAGTGAAGTTACATGATCCTACATGTGTTAATCGATGTTTAGACTAGGTGTCTAATCCCTTTGAATAGGTGGCTCAAGAATACAAAGGCTAGGTAGTCCTTTGGCTCCATCATTTCCCCATAAAATGAAGCTATGAACTAATACCAGTATGAAGTATGTGTTGTATGAGATGGATCCTGAAGCCCATAGATGCTCTATAATCTGAGGATGTGGCATAGATATCTGAATGTGTGTTGAAAACTAGGCAACTCTTGGCCAACTCAAAAAAGGTGGAGATTAGGCTTGTATGAAAGCCACTCCAAAATTTAGCTATAGGCTCATGTCGAAGTCACTCGAAAATGTGGAGGTTAAGTTTGTATGAAAGCCACTCCAAAATGATGCCAACCACCTGTAGATGGAATAAGGCATGCAACTATTGAGAATACTTAGGTAATGTACTAAACTCAAAAAGAAAAGAAGACAAATGTGCTACACGTATTGTCCTCAATCATTGGTGTCTAAAACATGGATTTTAATCTGAAAGTTTATGAACTGTTGTATTTGAAACTAGAAATGAGAGCCATCATGTCTTGCATGATGCCCCCTATATCTGGATTCTCTGAGCAAAAGTGCAATAAAAAATGTTGATTATGAACTGTTTTGACTGTGCAAAACTGTAGGTGAACTTACTTTTCTGCCTACTAGAAAGTCTAGTTTTTTTTACTATTCGGATAGGAGCACCAAAAATGGACACTAGAGGGCCTGATGCTATAGTCCAATCTTGGCACTATTGTCCTGGGATAAAATTGATGACTATTCTAAAATCATCACTATCTAATTGGTTTGGTCTACCTACTTTGAAGTCTTGTTATTGTTCTGGTTGTTCTAAAAACTGCTTTTTTGATTGTTATGAGCTCTAATCTCTATGACAAAACCCCTGTTTGTTGCCCTCTCTTTTGAGGGTAGGAATGAAGACCCTACAATGACTGCCCACTAAAGAAAGATCCCTGCAAGTGTGTTATGCTATAAAATACATGATATAATAATGATAATAAAAAATGTCTCAAGATATAGTAGTGTTTGTAATGGAAATTATTAGATCAATAGGGGTATGCCTAGATAGATATAATAATATAATAACATGTGCAATGTAATGAACTGTAATTGAAAGTCTAGTTAGTTGTTATTTGTTAAGGAGGGATAGAGCATGATGTCCATCATGGCATCTAAGAAAGTAAAATAATGCATGATGTGGATCATGGCATTGCAAACAATTGAGAAGCAAATCAAGTAAATAAGCATGCAAGGCAAGAAACAAGAAGCATACAAGAATGGCCAAGGGGCCTAGAAAATAAGGGACATGGGCACATGTCGCTCAAATTGGAAAGCAAGCATATAAGGCATGTTCAAATGCCACATACACATATAAGTGAAAACAGGCAAATTTGGCATGAAAGCCACAATCACATAGAAGAGTACAAGCAAAGGACATTGGTAAATGTTCTAAGGCACACCCAAGAATAAAAGCAAAGGACATTGGCAGATGTCATAAGGCATGTATAGGAGATAAAATAGGAACTAAAAAATGCAATCACATCTAGCTACGCAAAACAAAAAAGGAAATCATGTAAATACTAGAAATATAATCACATCTAACTAATCAAAGGGAATAAGTGAAAGTATGCAAGACATGTAGTACAAGACTAGGTATATGCTAGAGATACATGAGTACTATATACTAGTGAGTGTCGATAGAGTAATATGTGTAATATAGTAGGTAATGTACATCAACATGATAACTAGAGTGTGTGGTGTAGGAATGACATAACCTGGTTTATGTAGTCATGTAAAAGATGCCCCTAGTGGGTATGTATATCGATGTGTGTCTTGAATGTAGAAGTAGGATACCCTCTCAATGGGTAGAGTGAAGCAATCAAAGATCTGGATGTCACTACACACACTCAAAGAAGATCAAGTGAAGCACGGTAATGTAGATAAATTAACAAACAATAGCATAGAACAACAAATGTAAGTCTAACATAATAGTAGAAATGTAAAGCATGAATGATGCATATAATTGAAATATTTTTGTGTTTTTGAGTTATTTGACTGTTTTTGTATTTTGAAATTTTGAATTATTTTTGGATTTTTGACATATTTAAATGTTTTTGATATTTTTGAAATATTTGAATGTTTTTGTATTTTAGAATATTTGAATGTTTTTGTATTTTTTATATAAGTTATGTAAATCAAGCATAAGAAGACTATTTACAAGTAATATGAAGAAGAAATGATACTCATTGAGGAGTCTCATGTGAGACTCCCTATCATGGTGTCATGTATCAATGAGAAGGATCGTGCGTGATTGTGAAGCATGATGGAAGGGCTGACACTGTAGCTCTAAAAGTTGTACATGTTATAAATGCTCTGAAATCTCTGAAGTAGAAATTGACTATGGGGTCCCCCTGTAACTTTGAGAAGTGGATGCAACTATAGGGCTTTAAGGACCCATCTAGTAGTAGGAGAAGATCTTTGAACATGTGCTCTGTGTGTAGAGGCATGAGACCTCAATGATACTGCCCTGGGTGTGAACACTGTAGATGAAATCTGTTTAGAATCCTGAAAATGCAGTTGCTTTAAAAGAGACCTATGTGAAAGTGTATAAAATCTCTATGCTAGAGATGGACGCCTCAACTATGTCTAAATTTGAACTAGAGGAATAACTGAAATTGGTGGAGAAACTAAAACTAGTGGCTCGACTGAAACTGGTGACTGTGAAGTAGAAGATGGCTCTGAAGTGGGGAGTGGTAGTTCGTATGGAACTCCACCAACTATAATAACCTAGTTATCATGAATGAATTTCATGCATCTATGAAATGTAGAAGTTGTTTATTGAAGTTTATGAATCCATGGTCGACCAAGTAACATATCAAAAACTCCTACGCTGGGAACAATAATGAATGGTGTGGTCATGTGTGTTGGAATAACCTGTTGAGGAATTACAATCTCACCCAATGAACTCTATATGTGCCCATTGAATCCACTTATAACTATGTTCATTAGGGTAATATCCTACTCTGAATATCCTAAATGTTACAATAATGTCATAATGCACATGTTCACACTGGATATATTGTCTATGAAAACACTATGAATAGGATGATTATGAATGTAAGCTCTGATAAAGAGTGCATGATAATCGCAATCATCCTTGACTATCTCCTGCTTTGAGAAGGAGATGGAAGGTCTAGCTGGAACTCTATAATTTTACACACCAATCATGTTGCTCAAAAGATGTAACTCAATTAAAGATGCCCTATATGTATTTGGTGGGGGATGTGCATGATATGCATGGTGAACCCCTGATGTATCCCTTGTCTCTTGTTTAGAATGTTGTAAAAAAATATATGAGAAGATTTTCAAAGCTTGATCTTGCGTTTGCTTTGCCTGAGGAGGCTTGACTGAAGTGCCAAGATATATTACATTATGATCTATTAAGTCATGTATTTTGTGTCTCAAACTGATGCATATATTTGTTGTATGGCATGGTGCGCCATGAAATTCACAAAATGCATGCTAATCATATCCCTATGGGAGAGGCTTTGTTGGATCAACTTCCCGAATAGGAGGGAGAGATATGATATTACATTCAAATAATTATTATAAAACTCTGATTGAATAGACTGGTAGATTGGTAAAAGTTCATCGAGAAGGTCTTGATAAAACCACTCATTGAGGGGGCTCTGAAGTCGCATTGACTGTAGGTTGATTTTGACTCTTGTTATCATTGGCCTTAACTTTGTTGTTACTCTTGTTTATTATTTTTGATATACTTGTGTACTTGATTTTTCCCATTTAAATGAGTTTGACTTCCCTTTCCTCTAGTGTGTGACATAATTTAGTGAAGGAAGAGAATCTTTTGAACATTATTGACTCATGTAAAGCTAGTAGAAGACTCTATTTGAAGAGATCTTATAACTCTTGATCAACCATGGGTCTAGTCATCTTAGCCAAGATAGTCTTATATCAAAGGACATAATCTAGGAGATGCTCAATTGACCTTTGTTTTTGTTATGTAACTTGGGCATAGGAAACCTTTTCACCAATGTTTATGCTGAAATGTGCTAGGAAACATGTCAGATAAAGGATTGAATGCATTGACTGACTAATTTGGTAGAATATAAAACCATTGTAGAGTATAATCCTTTATACTTCATGGAAATATCTTGGTTAGTAGCTAGTCATTTAGCACATAGTCCAAGCATGCTACGTGAAAAGCTCTCAAATGTGTCTCTGGATCACCCTTGCCATCATATAGAGTAAGCTTGGGTTGAACAAAACCTTGTGGTAAGGGTGTAGAAACAATATGATGTGCCAATAGTGTATGAAGTAAACCAAAAGGATCCAAATCCTATGTAGGTCTAGAGGCACCTTGCTCAAGATGTAGCACCTTAGATTGAAGAGATCTTATCTTTTTCATAAGGGCTACCACATCAGGAGACAAAGATGTACTAGTTGTAGTTGGTGGAATAGAGGCAGTGATCCAAAACTTAGAAGTTTTGATTGGTAGATATTTCAAGAACACAAAAATAACACAGTAACAATGAATTCTCTAAGAAGAGATGTTTTATTACTCAAGATCACAATACAACTATATGCTTATCTCTGGGAAGAGATGTCTGATTTCCATTTTGGGTTACATCTTCATTTATACACATTTTGAAAGCAGGAGGATGTGGAAGGTCACCAATCTCGAGGGAGATTAAGTGGTTTGACTTCCATGATTTAAAACAATACAAAATTTGAGGGATTACTATTTTTAGATTGTAATACTAAAATTAAAATTTGGGGCACTTCTATTGGGTTTTCAAGGTTCAAAACCCATTAAGCAAAGATCTATGCCATCTCACCATGTTCTCCTCATTCTTAGCTTTCCAATGGTTCAAATGGGAAGTCAATTAGAGCTACGGTGAAAAAGTTATGGCTCCCAGAAGTTTTGCCATCAATTGGGGGAGAACCATCGCCCGAATTATCACCTGAATGTTGCCTGGATCAGGCAGGTTGGGCTATTATAGGGGGTGTTATGATCCTGGTGGGCAGATTCACTAACATTCTGGGCTTTTGGTGTAGTGGTTCATTACATTTGGTATCAGAGCAATCACCCGTGTTTGAGTCATGGAGCGGGTGGGTTATGCCAACATTGTAGTGTTCATCCAGGGCTCGTACACGTAGTGGATCTCGTGTATGTGCGCAAAGCCAGCCCAGAGTCTGGACTTCGGAAGCATGGTGGGATGTTATGATCCTGGTGGGTGGATTCACTAACAGTCTGGGCTTTTGGTGTAGCGGTTCGTTACAGGGGGTTGTTGAGACATAGTTGCTCCCATAGTGTCATGTTCAATTGGATGCTCTGTGGTTTGAGAAGATTGACCATTGTTCACTTTTTGTTGTTTCTCTTGAAGTATTTTAAGTATGTCATCTTGCATGTCAGGGTATTTAATTAAAAGTTCTCAAAGTTTATTTTCATCAGTTTCATTAAAACTAGTGTATTAGACCATTGTTAAGGTAGGAAAACAAATTGAAACTTGATTGAATTTTTTGTAATAGTTTGTAATAAGCAAGGTGATATTAAAGGAAAGTACTGAAAATAGGAAATGTAAAGTCCTAAAAACAACAAACTGGAAAGTGCATAAAAATGAAACGAATCTCGCAAACATGTAAGTTGATACCTCAAGAAGAAAATAGGAGCTAGTACATGTAACTAGGGTTTTGAAATAAAATTCTTTTAAAATTACTAAAGAATTTTTAAATTTTTATGCAAATTTTTTATTTAAATATGTAAGTAAAAATTCAGAAAATTAGTGGAAAATTCTTGATTTGAGAAGACCTAGTGTATGCAACTAGGGTTTTGTAGAAAATATATATTTTTAAATTATTATGGAATTTTAAAATTTAAGGTGAGTTTTTGATTTAAATATGATAGTAAAAAATCAAAAAAATATTGGGACCTAATATGGGCAAGTAGGGTTTGGAAGAAAATTATTTTAAAATTACTATGAAATTTTAAAATTTAATGCTAATTTTTTGTTTTATTGTGCAGGTAAAAAATAAATAAAAAATAAAAATTTAAGGAAATATACCCTAGGGTTTCTAAGGTTTTTATGTGCAAACGAAGTAAGTCAGGTTCACCAAATGATTAAAAAATTTTGGGAGTATTGGTGTATTATTCCTAATTTAGTTAAAGGTTTGGGTAATAAAATTAGTAAATAGATATGCAATAATTAAGCTATTGATTTATATAATTTGACTGTAATTTGAACTTTTATAAAAATAGTAACAAGGGATAGAAAATAAGACTTAGTTGAAAACTGACTGAGATGGCTATTGCAGGGTCTAAAATTCACTATGCAAGGCTGGGACACAATCACAAATCAGGATTTGGTCTTCATTTATTGATTGGATAGGAGCACCAAAATAGGATACCCTAGGGTCCAACACTATAGTCCTCTTCTACCAATGTTGTCTAGGATATCTGAGCTTTCTAGGTTTGGTTCGTTATGTCTGTGTGAGCCTGCCTATGAAAATTTGACTGTTGGATGTTTATGGAACTCCCTATAGAGTTGATTTATTCTTTAAACCCTAGACTCCATTTTGCTTTGATAAACTTTTGGAAAGAGGGGGGGTTAGTGTGTGTAATATGCACTGAATGTGTATCCACACCCCTTGTGTGGGCACGTTGCCTACATACCAATATTTTGAAGAAGGATCAAGCCATATGTAGTTCTCCCACTTGATGTGCTTTGTGAAATTGTGTGTATAAAGATGTAAAATACTAAAATTGGGTGTACTTGAGGTTGCTAGGGATTGGTGTAAGGATTTGAATAAGCTTGTAATAGTATTAGCTGGTTGTATGTAGAGAATAGGGAAGATTGCGTTAGTAGTCTTACTTGTACTCTTGCTTGCTTTGTGATATTTGCCAACCCCTTCTAAATGACCTTTGAATGGGATTTTATAGGGATCTGTTGGTCATGGGTTGAATGTGCTCACATTAGGATGACAAGTGGAGGGATAATAACTAGAAGGAACTGACTGTTAGAGGTAAAAATGCACTTGGACAGGAGCACCAAAAGCAGACATTAGAGGTCCCAACACTATAGTCCAAGTTGGGCACTATAATTTTGAGCTAACAGGACCTAAGGGGTAGATTTTTCATGGAAAGAGTAGTCTGGCTGAGCTGGGACCAGGTTTAGAAGGCTACAAATGACTAAGAATCAGTGAAAAGATGCCCATGAAGATCATGAGAGAAAACAAGAGGGACATATGGGTTGGGTATCATAAGACACACTCAAGTTACCAATTTTTGCATTTTATATGACTACACTAACCACCATGGGTATTAACACTAATCATCTTCAAAAAAGAGTTATGCATATAAAAGGGTTTGATAATTCACATAGCCCTTTGATGGGTCAAATCACATTGGATGTGACATTGAGACAAAAAATAATTTCAACTACTTTTTAGGTAATGTCTCAATATTTAGATTATAACTTACTTTTTGGTAGACCTTGGATACATTCAATGGAAACTATCCCATCTACGTTGCACCGATGTGTAAAATTCATACATGATGGGACATTATTAACCATGTCTGTTGATGATGAACCTTTCAAAATTTATAAAATGATACGTTCTGAAACTAAAGGCATTCCCATAGTGATACCACCTAAACAATACATTCCTCTTGAGCATATACACAGATATGAAATATGTGAGTCAAGTACAATGGATCCTTCATCTCTAAATGCAAATAAGGAACTAAATACTAAGGTACACATAGATGCACATCAAGATTAAGAACCATTACCAAAGGAGCCAATAAAACTATAAGAGACCCTAACATTTGAGCTTCCTTTATTGGTCAATATTGAGTAGAAAGATGGCCATGTTTCAGATTACTATGACAGTGATGATGATATCACTTGTGATGTGATAGATGAGAAAATGTGAAAAATAAAATTTGATCTACTTGATCACCTTTCACATAACCTATTCGAACCTATAAGTCCTAGTACATATAATTTAAATCTACTTGTAAAGGATATAGAACTAAATCCAGATAAAGGAAAAACAAAAATAATGGGCAAGTATGTAAATGCTTTTTGCTCCATACATGTCTCTTGGTTAAAAACATTGAGTCAACCATACAAGGGTCAAAAGTAAGTACATCATGTGAACAACGTGGAATATTCTCAAAAGGCTTCACAACAAACTTTACATATCACAACACAACATGATACTACATATACCATATTATCTATGTTACTTGGACATAGAATGATTTCTTTACCTTCTAATAGACACAAATTATGCAATAGACTTCTACTTACAGAGGGAACACCATATTGTAATTATCATCGGATTGTTGGCCATAATACCAATCAATGTGAGGCATTGAAGAACCTAATTTAGAAATATAAGAACGAAGGATGTATACAAATTGTGTCCAAAATGTGTAAAAGGCAAAATCCTTCATATATTTCAGAAGATAACCATCTTTTAAAGCAACCAAATCATTAATATTTAAATATTATTACTAATATTGATAGGGTCTATTACCACAATCTCCAATTTGATAAGAACAAGTGGGATACAACTTGTGGCACCACATGTCTCGAACAATTGGGACATACTACAGCTAAATTAATATACTCTCCATCGATGCCAAAATCTCAAGGATACATTTGATTACCTATCGCCTGTGGTCCACATGTGGAAACTTTGACCATATGGATATTAGACCACAAATCACATTTGGAATTAAAGCTTGGAAAAATTGGCTAGTCGAGTGGAATGCCAAGCTAGATACCACAAATATGTGTATTACTTTTTTTGATATGGATACAAAGATTTGCATATAACATGATGGGTATGGTTATTTGCCTTCACCATTGGTTTCAGGTAAACCATTAGACAAAAACATGGAAGAAATGACAATACATCACTATAAAAAAAGCTTGAAAATTTTACCAGGTGGTCCTACACCTTTTGATGATGAAGACTTCCTTGATTAGACATCTCCACGTATTCCAAAAAAAATGCAAAAATATTTGCAGCATCTACAGATTCCAATGGCTCCTTGACATCTATCTGTTAGTTATATGTTGATGGATAACATATCAGTTAATTCTACGTACACATGTGCTTCACACTTATATTTGAGTATGATAAAGGCATACACAAATATATGATCTATGCACTCTTAGATGTTGGGATTTCCCTTTACTCACATCACCATACATTGGGGGCATCCACCTCTATAATCACAATACATCCAGGTTATATCATTTTAATGTCACTTGATATTATCATGTTGAGCTCATATATTTACTTACACATGCCTTTATCCATGCTTATATCTTTCACAGTGTACTTGATATGTTATGTGTTGGGTGAATATTTTGTCAATCAACGTACTGATAAACAAAATAGGTATGATCAACCATAGCAAGAAGATTGGTCGGCCAGTTGTGTAAGTTTACCACATCAAAAGGGGACTAATCTCTCCTCTTACCAAGGGGAGGTTCCCTATAAATACGTAGAAGCTATATACAATATAAATAAGCAGAAAATAACACATGGGGGGCAAAATAAACCATCCATCTCTCTTCTTTCAAAGATGATGCTTACAGACAAAGGATAAAATTCTGGTGGAAACACTGAAGGCACTTCTCTTCTTTCAGAAGTGTTCTTGTAGGAAACAACAAGAGTTTCTTTCAGGTAGTAAAAGTAAATGTTGACAAAAGGGCACAGTAACCATCAAGATGAAACATAACATAAAGTCTCCACCTCAACTGCCCAAAGAGTATAACACAAAGGATAATGGGGGCACAAAGTCATCCCAGAATCCTCAACTCAGAAAGAAAAGGAAAAACACATGCTGAAAACAATTGTGAAAGCACAAAGTCTTCTCACAGTTGGCTTCAGGACACCTCCTTTTTTACCTTCACTAATTCTACTTGTCAAATTAAATAAATAAGAATGCTTCTAGGAAACGGATATAAGAACAATTTCCTAAAGTAGCACAAGTCAAAATAGCACAAAGTCTGCAAGCAACTTGCTTTCTCATTCAGATAAAATGAAATGAAATTACAATCTGAGCTCAAAGTCTCAGTTTTCTTCTTTCAAAATGGGCAGAGTTTCGCTCTTGTAAAAATGAAAAGTCTCCTTCAATGATACAAAAGATTACATTATATAGAGGCAGAGAGAGGCCTGACACCTTTTCCCATGGGGTGATCCATTCAGTGCATTAATGCCTTGGATGCATTCTTGATTTTGTCATGCTGGAATAAGGCAGTTGCTTTAACTATGGTGTGTTGGTTCATCTCCTTTGTCTACTCAGCTTGAATCGCTCATTCCATCACCTGCTAGCCACGCAATTGTCTATTGTGCCTTTATCTCAAAGGGGATAAACACACGATGCTTTCAATGTTTGGAGGCCCCAAATATTTACCTGATGAACTGCTTCACCTACTGAAAATAACTCCTGTTGAGTTTTCCTCTTTGTCTCTTCCTTCTCTATGTCCCGGCCTTAGGCTCTTTAGATGCATCCAGGTTCACCTTTTGAGTCTGCAAAAATCAATAGACAATTGCAGCCAATTTGGCATTCGCGGGTCTTTCCTTGATTAAAGGTTAACAGCTAGCCAGTTGCTTTGAATTTGACATTCATGGGCTTATCATTCTACTGTGACGTGGGTGAGGACACGTGGCGGCATCTGTGTCTTTGAAATAAGCTTATCAGAATAAGCTTTGAAACTATTAAAGGCTGGGGGGTGGATGCAGACACGTGGCAGCTTCCGCTGCACTGGGATGGGACACGTGGTGAGTTCTGCACTTTGAAGCTTCATTTGAAACTGTGTCTCAATACACAACACTTGGTAGCTTTTGCTACGCTTTGATGCTTCGACCTTTTCCAAAGGGAACATGCCTTTCAGGGTCTTCCAGGTGGCCTTCGAGATTTAATTTCTTCGAAGGGCTGTTGATCCCTTTATTTCCTTCGGACAAAATGTCTGAAGGAATTCCTTCGGATAATTTATCTGAAGGAAGTCAACTCCCTTTGATTCTATGTCTTTGCATTTGAGGGGGCCCCATCCTTTGACACATGGCATCTTCTACCTCTTCTTACTGAAACATTCTGCTATTGACACTTGGCGCTTTCCACTCTCAGGCTTTTGTAACACCACAAAAATGTTTGGGGCTTAGTTAGGCTCTCACAGACGATCACACTTGTCCGCCTTTGCCGATCTCTTTAAGGGACAAGTGGTAGCATCCACCACTTCCTGAAACAAAGTATAATGGGCTCAGCTGACGACATTTGGTAGCGTCTGCCTGACTCTTGCTTTTGCACGTGCTTATTTCCTTAACTGGGGCAGCCTTTGAACCTTTGAACTCGTGAACCATTGAACTTTGAAGCAGTTCAAGGTTTAACGGTTCATTCCATTTATTTGGCTAAGCCCCTTTGATATCTTTTTGAACCAAATGCATTGAACCTCTTGATCATTAAACCTGTTGAACTGATTAACCAAAATGGTTCAAGGTTCAATAGTTCAACGATTCAAGCCTTTGAAACTCGTTAAGAGCTCAGAGCCACGAAACCTTTGAAATGGTTGAACTTTGAACCTTTGACAAATGCGCCTAGCTCTTGCTGATGACGTATGAAACTCTGTATTGTGAATTTATAGTTAATTTATGATGCAAACCCTAATCCTCCTTACCAGTAAGATATGAGCTAAAAAATATGTTCATTGGTAGGATAGGCTAGACGTTCTCAACATCTCATTGTGAAGAGAGTTGCCTACATACCAATACTCCGAGGAGAGATTAAGCCCAATCCAGTTCTCCCCACCTAAGTGTTGGTGCAAGTGCAAGTGATGCTAGAATGATAGTGGACTTGAGTGCCTTGAATGTGCTTAAGATTGGAAATCTAGAAAAATTGAGATTAGGGCAATTGTAGATGGTAATATGCAAAAGTAGGGCAGAATAAGGATTAATAACCTTGATTTCACTCAACTTGATTTATGTTTGAATAGGTATTTTGCATCTAATTTCCATCTAGTGGATAAAGTGCTAAAAGTCATGTATTTATAGTGTTTTATTACTCATGTAGATAATAAAAGATGTTTAGGCTGACCTTAAGAGGTTTTTACCTTTGAAAATATATTCATTTAAAAAAGCTAGGGTAAGGGACATAGGATCCATTTTGGGGACACTAGTGTCACGTGGCTCTAGTGTCCTTAATGTGGCAGTAATGTCCAGCTGGAAATTAGGAAATGAGGGTTTGTGACTATGTTTGAATTGACTAGGGACGCGTTTAGCCCACACAAAGGCTAGAAAAGTGTGATAATAGGCTCTAAGATAGGTCTAAGGCTAAGCTAGGAATAGGTAGTCTCAAGTAGCACTCAAATACCACTTTTAGGTGGATATATTTCCCCACTTGCCTTATGTTAGAAATGCATCAAAATAAAATGACTAATATAAAGGAAAAATAAATGTATCTAGGCTTACCTAGGAAATGAAGCCTATGAAGCTGAGTTTGAGTATGTGAAGCTAGGTCTACGTATATGAAGCATGATCTAATGCATGACCTATAAATGAAAGGTGCATAAATCAACCCTTAATTAAGATATATCAAAAGCAAAAGATTATGCTAAGTAAATAAGTAACTGAAGTAAAGAGATAGTAAAGAGGAAAGGAATGAATACACCTTGTTAGATACGTAAACTAATGCATAACCCTGGTGATAACCTATATGTGTGCATGTATATAGTGATCAACCATTGAATAACTTAGACTGAGTTGATAGCTTGCTCAATACTCATGTGTGGGTGGTTTAAGAACTCAATCTAGTTTTGCCTCCATCATTTCCCACCCCTGCTTGGTAGATCATGACCTATGAATAACTTAGATTTGATTGATAATGTGTCCAACCCTCTCATGTGGGTGGCTTGAGAACTCAAGTAGGTTATGACTCCATCATTGCCCACCCATGTGTATTAGATACATCTAAAACTAAACTATGTAAAGTACTAAAAATGTCTAACTAAGTATACCTTATTGTGTATGTCAACTCTATGACCACTCAGGTACATTAGGTGGCTTTGGGCCACTCAATAATGCCAACCACTGTAGATGGAATAAGACATGAAACTAGTGATAACTTAGAATATGATGTCAAGTGTATAAAACATAGAGAATGACATGAAATTTGCCATTCTATCTAATCAACTGACGTGTAACTAAGCATATGAAAACAATGTGTCACGTACATACTCCCAATCTAATATATGAGTATATTAATTTTAGATTAAGTTGTAATAATTATATTTGGATATCTGAATTAGATATGGGAATGATCATGTCATGCATGATGCCCCCAATCTAAGCAACTAATTTGAATATGCGCCGAGCTAATGTGAATCTAAGCAAAAACTAAGTATAATTGATAAACCTATAACTAGATCTATGCAAACATGTATTGTACCTAGTGTATTGTTGTGGCTAATCTGAGCTATCCTAAAATTGAGGCTACTGGGCAGTAACACCACATCTTGGACAATAGTGCTATGTGGCACTAGTGTCACTATTTGGGCTCTAATGTCTTTTTGGAATGATTTTTATGTCATTGAACTACTTTTTAAGTCACTATTTTCTATGTGCTTACCTACATTTGGTTTTCTGAAATGGAGCTTATGTGCTAAAAAATATTCTATGAGTGCAATATAGGAACTTGATCTTTGTGATAAACACTTATGAGTTTCCCCTCTTTTGAGGTAGTTGTTGAACTTGCGTTAGAACTATCCTCAAAAGAAAAAGCTTTGTAAAATGTGTGTTAGCTAGAGCATATATGATAACTACGTGATAATCCAATATAATATGCACACATAAAATTGGAATGTAAGATAATGTAAGATGTATGGCATGTCTAGCATTACACAAGGGTGTCAAGATAGATGTGATCAATGTATGTAACAACAAATAGTATAATTGATTAGCTACATGGGGGTTGGGGCATGATGTCCATCACAACACCCAAGTAGGAAGGGTAGATGAATAAGGTACCTCACGACATCAAAAACTGGTGTATGTAATAAGCAAAGATAAGTGTCATGGCCATAATGCATATAATAAAGCATACATATAAAACACATGAGGCATAAAAAATAGGCCAAGGGGGCACAATACACGGGACATGGGCACATGTTACTAAATCTAAGAAAAAAATACATACAAGGACATGTTCAAATGTCCACATACACAAGCAACACGCAAGTTAGCTTAGAGCCATATAGAAGGACATGTTCAAATTTCCACATACATAATCGGGAAAAACACACACAAGGGACATGGGCACATGTCCAAGGCATATATACTATGAATAGAAGTGGCATAGAACCGAAGAATAATGACATATTCAAATGCCCTCGAATAGAATAAGCATAAAGATACAACCAAGTCTAAACTAGGAAAGCTATAAATGAAAGCATAAATGAATGTGTAGTACAAATATGTGTAAGAGATATGATGTACATATGCTAAGTCTAAAGTAGTAATAACCGATTAAAATAATCTGAGTATGGGTAGCAATGATCAATATCAAGATATAACAATGCTAAAACAAGAACTTAGAGAATGTAAGGATAGAACTTGGTAATAGAAATTATGTATAGCATGCCCCAAGTGGGCAAATGTTTCAAATGAATAACCATGAATCGGTATATATTGCCCCAGTGGGTAGAAGATAACAAGTTTGGATTAGTGTAGTAGACCTAAGTCCTATAATTAATTTTCAAGCACTCAACAAGAACAAGTGAAGCATGTAGTATGATGAAACTGACTATACTAAAATAACTAACATATGTAGTGTCTGACAAGTATAAGAAGTGTAAACATAATTATGCATACAATTTGTGAGTTTTGTGTTTTCTGACATGTTATATTATTTTTGTATTTTCTTGATATAAGTTATGTAGAAGCAACATGAAAATGAATTGTGTATTGTTTATATGTAACATCTCCTTAAATGCATGATGTTCAATGGGTTTTTTATTGCCTTGCCATCAAGTGAAGCTAGAGGTCTAATTTTGGGCTAATTTTTTTTGTGATGATGTATGGTCCAAGCCATTTGGTTTAAAATTTCCTTTGTTCTCTTCTTTTATGTTGACATTTCTAAGATTTTCTTTTAAAATGAAATCATTGACTTCAAATTCCCTGTTGTAGACTTGGTTATTGTAGGTTCCCTAGATTTGTTTTTGATAGGTTTTGAGATGCTATGAGGTTTGAATGTGTGTGTGATCTAACTATTCTAATTCATGGAGATGTCTCTCTCTATATTGATCATATATGACGAACCCTTTTAAAAACACCCATAAGGAGGGGATTTCTAAATCTAATGGGATGACTAATTTTATGCCATATACCAGTGAATAAGGAGTAGCTCCTATCAATATGCGTATACTAGTGTGATAAGCCCATAATGCATAAACAAGTTGATTATGCTAGTCATCGCCAAATTTGGTAACTATATTACTAAGAATACTATTGATTGTCTTGTTTATTTCTTCGGCTTAACCATTGCCCTATGGGTAATATAGAGTAGAGAATGTGTGTTAAATTTTGTATTTGGGGTAAAAAAATTGTACTATTTTATTCTTGATAGAAGTTCCATTATCTATGATTATGGCCATTGGGAGGCCGAAGCGGGAAATAATATTGGTCATTAAAAAATGACATATATCCTCCCCCTTTGTGGATTTTAATGGTGTAGCTTCTACCCATTTTATAAAATATGATGTAGCTGTGATAATGAATTTATGACCTCTTGTGGATTTTGGGTTTATCTTACCAATCAAATCAAAGCCCCATAGCATGAATGACCAAGGGGATACAATAGGTTGAAGTTGTTGTGAAGGTACATGATGTAGGTTACCATGGTATTGATATTTGTCACAACTTAGCATATTCTTGGCATTCTTGTTCCATGGTTGACCAATAATAACCTTGTCTGAGTAAATTGTGTGACATTGCTTTACCACTGAAATGACAACCACATTCACTGTAATGTACTTGTCTAATAACCAATTTGGCTTCATCAACTGTTAAGCATTAGAGTAAGTATCCCTCAAAATATCTCTTAAATAAGTCACTGCCAATGATGACATATTGAAGGGAGTTTCGGTGTAGTTTATGCTTTTCATTTCTTGTGAAAGTATCAGGTGTAATAGATTTATTCAAAAAGCTATATATTTTAGAGAACCATTCAAATGGTGTTGTGCTACAAGTGGTAACTAGAAATATTATAGTGACAAGGTCTGCATGGGACACTGATGTAGATTATAATCATTTGACAGTGAAAATAGCTTAGTCTACATCTATGTTGATGGGGATCAATGATGCGGCATTGGTCATTGCATCGTAATGATGATTATCTTTGCATGGGATGTTCTTGATAGAGAAATTATCAAATTGAGATTGTAGACATTGAACCATATTATTATAAAGAATCAGGTGTTCTTCTTTTGTTTGGTAGATATCTGTAACTTGATTGACAATTAATTGTGAGTCCCCATAAAATTTGATTGATTTAATCTAGAAACCCTAAACTGCTTGAAGACCTAAGATAAGAGATTTATAATTTGTGATGTTATTGGTAGAAACTAAGTCAGTACGTGAGAGACATTATGTGTCCAAGTGGATCAATGAAAATAATTCTAGCTCTAGTATTAGATGCACATATAAAACCGTCAAAAAATATTATCCATGTATCTGAAGTGGTATTATATGCTATGAAGTCATCTCTAAAATCATAATTGATAAGTTTTGTATCTAGTAATACAGATGCTATTAATTGATCTATAATTATATGGCCTTTTATTGATTTTTGTGAAATGATATTGAGGTCAAATTCTGTAACATAACCCATTTTGCAATACAACTCGATAGATGTGGCTTTGACATGAGGAATTTTAAAGGATCAACTTTCATAGTGATTTGTGTCTTGTTAATAATCATACAATGTTAGAGCTTTTGAGTATTAGATACAAGTGCCAAGCAATTTTTTTCAATTATTAGATAATTTCTTTTGTAGTCAACTAGTGTACAACTGATGTAGTAAATGGCCCTCTCTTTATGTTGATCATCATGCTATGCTTGAAGTACATGAAGTGCATGATTTGTTACTGAGAGGTAAAGTATAAGTGGCTTGTCAAGTACTGGTGGGACCAAGATAGGTGGGTTTAGTAAGTATTATTTAAGTGTATTAAATCTTTCTTGACATGTGATGTCCCATTAAAATTTTACATCCTTTTTAAGTAGCCTGGTGAATGATTAGGTCTTACCAACAAGTTGTGCCACGAAGTGAAGAATTACCTAAATTTTACCTTATAGGGAGTGAAGTTGATTTAAATTTCTAGGAGGCATATCCATGATTGATTTGACTTTCTTGTGGTTAACCTCTATGCCGCATTGGGATATTATGAATCCCAAAAGTTTTCTTGATGAAACCCCAAAGACACATTTCTCTGGATTGAGTCACACATTGTATTTTTTGAGTCTCTCAAAAATCTATCACAAATATATTACATGATGTTATCACTCTTTTGATTTTGAAAGTAAATCATCGAAGTAATCTTCAACTATCTCATGAATGAGATAATGAAAGATATGTGTCATTGTCCGTTAGTATGTTGTACCCATAATTTTTAATCCAAATCGCATGATGATATAGCATAAAGTACCCCATGTTATGGTAATAGAAGTATTTTCTTGGTCTTCTTTAATTATCTTAATTTTATTGTATCTGGTGAAACCATCTATAAAGGATAACATCTTGTATCCTGTTGTGGAGTCGACTATCATATCAATGTTGGGTAAAAGAAAGTCATCCTTAGGACATGCTTTGTTGAGGTATATAGAATCACAACAACATTGGATTTGTATATTAGGATTTATAATAAGAATAATATTAACAACCCATTATAGATGAGCAACTTGGTCGAATGAAATCAATATCTAATAACCGTTGGATCTCATCCTTAACTAACAGAGAAACTTTGGGATGCATTTTTGAATCTTTTATTTAACTAGATTGGCATCAGGATATAATGTAATTCTATTTACTAGGATTGAGGGATCAATGTTAAGCATATCAAAATAATCCCAGGCAAATATTTCAGGAATTTTTTTAAAAATCTGACGAACATCTGTATCTTCTAATTTATGCAAGTCAACATCAAATAGTATGATACAAGGATCAGTTTGTGTGTCATAATTGAATTTGATTATTGTTTCATTAAGTAATGTAGATCAATCCATAATGTATGGTATTTTAAGGATAGTATCATCTGCGTCATGTAACATATCATCTGAGTCATTTGGACGCTTACCAAAGTATGTATGGGCACTTGTAGAATGAGTAAACTTATTCTTATGGTATAAGGAAGGGAGATCCTCATATATACCCATGAATTCTAAGAGAGTCTCATCGTTAGCGAACTCATTAAAAATAAGTAGATTTAGAGAAACTATATTATTAATGAGATTAGGGTAAACAATTGAAAGTATAGAAAAATGATTCATTGTATCGCCTACCCATGGAATAGGTGGACAACTATGATATGTTGAGAAACATGGTGAGAGGACTTGGCATTAGATGTTTTATCTCTATATCCAAGTCCTTATCTACCCTGTTGATCATATGCCTCAATGGGATTAAGGATTACCTACTCATGTTTACTAAGGCATTATCTTGTGTAACCCATCTTATATAAATATCTTGATGTAAAAGGTGAAGTAAAATTATTATCCTGTGTTCTGGAAGTAATTGGGGGAGTTGTATGCATGCTTTGAATTCTAGACTAGAATGGTGTTGTAGTAAAATCCATGTGAGGAATATAATTATGTGAAGGTTTTGTATGTTGATAGTACTTAAATTGATATTTATCCATAGGGCATGTATATATATGACCTATGTAACTAAATTTTAAACATGCATATAAAGTAAATGGAACTTCATGCATAACATGAATCCATGATCTTCAAAGAAATATATTATAATTAAGATCATTAGGCATAACTTGACATGTGGTAACCATGTTCTAGGCCCCAGTGTAAGGTTTAACATGATCTATCCCAAAACTTTGTGTGGAATATTATCAAACCCTCAAATTTTCATATCATAAGGATCTAAATCCTTAACATGTATATTAAGAAGTCGTAGAAAATAGATATTGCAAATGTTCAACCCTAATCCATTATTGACTAAAACCCATTTGACACCTACCTTGTTAATTCGTTAAGGCAATGTAGAGAGGTAGGTGTAAATATATGATGTGCTGAAGTAGGAGATATTCCCTCTCAAAATAAATGTGCTCTTTTTTCCATTTCATAGTATTAATTATGGAAGCAATTTAAGCAGGCTCAAATGTTTGAGGTACCTGAGTGTCACATAATGATTATAAAAAATGTCTTTGTATGTGTTAGAATGTGGTAAGAGCTCTAAAATGGAAGCTGTATCTAAAGAAACACTACTCTAATTAACAAAGCTATAGCCATGGGTGTTGCAAACTTACCAAGCTTCATGACCACATGAGGACATCATAACCTGGACCGCAGGGTTTACTAAGAGTGTATAGCTAATAATAGAGGTAAGATGGTGGCTAGATGTGTATGATCAAGGAGGAGGAGGGATAAGCCATATCACTAATGTTTTATTATGTCTAGGAGTGATAGGGAAGGAATCAAAATGAACCAAAGATCAAAATGTGTCTAAGGAAGACTTGTTGATTTTAGGTAGTATAATTATTATCTGATATAATGTGTTCTCTATGTGATTAAAGATCAGTGTCTTAATTGTATTCCACATAAGATAAAGATAACATGCTGAAGAAATAATGAAACATGACAAACACTTTAATTGATATGAAGCATCATGTATACATGTATCTATTTCTTTTCTGAGTTCATTTCGAATTAAAGGAAATAAGCATATAAATGAAAGTATTAAACTTTTCAATAGAAAGTGAAACACCTCTTCAATCATTATTATCATGATTAGGTCAAATAAAATTAGAAAGTTTATGGATATGAAATATGAATGATATAAATGTGAACCCTAGGGTTATTTAGGGTTAGGGTTTATACAATGTTTGAAGTAAGTCAGGTTCACCAAATGTTTTAACCTTTTAGGGTCGTGCTTATGTAAATCTTATGTTTGATTAAAGGGCTGAGTAGTCTAAATTAGAGAAATAATATGCATAAAATAACCACTAATTTATTACATACTTGACTAGCTTTAACTTTTTTAAAATAGTAATAGATATGTGCAAACAAAGACTTATATGGAAAATACCTGATATAGATGATGAATGTTGGAAACTAATATAGGAATGAGTCTAAGTGTCATCAATTAGATCCCTATATCATAACCCTCCTAGATAGTAGTGCCATATTTGGACAGAGGTAGCATATGGCTCTAGTTTCTTAATAATGGCAATAATGTCCTTTATGTAGGATTGTTTTAAGCTTTTGAGTGCACTTGTGTATGTGTTTATAGGTTTTGTTCCTACGTGCATGAAGTTTATAAATTTGTATTGTGCCTATAATAGTTGATTTATGATACAAACCCTAACCATCCTTATAAGTAAGGTATAAGCTAAAAAATGCGTTCATTAGTAAGATAGGTTGGACATCCTCAACACCCCACTATAAAGAGAGTTGCCTACATACCAATACTATGAGGAGGGATCAAGCCTAATGTAGTTTTCCCCACCTAAGTGTCAGTGCAAGTGCAAGTGATGCTAGAATGATAGTGTCCTTGAGTGCCTTGAGTGTGCTTGATATTGTAAATCTGGAAAATTTGAGCTTAGGGTAACTGTAGATGGTAGTATTCATAAGTAAGGTAGAATAGGGATAATAACCTTGATTTTTCTTAGCTTGTTTCATGTTTGAATAGGTATTTTGCATTTAATTTTCATCTAGTGGATAGAGGGATAAAAGTCATGTATTTATAGTGTTTTGTTGCTTGTGCAGATAATCAAAGATGTTTAGGCTGACCTTAGGAGGGTTTCACCTTTGAATTTTTTTTTTTGGGAAGCTAGGGTAAGGGACATAGGTGCCATTTTAGGGACACTAATGCCATGTGACTCTATTGTCGTTAATGTGGAACTTATGCCCAACTGGTAGAAAATTGGGCACAAAAGGCTAGGATCAAGAAATAAGGGTCTGTGACTACATTTGAACTGATTAGGGGTATATGTGGCCCATCCAAAGGCTATAAAAGTGTGATAATAGGCTCTAGGATAGGTCTAAGGCTAAGCTAGGAATACATATTCTCAGGTAGCACTCTTATCACTCAAATACCACTTTTAGGTGATTACAACAACATACCTAGATTACAGTGGGGTCATGTTTTGGAAATATGTTATCCACATCAATATTTATATTAGTTTTCATATTTCTCCATGTATTGTGGGGGCATGTTATGGTAACATGTCAGCAATGCTTGATAAAATTTATAAATTGGCCAAAGGACACAATTATATGATCCATATATACATTTGTGGTAAAATTATATACATTGGTGCCATTATTATACACTATTTTAGCATGAGACATATCTAAGGTGCATATATTACACATTATGCACCTAATATTGTAAAATCTAAATCAGTTTTAGATTCCAAACACTTTTAGGGACTGTCACCACCCACCAGGTTAGAATTTTACGAATCATATTGGCATAATTTGAAGCAGTAGTAGGTTCAATTTTTGGTATGGTTGAGGTGATAAAATCACTCAATCTTGCCAAATTTATATGTTGGACTTTATTGTATCATCCAGGCTCACCAATTTTATAATGTGAGTTGACTTGGTTCACTCACACTCACCAAGTTATAAGTATGACTGGGTTGTATAATTGAGCTAGTCTCAACTACCAGGTGTAAATTCAGCTTTTCTCCATTGTTGGGGACATGTGCCCTCCTATCTCTCTCTCCATATATATTTATTTCCTTATATATATGCACTTTCTAGATTTTTGAAATTTGTATTTTATAATTCTAATCAAAACTATAAATTCATAAAACATAAATGATAACAAGCTGCAAATTGATAATCAAAAATTTAATTTGAGCTGTATTTCAATTTTAAAAAATTATAACATGAAAATGTCAAAATACCAGTTATTTACTAATTTTTCCACAAACATAACCTAAAAATGCATGAAAAATCTTAAGAACTGACTTTTTCCTTGAAACCCTAGTTAGAGATGTCCCTAAATAGTATGATAGGCTGTATGAGGGTATGATAACCCATAAAAGGCACATTTAGCTCAGAAAAGTTAACACTTAGATATGTCAGGCCCTAAAAAGTCAACACCTAGTTGTAAAAGGTAGTTATAATGGTAAAAACACATGTACAATGGTCAAAACATAGGTACAATGATATGACCAAACCCTAGGTGTAGTAGAAATGTGACACCCAAATACTAGGTATAGTGATTTACCCTGGAAGTGTGACACCCTATCCTTGAACAATTGAAAAACCCTATTCTATTCTCTAAACCTCTTATAGTAAATTTTGAAATTTATTACTCCCTTTAAACCAACACAAATCTAAAAATCTCATTTATCTTTATAATTGCAACCCTTGGATGGAGTCACCTCTAAAGGTTGGAAGGTTTTCATTCTCAAACCTAGTTACAATGAAGGGTTTCTATCCTCAAAAGTAGATTTTGAATTCAATCATGAATAATGAAAAGTGAATAATCAATAATCAATAATGAATTCCTTTTCCCCCCTTGTCCTTTTACATTCAATTTTTCAATTTCATGTTCAGCTCAAAAATGTCAACACTTAGGTATGATAGGCCCTAAAAAGTCAACACCCAATTGTAGAAGGGAGGTATAATGGTTAAAAATTAGGTACAATGGTATGGCCAAACCCTAAGTGTAGCAAAAATGTGACACCTAAACATTAGGTGTAGTGATTTACCCTGAAAGTGTGACACCCTGTCCTTGAGCAGAAAAAAAACCCTATTTTGTGCTCTAAACCCCTTCTAGTAAATTTTGAAACTTATTACTCCCTTTTATCCAACACAAATCTGAAAATATAGTTTATACAATTTCAACCCCTGGATGGAGTCACCTATGAAGGTTGGAAGGTTTTCATCCCAAATCTGGTTGTAATGGAGGGTTTTTGTCCTTAAAAGTAAAAGTTGATTTTTTTTTGAATTCAATCATGAATAATGAAAAGTGAATAATCAATAATGAATTACTTTTGCCCCATTTATCCTTTTATTACACTTTTAAGCAATTATGGCCTTTTTAGCCTTTTAATAAATATTTATTATTTGGTCATGTAATTAATATAACTTTTTGACCCTTTTAATAATAATACACCTGTGTCATTTTTCCTTGTTATAACATAAAGTAACTTTGGACAACTTGAATGAAATTTTTTGTTGAGGTTAAAGGGGGGGTGGGGTCTTGAACTAGGGTCCCCAAACCCTAGGATAAGTAAAAACAAAGGAGAAACAGAGGTCTACCAAAGACCAAGAGAAAAACCAAGACAAAATAGGGCCAAAAACAACCAAAACACAATCTAGATATAGTAGAAGAAAAACAAAAATATGACATAGAAGAAACCTGATCCTAATCCATGCCTAGGTTTCTAAAGACATCTTCCCAACAAATTTTCATCTTTTTGAGGTTAGCATCAATTTAAAACAATAATTTTCTTTTTTTATGTCTTTCTAGCACCTACTACGTTGAACTTGTTTGCCTTTCCCTTTGCCAACAGTCTTTGGGTCAAATAACTCTCCAAGGTGTGCTATGAGGTTCTCAACATTTTGAATCCCCTCATTCATGGCTGCCTTGCTATAATTTACCAAGAAACTAATGTTATTTTTTAGCTTCTGATTCTCATTCTCCAACATATCTACCCTAAATTGGAGGTTATGCAACTATTTATCATCCTCCTTGGCAATTATGATTTGGTTCAATCTAATGTTCTCCTACTAAAAAAACATGACCTTTCCTTTAAAGTCTATAAGTTCCCTCATGAGCCAACACATGATGGACTTTTGCAGGTCTAATTCCTCAACAATATTGTCTACATTTTCCTTGCCTTTTAGGGAACTAACAAGATTGTTAAAATTCTCATTAAGTTCTTGATGTTG
The DNA here is from genome assembly GCA_037957365.1 of Torreya grandis. Taxonomy (NCBI): domain Eukaryota; kingdom Viridiplantae; phylum Streptophyta; class Pinopsida; order Cupressales; family Taxaceae; genus Torreya; species Torreya grandis. The sequence goes on along the minus strand of JARHVA010000295.1, from coordinate 3,625,367 downwards.
CTTACTAGAGGGAGGCTTACCTTTGTCCTTAGAATCATCTCTAGAATTTCCTTTCCCAGCTTCAAGAGACATTGGATGAGAAAACATATAACCTAGTTCCTCTTTATTAAAATCATCTCAAGGCTCAACCCTATCATCTTCAACTAAAGTGGAGTCTCCTATAGATTGACCTATTTTACCCCACTTGCCCTATGTGTCCACAGAGATTATGGTCACACTCCTAAGATGTTTTTGATATTGTCTTACATCTTAGTGGGTTTCACCTTAGCAAATTTAGATGCTTTATCTGTTGGGCTCTTGGAATAAATGACCTTTATATTCTTACTAGTGCTTCTAGGGTATTTAATCCACACCTTCTTAATATTCCTAATATCCACCGGTTTGTCCTCCATAGTTTTCTTATAAGACTGAGAGATATCTGGAATGATCCGATTCATACCCTTGAAGTACTTATGTATTATATAAATCACCCCTTCATTTCTGGGAGCTAGGTATTTTCCATTCTTGTACTTCAAGATAAGATACTTCAAGCGAATGAAGGATGAAGGGAGGTTGAACGAAATGTTGTGTTTAAAATAATTCAAAAACATGAACAAGGGCCATCTAACAATGTGAAACCTACCTTTGAGAGTGATATATTGCATCTGATGAAAGACAACCTCTCCATATGGCCTGAGCAGTGATTCATGATCGAAACCATTATGTATCAATTCTAAAGTTTCCCCTTGCTCCAAAAATACAACCTTTTGTCTTTTATAACATCTGACAGATTTGAAGATTTTTATTTTCTCGATACCCAAACTTGTTATATGTGCAATCAACTCCTCCATGATTTCTATAATGACTCTATTAGTATTAATTGTTCTATCTTTCTAAGCATTTAAAAAAAGAGTCAATAAATGCCTGTCATGATCTTCTATTTTTTCCATGAAACCTACAAATCCCCCAACTTATAGTACCTCCTAAATTCTCGCATTAATCTTTACTTTTTGTGGTAATTTAGGTTCAATTCTATTTGGTAATCCCATTATGATCCTAAAAATTCCAGCACAGAGGCGAAAGAGTCTTTCCCAAATCTAAAAAGTAGTCTTCCCAACACAACCCAGAGTTGTCTTTTTTATGCTTTTAGTATTAGAGCAATCTAATAGATGTACCATCAAGTCTAAAAGCTTCTCAAAAATCTCGAAAAAGGATAACTAAACCATTAAAATGCATTGAAAAAACTTAATACTAAGTTCCCAATATCTCTTCCCCCTAGGATTTAAAGGGTTCCCCAATTCCTCATATGTAATGTTCATTCGGTAAATCTTCACTTTTTATTTTTTTGAACAAGGTCCCTAGGAAGCTCTTTAGAGTCCATCCAAGAAGTTTTCCCCAATGAGGCCACACCCTTATTTGTGAACCAATTTGCAATAGTGTTTCCCTCACGATATATGTTTTAAATAAAGACTTGATTCAAGGAGTCTAGAATGGATATTGCTTCCCCTATTACTTGTTTAATGGACCAACTAGTGACATTTTTCCTGGTAAAACAATTCAATATATTAAGATAATATCCATTTATTATGGGTTTTTGTACTCCCAATTGTTGCACCAATTTAAGCCCCCATAGGGCCGTAAGAGCTATAGCCCAGTGGTTAGAGTTAATTCCCATATCTCTAACATAAGCTACTACCAAGTTTCCTTGATGATCTCTTAGGACACCACCTCCTCCAAATGGTCTTGGATTCCCTTTCAAAGTTCCATCAACGTTGAGCTCTAACCATACTAAAGGAGGGGGTTTTCATTTAGTGATTTTTCTAATCTCATCTTTAGGATCAGACTTATCCATCCCAGAGGTGTCAATTTACCAGTTAAGAGCAAGAATTTGTTCAAATGGGAGGAGACTTTTACCTTTTATATTAGGCTTAATGTTGTAGTTCTCTAGAATGTTTTCAAATATCTTTTTGGAAATTAATTTATTGTTACATTTCTTTTCTCTGAATGTCCTATTGTTGTGCTCTCCCCAAACACCCCAAATGGTATAGGGCAAAGAAATTTTACATATTTTCTTGAGAATGGCATTTTGAAAAGGGCACTCCCATGACTTCTATACTTCCAACAATGATCCTACTTGTACTCAGCATACATCAAATTTAATAAGAAAATAGCTCCAAATTTATGGTGAGTATGTGCATTCCACGAGTAGATGGGGTACAAATTCATTGTCCTTTTCACAAAAGACACATCTATCAGTTAAAACACACACTCTTCTTCTTAAATTATCCATGGTAAGTATTTTGTTCTGAACTGCAACCCAAAGAAAGAAATTTGTTTTAGGTATAAGCTATTTGTCTCATAAAATCTCCCAATTGTAGATGCCAACATGATTTTGTTCAAGAAGATCATACCCCAATTTAACTTTATAATGACCATTGAAAGACTCCTTCCATACAAGCTAATTTTCTCTATTAATGCAAGGTATATAAACATTTCTCAACAAGTTGTTCAAATTAGATAAACTCAAAGAATCCTCATGGTTAATGTTATCTAAACTCAATATTTTTTAGAATTTGGTGCCTTCCACCACCAACCAATAATACTTAACTTTATACCCATACTTGTTATGAGTATTCTCTTGTAAATGCTGCCATATCTCATTTTGACTTAGAGGATGATCAAAGACCCACAAGTCTTTCCATAAATCAACCTTGTGATCATTTCCAATCTGCCATTGAGAACTAGTGTAAATCAATTCCTTATTGGAAATCAAAAAATTCTAGAAATGGGAGCATCAATAAATTGATCTTGTATAAGAATGTTCAATGGATCATGGCCCTTTAAGTACTTGAAAGAAAGAATTTTAGCCTAGACAGTATTTATCTTGATAAATCTCCAAATAAACTTTGAAATAATCACTTTGTTCATCATCTGCAAGTTCCTTGGGCCAAGACCACCATTTTTTTTGATACAAATTGAATGAATTATTATTAAATTATTTCCCTCATTAATTCCTCTTAGCCTACCAAAAATAAAAATAAGATGCAGTCCCCTAGTTTATTTAATTAAAAAAATGGGACATTACAGTTTACCCTTTACATAATTGTTTGTTCTCAAGCAATTGCAAGCTGGGATGCTCAAGAATCTTGGTACTTAAACCAAAAGAGACATAATTATGAAAAATTGAAACCAATCTTTCTAAATCATGCCAACCAAGCCTTTCACAAAAAGGAGTAACCATGGAAGAAAATATGCTAACACTTTTTTGTAGATCTTGGATCATGCCTATTGGTACTTTGAAAACTTCACAAACATCAATGAGTGGTACTTTTTTCACTAATTTTACCAACATGAGTGTTACATAAAAGCACTAACATACACGTAGTATCTGTTCTGTTGAGGGTGCACTATAATTGTTTTTCCTACTTGTAGGTGATTGATAATTACTATCACAAGGGATTTTTCCATTTCTATAAGATTTACCATGTTGCAAAATAGGATCCCCATGTGCCATGCACATTAAAAAAAACTCCATAATCCCAAATCTATTTCTAATAGCCTAATCCAAAAGATACAATTCCATGAATCTCTAATAGTATAGTTCTCAATCTAACTCTATCTCAACATTGATAAGGGTTATCTCATACAATGAAATGGAAATTGAGGCAATAACAAACCCTTCTCTTACTCTAACAAGATCTCTAAGGACAACCATTGATCCTTTAGGACTTAGGGAGCTTCCAAATGCTTCACATCCCAATGGTGTTGTAGAAAACACTTGAGAATGTTGATCCCATTCTAAAAAAATTACATGGCATAGCCAATAAAGCGATTCATGTTCTAACTTTACCGCCACTACAAATGGATGTGTTGAGTATATTAATGTGCACCTAACATAGCGGTGAACATCATTTATTATTTAGACAATACCAACAGTTGTGGATTTTAAAATATCTCATTCCATTCCATTTATATCATCTTCAAGGCAAGATTGTAGTGAAGCGTAGCCTTCATTCAACATATTTGTAATTATTTTAACTTCTTCAGTACTTCAATTTAGTATACTTTCACCCTTTGCATTTATTCTTTCCTGAAATGTCCTGTCTATGGATTCTCATCCAATTCTAGGCTGCCAACAAATCACCCTCCTTGTTGGTAAATTGACACCAACAACTAAAGTATATGTAGTTGTTAAGACCTTCACAATCCCTTGTCTGTAACATGCCTCAATTAAATCTTGCTCTTCAACTATAAGGCCTACATGATGATAAGCCATTCCAGATGGGATAGTTTTAGCTAATGTATGGTCCAACCCTGCAGGACACTTACATAACTCTTCAATAATAGTTAATACATCCTTGTGTTGAAAAATTGTCCCTAATTTATCACAGGAAAACTCTTTAATGAATTTTTTAACATGCTTTTTAGTTGTTTCACACCATTTATGTCTAGAAAAAAACACAAGCACAAAATGCCTTAATTGAACAACCTCATCACATAACTCAATAACATGGTCTAGGTCTTTCCCACCAAGATCAAAACTCTTGTGAATTGTACATGCCACTTCTAGTGTATTATTATAAATTACATTCCTAACCTTTATGAACTCATCTAGAGGAATTGTCCAGAAACCAGTCTCACATAGGGCAACCTAAAGCTAACTAGCTATTCTAGCAACAACTGCTACATTTTCCATTGTATTACTCATAATAACTACTTGCATTCTAAGATTAGAATCAGTTTTCCCATTATTATTTATAGGAATTTCAATGTTAGAGAACCATAATAATAAAATAGGAAATTTTTTACCACTACCATTTCCAAAAACAACAATGGAGCCTTCACAACTTGTTCCTTCCTTACAAATTTTCATTCTCATGTGCCATCCTCTATCAAGTGATCATCCTAGGTACAAGTTATGAAATAATATGCTTTGCTCAACCCAAGTATTATAAATTTTTTACTCATTCAAATATTTGGAATTATGTTTGTGTTTAACCTCTATTTGAAAACACTTGTATTAGCAAAAGCATGTGTATTTCCCTTGATAGAATTAGGCCTCAAATAAAAATAATAAAAAGTGCCCTAATCAAACTTAAATATATCATTCACTACCATGACATTCTACTTAAGTTTACCAACGATCCTAGGTAATGAATAAAAACTAAGATCCCACTCCTTTATTAATAGCCAATTCTATTTTTGAGTAATTGGATCTATATGCCCTTCACTACAAGTTGCATCTTTTACCTTTTTCTCATTTTTAGAGTACTTTCCATGATGACAAAAATATTGAAAGGACATAATGTAAATTGAATCTATGTTATTATTGTCTCTTTAATTTTTTTAATCGTACTCATAGAAATGAATGAGATGCTTACATTTTTGTTTTTGGATGAGGTTAAGTAAGTTAACCCTTTCTAATACTAGATGGATAGTAGGATCAATCATTCTAACTTGCAAACCCAGAGCTATGTGCTTTGTATTGGTAGTGTTTTCTTCATCAAATGTGCATTTATTTATCTCCTCAATTTGAGCACTTTTCAAACTTAGGGTTAGATTTTTGATGTCTACTTCATATAAGGGATTTATGTACTCTTTACTTAGAGTGGTGACTTTTACCATTTCTACTTCTTGGAAAGGATTTATTATAACATAATATAAAAGATTTAGGTATTCCTTGCTAAAAGTGGTGATATTTACCTATCCCTGTTCATCCTTTCTCACATTAAATTTCATATGTTCCACTTACATGGTGAATTCCTATTGCTTTTGTTCAATGACCTCCATTCGAGCAATTTCTCATGACTTGACTTCCAGATTTTCTTCTCTTTATATCAACTCCTTCATTCCTATATCTTCTTCTTAAGGTTCTAATGTATCCAACACTTTGCCTAGTTCTATGGTTTTCTTTTCAGGCTCTTTTGAGTCTTCATATAATAACACAACCTCATAGTGCACTTGTCTACTTCTTGTCTTCATAAATTTCATGAAGTCTGAAAAAGACATTTCTTTCTGAATCTTTACTGTAAGAGCTCTATATTCAACATAACTGATAATAACATCATCCACCATAGTTATTTCCTTTAGAAATAACACCATGATTCATAGGTTGGTAGAATCATGTAATAATGTTAACTTCCCTATAGGCTGGCAAGATCTGGCTTTGATAATACTTAAATATCCCTTTCAAGAAAAGTACTAAATTTTGAAATTATAATCAAAACTAGAAATTCATAAAACATAGATGATAACACAGTCTAAATTGATAACCATAAATTTAATTTGAGCTTTTGTCAATTTTGGAAAAGTAAAACAACATTAAAAGGTCAAAATACCAATTATTTATTAATTTTTCCACAAACCCAACTTGAAACCACATGAAAAATCTTAAGAACTATTTTTTTCCTTGAAAACCTAGCTGTATATGTACCTAAATAGTATGATAAGCTATGGGAGGGTATGACATCCCATAAAATTCATAATTAGCTCAAAAAAATCAATGCTTAGGTATGATAGGCCCTAAAAAGTCAACACCTAGTTTTATAAGGTAAGTATAACTATCAAAACTTAGGTATGATGGTCAAAACATAGGTATAATGGTATGGCCAAGCCCTAGATGTAGCAAAAATATGACACCTAAATGCTATGTGCCATGATTTACCTTGAAAGTGTGACACCCAACCCTTGAGCAATAAAAAAGCCATTTTTTGTGCTTTGAAACCCTTCTAGTAAATTCTAAAACTTGTTACTCCCCTTCAATCAACATAAATCTAAAAATATTATTTATCTATGTGATTGTAATCCTGGATGGAGTCACCTCTGAAGGTTGGAGGGTTTTATCCTTAAACCTAGTTGTAATGGAGGGTTTTCATCCTCAAAATCAAAAGTTCAAAGAAATTTGATTTTGATCATGAATAATGAAAAGTAAATAATAAATAATCAATAATGAATTACTTTTGCCCCACTTTTCCTTTTATTGCATTCACTTTCCAAATTTTAGCATGACCCTAAAAGCTTTTAAAACACTTTTAGGCAATTATTACCTTTTTGGCCTTTTAATAAATATTTACTTTTTGGTCATGTAATTAATATAGCTTTTTTGGCCCCTTTTAATAATAATACACTTAAGTGTCATTTTTCCATGTTATAACATAAAGTAACTTTGGAAAAATTAAACGAATTATTATTAAATTATTTACCTCATTATTTCCCCTTAGCCTACAATAAATAAAAATAGGCTTCAGTTCCCTGATTTATTTAATTTGAAAAAGGGGACATTACAGTACATACATCACTTTGCATATTTATCCATGTATATTGGGGGCATGTTTGTTAACATGTCATCAACACTTGTTCAAAATTTCAAATTGGCCAAAGCACATAGTTATATGATTTAGATACATATTTGTGGTAGAATTCTATACATTAGTACCATTGTTATACATAATTTTAGCATGCAACATATCTAAGGTGCATATGCCATGCATTATACACCCAATATTAAAAAATCTAAATTGGTTTCAGATTTCAAACACTTTTAGGAACTGTCACCACCCACTAGGTTACATTTTTATGAACTATATTCAGTTAATTTATTGTAAAAGTTGATTCACTTTTTGGTATGGTTGAGGTGATAAAATCACTCAATCTTGCCAAGTGTACATGTTGGACTTCATTGTATCATCTAGTCTCACCAGTTTATGATGTGATTTGACTTGGTTTACTCACACTCGCTAGGTTGTAAGTATGATTGTGTTGTATGGTTGAGCTAGTCTCAATTGTTAGGTGTCAATTCATATTTTCTCTAAGTTTGGGGACATGTGCCCTCTCTCTCTCTCTCACACACACACACACATATGCACATTAGATATATGGAATTTATAGATTTATATATTTGTCCTAATTTTAGTTTCAATGATTTACAATGATACAACTTTCAAATGAAATTACCAAAAGGCAAGACAATTGCATCGATGCACATGTGTACTCCTTAACCTTGTTCTCTTTTAATTTCAATCATTTTAATACTTTCAATTTTAGATTATATGCACTAATTATATTCTATAACATGTTATTGGTTACATGTCAGTCACTAATAAAACACTCAAGTTGGATTCAAATAAAGATAATGTTTGTTATACACACTCAAGTATGCATTTATTTCTTATAAACTAGTAATTTCATTACTCGATTAAAGGGGGGAAATGTATATGATATTTATAAATTATATAGAACTTCAGTCTTGTACACTTGGTAAACTTAGACCTTGGTTATTCCTCTTAGTTCTAGACCTTTTTTGCTCCCACAACTCTCACATCTATTCTCTCTTGGGTTCTTGGCCTATTTCTTAGTCTGACCAATATTATGTTGATGATCCAAGCCTGTTATCTTACCTAGAATGCTTAAAAACTACTTATCTTCCACTTCTACAAGTTTTGAGCCTATACCTATTTTCCTTCTCCCTAGACACTTGTATCTAATGCATACACCTGCATCGATGTAGGTGTCCTACTTCAATGTAAGTGTCCAGTGCCCTAAAGTTATCTAATTTTCAAATTAAATGTATATTAATGGTCCACCTAAGTGCTATTATGTGAGCTATTGTCTAAAGGGATTGATATACATACAAGATCAACCCTCATTCATTCCTCACCTAGAAAATACCAAGGCAACTTACTAAAAACATTAAATTAAACACTTAATTAAGAAAAGCTTTCCTATTTTATACTATTCTTATATCAGTCATAGGAAAAATACATACATAGGTATAAAGTATTGAAGGAGTAGCCCAAGAGCCTGATTTGCCAAGTTATAAGCTAGGTCATTATTGTACTTGATTTCCACAAATTGCACAATTCACACACAAGCCAACACGTAGGGAAGAACTACATAAGTCTTAGGTCCTCTTTAGAGTAATGGTTATGTAAGTAGTGCTCTTTGATAGGGGGTCTTTAGGGCATCTCGACACCTTATGCCCATTAATCCATTTTTCCCACAACCACTATGAATATGAAGAACTAGGGTTTAATCATTTGACAAGGAATGATAGTCCATGACTCATATTTGAATACACCAAAGTGAAGGCAATGAAAAACCTAGAAGTATATAGGTGGTCACATCCTATTTTAATAGCTATTTTGTATAGGATACCTACGTCTGACCTAGATACTAACATCGATGCAACTATCCTTGGCAGATACAAGCATCTGTAGTTACAAAGGCACTTAATCTAGAATTTGATGATTATTCCAGAATATTCTTCCAAACTACTTTCTACCTATTCTAGATCTAAATCTATATTAGCATCAGAACTAACTAACTTATTTATTTGTCATTGCCATATCGAACATAGTTTTACTTTTCATTTTTAGCATATTTTAGTATAATAAATTCAATATATGTTTTATTTGAGTTTTACAATTTATTGACCTGCTATAGATCCATTTATTACCATTGTGCTTATTCATTTATATATTATTAAACCTATCTATCCCAATAAGATCCACACACAAAAATTTAGGGTTAAACACAAACATATTGAGTACATCTAATACCAGGTTTACTATCAAACCAAGTTACAAGGTAAAACCTCTTGAACCTAAAAAGGAAACAACTACCATGGTTAATGTGGTGTCATAAAAACCTGATCAACTTGTCTTATCTAATACACCAAGGAGACAATTTACATGCTTACCTGAGTCTCTAGCTTCATTTCTTCTGAAGCTTGTAACTGTCACCTCATATATCCCTCTCATCTTATAGAGGCTGATATGAGTTGACCTCTACCCAAATGATATGATGCAAATATTTATTGTCACTATCATGAAGGCCCTAGGCATTCTACGAACATATGTTTTTCCTTGAAACATAAGATACAAGACCTCATTGATGAACAAAAGATTATATTTGATGATCCTCTAAAGGAATCAGGTTCATGACTTGGTGATCACCAAAAACAAAATATTTGATAATCCTTTACAAGATCATTCTAAGAAGGATTCAGAAGTACAAATGGCATATAATGCACATCCTCCTCCATCACATTATGGTCATCAATTTGATCTATGTGCAACCCTTGCATAATATAACTCATTACTCATTTGCTCTACTGCACATAGCTCACACCTCTCACCCAATTATGTGTATTCCTTTGTACAAAGCTTGTTTTCAACCATTTACACTGGTACTATGCCAGTTCATAGACTTCTATGCACCAATCTCCATAGATCATAACCTATGCATTGCACAACTTATATTTATGTGCTAATTCCTATGCCCACTCACTAATTTATGCACACTTTGTGCCTCACAGTTCTATGTCAAGTCTTGAGCTTGCTCACTAACAACAATACAACATATTGCCCATGTACCTCATACTCCTACACCAAGTCCTGCACCTACATGCATCACTAACTTCTATTCTTGCCATGCCTCATAATTTTACTCACCTCAATTCCATCCACTCATAGACACATTGACCCATCCACATGCTCTAAGTTATCCAACTACCATTATTGCCAAAATAAGATCCCATATTTAAATTCAAGCGATTGATAACCTAGACATTAACTGTTCTAACCATTGCCAACTACCACCTCTGACAAGATCAACATGCCATAAATATCCTCCTCAATAAATAAATAATAGTTATGACTGATCTTGTATTCTTATGCTATATATATAACATACACATCTAGTTTGAGATGCACATAGACATATACAAATGCCATATCAATGACATTACACACAGTCATAACATTGTTAGCTTGATTTGTGCATCTAATCGATGTACACACACTATTGACATTGTACTATGTATTATTTTCCCTATTCTCCATTAATGAATAAAAGTTGAGTTTTTTGCAAGTTAAGACTTTCACTTTATTGACTGTGTTTTTTATTCTGCCTAAATATTGCACTATGCATTCACTCTACATAGCAATAGCTTGATTTTCCCCTGCACACCTCGATCCTATGCCCCATGGTGTGGGTCACCATTAGATGGATTATTGGTACTTATACATAATATACTCTCCTATACCTTTTATTACTTTTGAAGATAGTGATATTATAGTTGATGACTCTAATCTTCATTCCTTATTCATTCGAGCATACCTTGATCACCAGCCTTTACACAATGTTATGATTGATAATGGTTCTAACAAGAATGTTTGCACCATAAATTTACTTACATATTTTGGTTATACACAATGATTTACATCCTTTAAAATAATCAGTTAGAGCATTTAATGGGACATCAGAACATGTTATTGGTGAGATAGACTTACCTTTATAGGTGGGTCCAACATATGTGGTTACTAAATTTTTAGTTATACCATACACATGAGTCTTTGATATGTTATTGGGATGACCTTGGATATATACTTTCTACGTAGTACCTTCTACAATGCATGGGTGTGTTGAATACATTCATGCCAATAGGGTAGTTGCAGTTTTTGGTATTCTATACGAGCATCTCCTTGAACAAGAGAAGTTTATACCCAAAGAATTAATTATCAAATTTATTAAGTTTAATCCTCCATTAAAGGGTAAGAAATAGGAAATCCCCTTTCCTAGGTGGCCAATACTTGAGAGACCATTGCATTAAGGACACATAGTGGATTCACTAGAATCTTCATATATGATGTACCATATTCAAATATCCAGAGCACCTGAGCATGTTCTTATTACTGTTATTCCAAAGAAACCACATAACATTCAAATATAGGTTCCATGAAACAACATTAATTTTGTTGTTTCTTTGTGACTACATAGTCCTTCTAGACATATACAGAGCAATATAGGTCTTACATTGCTAGATATTACACTTATACATGGTCCTTGATAGTACCACTAGTTTATTACACCAGGTTCCTATGGGGAGATACTTATGTGCATCCATAGGATGAGACAATAAGATAGTTATTTCTTTGCAAATATTCTAAAAAAAACCAAAAAAATAAAAAAAAACATCAAAAATTGAAAAATATTAATGACATTTACATGTTTTATTAGCTCCTTGACATCTATGTCATTGGTTCCATGTTGGTAGTTGGTATATTATTACTTTCTATATACACATGTTTTACACATCATTTAAGTGATAAAAACATACATAGATACATGATCTATTCCTATATGGATGTTGGGCCTTCCTTATACTCATGTTATATAGACATTAGGGGAATCCGATTATTTGATCTTGATATACACACAAGTTATATGGTTTGAGATTATGTAATTACACGTGTGTTTATCCATTCTTATATCTTTCATAGTGTACTTGATATGCTATGTACTTGATGTTTTTTACTAACACATATATCTAGGGACTAGTATGCTATGTTTATGCTTTACCTTTATGTACTTCCTTGAGTGTCTTGTCTTTCTTGTTAAGCATTTGAATATGTTCCATTGTTTATGGCACCCATGCCTTTGATTGCTTACTTTAACATTTGAATGTGTCATTTCTTGTTGTATGGACACTTGAATATGTCATTCCTTGCTTTGTGGTCATTTGACTAGGTCATGTCCCTTCAATTGTGCATCATTTGAACATGCCCCTTGTTTGAGGTCTCCTTAGACCATTGTATTTTGATTTGCTTTTGAGTGATCTTATTTATGTACTTAATTACTTCTTGAGCTTGTACTATTACTATTTATATGTTTCCATGATTCACATCATGTATCTTAAAAATTGATGTGATCGCATACTATGTGCCTCAATGATATATCTACCTAGACATGTCTCTCATATATGTTACATGGTCCATACATAGATTATATGATTATCTTATGCTTTTGAGGTAATCCAACTACAATTTTATACTTCACCTTAACTCAAAAGGGGAGGTATATTAATGGGGGCATGTCATAGAGACACGTCTTTCACATTTTTCCCAATTCACTTATTTAGATATATAGTGGGGGCATGTTACAAAAACATGCTTTCCACATTTGGCACAATTCAAATATTTAAATATATATTGGGGGCATGTTATGGAAACATGTTCTTCACACTTATGCCAACTCTTAGTTTCAAATAGCAATGGGGGCATGCTTTGAAAACATGCTTTCCATTCTTAAATAGTTGTAAATTGGTCAAATTGCATAGTTATATGATTCAAATACACATTTATGGCAAAATTATATACATTGGTACCATTTTTATACCCAAATTTTAACATGAGACATATATAGGGTTCATATTCTATGCAAATAACACCTAAATTACAAAATCAAAATCAGTTTTAGATTTTAAAATACTTCTATGGAATTTAGCTCACCAAGTTAGATTGTTATAGACTGTTATTGAGCCAATCTATTGCAGTAGTTAATTCACTTTTGGTATAGTTGAGGTGATAAAATTTGTCAATATTACCAAGTTTATAGGTTTCACTTAATTATATAATTTAACCTCACCATATTTATAGTGTGGGTTGACTTGGATCAACTCACACTCCCCAGATTAGAAGTATAATTGGGTTTCATGGTTGAGCTAATCCTAACTATTGAGTGACAACTTACTCTTTCTCCAAGGTTGGGGAATGTTTTTACTTTAACCTTTGTATATAAAGTTATAGATTTACATTTATCCTAATCTTAGTTTAAATAGTTCATAATGATACATCTTTTCAAATCAAGTTACCAAAAGGCAAAGCGGTTGCATCAATACACATGTTGATTTAATTTTTTAGGGTTATGGAGTTTAAGCCCTAGGTTGTTAAATAGTTTGAGTATAATAAATAAGGGTAGAAATATGAAATAGATATAACCATTGATTTTTAATATAATTGACCTATTTTGACCTTTCTAAAACTAGCAATAAATTATGTAAATAAGTACTTAGCTATAAATTGACTAAGATGGGAGATATGGATACTACAAACTAGGATAGTAGCTTATCTAAGAATTGCAAACAAGATATAGGTGTTAAAACCCTTCCTAGATAGTAGCACCCTAATTAGATAGTAGGGCCAATGGCACTAGTGAACTTTGTGTAGAACTATTTCGAGCTTCTAAGTGCACTTGTGTTTGAGTCTACCAAGCTTATTCTTATGCACATGAGTTTTGATTCCCTATCAATGACCTGTTTTGACTAATTTTGTATACAAACCCTAAACATCCATGTTGCTAGGTGTATACACCCTAAATTGGTCAAGCAACCACACATATCATGTCTTTTCAAAGTCCTTTCATAGGAGACTTTGACTAGAGAATATGAGCTTTATTCACATTTAGCCATGTCTTTTGTTTTATTCATTTTGGTCGTATTTCATACTTGAGTCACCTTTTTGCCTATTCCTATTTATCCATAACGTTCCAAACCTAACCCCAGGTTAGCCAGACTACTCTTTCCATGATAAATCCATCCCCCCAGGCCCCGTCAACTCAAGACAAAAATGCCACACTTAGATTACAACGTCGGTGCCACTCTTATATGCTTTCGATGCTCCTATCTAAGGTCATTTTGAGCTCCAATAGTTAGTTTCCTCTGCTTAATGAGTTTTTCCCCCTTTCTTATCTTCATCCTTAAGTTTCCCAATGTTGGCCCAATGCAAACAAAATCTTGAAAATTTGAAATAATGAGTCTCTAATATAAAGGAATTCACAAGACATTTTATATCTACCACTTACTACTTTAGCACATTACATAATTAAAATCAATCAATAGTATAGGTCAATATTCTACATCACACATAGACTTGCATGCTTGATCAAGGAACGTCCTAGGCAAAAGTCATTCTTGCATATATCGTGTACATTAATTATGTATGTTCCCTAAGGGAGAACTACATTTAATCTAAGACCCTAGCTTGAGGGTTAATGTAGGTAATAATAAAGATAATAGGGGTTCTAGATCATGCAATCATTCTTCTCTTAACCTAGTTTTTCCTCCTTTTGCTTTTGATGCATTTGTTGTTTACATGTGTGTAGATAGATATAGGGTTTGGAGATTGAAGCATACATATAATGAGCTCTATTGACTTTCAGCCTTTGAAATTTTATACACAGGCTCACATTGAGGCAATGAATAAAACCCAAAAAACCTAGATCTCTTAGACAACAACAACAAAGGTGGACTACAATACCGGTGCCACTTTTATCCACTTTCAGTGCTCTTGTCCAATCATAAAATGAAGGCTAGATCTAGATTCACAATAGTGTCCCAATCCTACACCTCAATTTCTAGCCCTTGAATCATTCATTTTGGTTTATTTTCAGATAAGTTCATTTCTCTTCTTCATGTAAATTATTAGATAAAAAAATATATTTTGCCATATTAAACTAGATTTTTCTCCTTACTCTAGACCCTTTATTGTTTAGGAACTAAACACTAGATTCCCAAAAATAATAAAACATTTGGTGAACCTGACTTACTTCAAACAAATCTATAACCATAGGTACCCTTAAGTTTTTTCCTTCATATTTTGTGCAAAAATTTAATTTCAAATTTTAGATTTTTGTATACATTTTTGTGAATTTATTATATTCAAAACTATTTTTATAATTTAAATTATTGGCATAATTTTCAAAAATTCTAATACCCTAGATCAAAACCCTAGATTTCCAAACTAGGTCCTCAAACCCTAAGCCTTGTAAATTTTAGAAAAATATTTAGGAATTTTTGTTTACTTTGTCAAAAAGAATTTCAAAATTTAAATATTAATAGTTTTCTTGTGCAAAAATTTAATTTCAAATCTCTAATTTTTGTATTAATTTTTGTGCATTTATTCTATTCAAATTTATTTTTAGAATTTAAATTATTGGCATAATTCTTAAAAATTCTAAAACCTTAGCTCAAAACCCTAGATTTCTAAACTAGGTCCTCAAACCCCAAGTTTTCCTCCCTTACAATTTTTAGAAAAATAGTTTGAAATTTTTGCAAATTGTTTACTTTGCCAAACATAATTTCAAAATCTCTATGTTAGTAGTTATTTTTGCATTCATTTGCTTGATAGTACTTTTACACACTCTCTTTGGTGAAAGAAACAAAATGGCCACTAAGGCACTTCTTCTCTCTCATCCCATAGATCAATTTCTAATTTTTTCTCATAATTATGACAATGAATAGACAAATTTGCAAAATTGCACGTTAACTAAAAATGTGGAAAATGATTTTATTCATAATGAAGATAATTACTATTATTGTAATGAGGAATATGATGATATACGTGATAGTGATAGTGAAGTACAAGTAGATGTATCTTCTTCTATCAAACCTATCTCTTTTATTCGCTTTTCTAAAGAAAATAATTTTGATAAATGGGAAAGATAATTTTCACCTCATTCTCCTATGCACAATGCACCAAATGAACAAATCAGTCATGCACTTCTAAGTGAACCTCTAATTTGTGATAATTTGCTTCCATGTGAACCTAATCTCTCTCTCTATCTCTTTTGCCACTTCTATGTTCAAATTACAACAATATAAACATAATAGAATCAAATTACCACTACATAATTCAAATGATACATCTCATGTTCCTAACTCTACCGTGCCCAAAGAAGATCTAAATGATAAATCTCTTTCTCTTACTTCTCATGAAAATAATACATGTACTCCATCCATGGATAACATAGATGCACATGACATTCCAATTTCAAATAATACTTTATTACATATTAGAAAATAATTAAATTCTTCTCTCACACCTTTCCTTAGTTACACTGAAAGTGATAGTGAATATGATAGTGAACATGAAAATGAATATGAAAATGAGAGTGATTATGAACAATATTCCAAAGATGATAATGCATGGAACAATGATGATTATTATGCACATAGTGAAGAATAAAATGCATCTCATGTTTCTAACTCTTCTCTCACTCCTCCTCTCAAACATAATACACTTCCAAATGTTGTTTCTACTTCTATGCATGATTCTATTTCAAATAATGCACATGTTCATGCTAATAACACATATTCTACTCAATTAGAATGTGATACACTAAAACATAAAGATACCAATGAATTTCCCAAGCCACCTCTCACTATAGTAGAACCCAGTTCTCACTCTGCACCTAAAGAGAATGGTATCCCACATCCCTCTAGTAAGGTCCAAGTTACCATTACTCTTATGGTTCAAGTGAGCACACCTCCTCTTTATGATCCAATTGATAAATGTATAATTCCCATGGCTAAAATCAACAATCAAATTTAATGATTAAATGAACCACTTCAAGATATTAATATACCATTCCAAGAGATTATATCTTTAATGCATGTAGTTGGATAATTACAACACTAAGTACATCTGCTTACCTTGGAAAACAAGGCTTATAAGTCTTGGATGGATACCAATGATTTACATGGTAACCCACTTCTGAATACATTCATAAAAGCTTCATTGCCTAAGCATTCCCAAATACCATCATTGCCTTAATTTGATGGAACTAGAGATCCATTTGTACACCTTCAGGGCTTTCAGAAGGCTTTGACATCTCATGCAAGTCCTTTGATTCTACTAAAATTATTCTAGTAGACATTAGCAGGGGACGCACATAATTGGTTCTTTCATCTACTACCCATTATATCTTTGCACACATATGATGACTTAGAGGAGGCATTTCTCAGACATTACATAGAAAACATGGGCCCTCATTTCACATATGAGAAACTTGTAACTTTACATTAAAATACTTCAGAGCCAGTTAGTTATTATATCTTATGATTAAAGAATCACATGTTAAAATTGATATATAGACCAACAGATTTATAGATTCAACATATATTTATTAAGGGGCTTCACCAACCTCTCCTTGAGCATCTACTATATCTGACAGAGTCTTCTTTCAGGCACTTATGCTATATAATTCTAGCTTTGAAAAAGAAATTGGGATTGACTGAGGTAGATTCAGTTGATCGTATTACTCTAGATTTCACAATAGTATTTACATCTCCTAGCATCCAGCATCCACCATGTACTAAACAAGATAGGAGACCGCAATCAGAAAAGCAACCAGTTAAGAACAAAGAGTTAGTTTCTAAAACACAACCTATAATATGCACTATAGAGAACAACAGTAAGGCACCACCACAGTTTAATTTAGAATGAGATATCCCATGTGTCATATTATCAACACTATTAGATAAGAGGTTAATCACATTGCCTTTTACTCATCGACGAGATCCACATCTCCTCTAAAAATAGCCTCATCGACCCTTTTGTAACTATCAATGTATCTGTGGACATAGAGATAATGATTATTATGCACTAAGAGATTGCATTAATAGATGTGTTGATAATGGCATCATAAAATTCACATAGGGGACACTAAGGTCTCCTCCACCATGAAACCATAGACCTCATTCATCCATGACTGAGTTGTCCCAGGATATTCCTTCACAAGAATCATCGATCACTCATCATGAGAGTATGTAAGTTCTAAGACAAAGCCCCATAGGAGATCTCCTATTCCACTTATTTACAAGGTTTGAAAACCTATACATCAAGAACAACCTACATATAACACTGTAGTCTGAGGAGTACATAGTGCAGTTTCATATACATATCCACCAGAGTCACAGACACTGTAGCAGAGTACTACTTGTAGACACCTAAATCTGGCCACCGATAATCTCTAACTAGGTTTTTGACCAATTTCCACCAAAAATGCACAATTTTGCCTAAAAACACTAAAACATGCTAAATAATGTGAAACTAACATATTCAAGTGCTGATTTTGGCCAGGGTATCCCTAAATGGGGCATTGCAATTTATGGGCCAACTAATTTTGGTCAGATCATTCTGAGTTAAAATGCCAATTTTGCACCTAGGTGCTCTAGATTGTTCTTTCCTATCAAATCTCTTGCACGAGATGCATGCCTTCATTATTTGTTGTTGGTAACATCCTAAATGGGAATACGGGTCTAATGCATCTAACAATGACTTTCAATTCCAATCCAATTAAATTTTGGACCAATAACAAGACATTCTGATCAATCTAAGTAATTTGTGCATAAAGTACTTAATCATGCTTAAGAGCTTATCAAACCAAATTAAATCCAAATCAAGAATTCCATGGAAAATTGTTGAAAACTTGTTTTTAGAAATAAATGTTGAATATCTACATCATCAGGTGACCTCAATTCTTAGGAAGACATCCTTAGGCCATAAATGCTACAAATATCAGGGTTCATGTCCTCCATGCCTCATCAATGCCTTCCATGATGCCCTCCATGCCTCTTAATTGCCCCTTATTCCAATGTCATGATGAGGATAATTATAAAATTAATTCCAAAAATTGAATTAATTCTCAACCACACATCTCAATCTCAGGATGGACGGTTCAGGTTGATTCTAGACATTCTAAAAATTTATAAATAAAGAGGCCATGAACATCATTTCAAAGCTATTTTGGTGAAAAATTATTATGCTCAAATATCTTCAAAGCTATTTTGGTGCAAAGTTATAATGCACAAATATCTTCAAGAGGCCATTGCAATTAGTGTTGCCATGCCAAATTAATTCCAAGCTAAGCCAAGCCAAAGCCACAAGGTGCCAAGGAGAAGAGGAGATAACCAAGCCTCCTTTGATGAGGACTTCATGAGCACAAGCTGAGCAAGCCACTATAACAAGCATTTTGGAGCATCCAAGGAAGGTAAAAGAAGGTTTCTTTTATATTTTAGTTGTGTTTTATTTATGTTTGTTAACTAAGCTCTCCCTAGTGTCTAGGCCTAGAGATGTTATGCTAGTTAGTGTGTTTCTTTCATCTTGTTTTTATTTTGGAACTAACACCATACTAATCATCCTCTCTTGAGTCAAATTCTTAGATCACATTATGGCATGCCCGATGGGACTAGAGACATCTCACACCTAAAGAAGATCATTTTGCAACTTTAAAATATTCATTTGGACCTTTAAAACTCTTCTAATTTGATTTTCTAACTTTATTTTTTTATTTTTATTTGCCACAATTTTACATAGTAACCGACATCGACAAGTGAGACTGACATCGGTTGCATATCTTAACCGACGTCGATTAGTGTGTAAAATTGACATCAATTTTATACCTGTCGTTGGTCATGTTGGTATAGCTGATGTCAATTGGATAACCGACATCAGTTAGAAAATGTCATTGTCATTGGTTATATAAACCAACGTCGGTCACTGTGTTTTTCTTAAAACACAGACCTGAGAGCTCTATTTCTAAAGTTTATTGTTTCAAAACAAAAAGAGCTTCAAGGCTAAAGGACATGCTAACATTTTTGCTGTAGGACCAAGCTTGACATTTGCTAAAAATATGTTTTTAATCACTTTTTGAATGTTTAAAAATCAGTTAGGAACTTTATTTTGGTGTTTAACAAAATAATTTAGATGTTTATGGTGAATGTTTTCAAAGTTTGCAATTAAGACCAAGGGGTCAAATGAACACCACCAAATCTTTTATTTGGGCTTAAAATTGAACACACTGTAAAATTTTGTTTGTAATAGTTGTTTAATTAGATTTTGTTTGGAAAAAAGAAGAATGTTGTTTGTATGCTCTTCTATTTGTCCCCTTTAGGGAACCCTTGGAATCAAAAATGCTATTCCTATTACAAGTAGCTTAGTCCAAGGCTTAGAAATAAAGTCATCTAAAGCACTCCCCAAAAACTTATTAAAGTTTGGGTGACCTTGAAAATGACCCTAAAGTCTTTCTATTTTCATGCTTTCTTTATTTTTATGCAAACTTGGCTTGCAAGGGGGACTTCATTACCTCCCATAAGTTTTTTAGGGAAGCTTTGACCTAGGGTTTCACCTCCCAGCATTGACTTTATTTGGCTCCTAATTGGAGTTGCACATAGGATGTAGTGGCACTTTGGACATCGCACTACACTGAGCGAACAACATGATGTAGTGGTTGTAAAAAGGACTAGACCTTTTTGCAATAAGCTAGGTGATACGAACCCAAAATCCATGCCTTTATTTTGTATTATTTGGCATGAAAATCATTATGTTATTGATTCCCCTAGATCATTTAGAAACTTATTAGATCTAAGACAAATCCTCACTTGCCATGGAAGTATTGTTGTTGCAAGGTGCACCTTAAGGTCCATGTCACAATACTGTCATTTGAGATAAGGGGGGTGTAAAAACCCTACTATATAATGCACATTTACTTTTGGATGAACACTTAAAATTCTCTCAAATGATGTATATTGATGGATTCTAATAATACTAAGCAACTTTGTCATTTTAAGATCTAAGAGCGGTTAATTAGTTTGTCTTGTCCTAGATTAGAGTCTTGTTTGAATTCAAAACTTGATGTAAACAAATAATCCAAACCAAACACATAGTCCAAATTTTCCTCTGAACAAAGAGGCATTATGTTGCCCATGTGATATCATCAATTTGCCTTGTTCAAAAGTTCATAAAAAGTTTGAGAGTCATATCATCCACTTTGGCATAGTTATGTTGCCCAATTGAGTCTAGACCTTTACCAAAGTTGTTTAAGTCCTTCACTTATAATCTAAATTTAAAATTTCACCTTTATAAGTTCATAGGGTTGATGTGTTAAGTGGGTTCACCATTTGCATTAAACTTGAGGGAACTTAAGTTTAATTTCCAATTTGGGTTGAAGGCCATTTAAGACTCATAATCATTGTCATCACTTGATAGACTTAAGCCATTTTGTGTTAAATAGGTACACTTTGAGTCTATGCACCACAATATTTTGAGTCAAGAAAAGTAGTGTTATGCTATCAAAATTATAGGAAGATGTCTTTACCTTAGAGAGTTTTTGAAACAAACATTTTTGTCACACCTTTTGGGTAGTATAGCATGGTTACACTGCCCAAAAATTTTTGAATATTGTTTCATAGACCCTCTTGTATAGAGTTCCAAAATTTTTCCTACATTTTTAGACGAATCTGAGTGTACTTTTGTAATATTTTATCTAAAATAGTTATATTATTCACTTTTGTCTAGCATGTTTGTCAAAAGAACCAAGTTTTATACCATTTTTTATGAAAAAATAAACTATTTCTAAAGTGCCTTTTGTTTCATACCTTATACCTAGTTGATCAAGTTCATGTCCAAGAATCAAATGCCTAATGTTTGTTATAAGTGTTTCAAATCTGCTAGATTAAAATTTTCATCTATTTCAAAGTCTAGCTTTTGATGTCATTTGGCCAAGAGTCCTAGCGTATGCCTTGTTTGAGCCTAGCTTTTGACGTCGCATTTGGCCAAAAGACCTAAGAAATTTTAAATTCTTAGATTAGATTGATTTGAAACATTTTGACCTTAGATTTTGGAATTTTGATTTTAATCCATTTACGTGCTTATATTTGTGTGAATAGTGAAATGTTAGATAATTTATGCTAGCTTGTTTCCTTGCAAAACTTTGCATAAACCTTTTGATCTTTTTGATGAATTTAGACCAAGTTAGAGCATCATCTATTTTAGACATTGTCCTTTTTAGAGTTTGTAGAACTCTTTGACCTTTTATCGTAAAATATTGACTATGGATCCCAACATGTATTCCTACACTCATGGTGGACTCATGTATAATCTGGGGATTAGCAATGTAGTTGCATAAGAAGAAATGGTATAAGACCCCTCTGTGGATAATATTTATTATGAGATGGATTCTTATCCTTCTGATAATACACAATCAAGGGCATAAAGCCAAGATTCATTGGCTAACTATCTGGTTAACACACCACCTTATTCATAACAAGACCAAGAATAAACTACACAATACCCAGCTACAATACCCATAGTGGACAAGTAGGTTCTTCAATAGTCATATTGTACTAATATGGCTTCCACGTATGATCCATTATTTTTTGAATGACATTTGTTAGAGAACAAATATGAGTTTTGCTTAGAGCCATAGAGGTAGGGGCCAAGTTTATAACAGACTTCCCCCATGAAAATTTACCAAGTCTAGTAAGAGTGCCCCACAATATCATTTACGATCAACAGGTTTCTTCTAGCAATCCTATGGCTCTAGTCCAAACAACTTTTCAAGAACTTAATATATCTAATCGAGGTAAAAATATCAAGGAAGATCACTTTAACCAAATGTAGATAGCATATCAAACCTACCTGAATCTAACACGTGATTTCAATTAGATGAACATGGTAATTAAGCCTATTATTGACCTAATTCTTTCAATAAGAGTATTGATAGAGTTAACTAGACAAGAGAATCTAAGTTCTGACCCATTTATACAAACTGCTTTGATAGATAAATTGATGTATATGCCCATTATTGAAGAAATGTCTTCGGTCTCTATACAAATTAGTGAACAATGTGCAAACAACATCTAGTCTTGATCAAAGTGGTATTAACACACAAACAATAAGCCAACAACATGTCCTTGTAGTTAATCCTATGTATAGGTCATCATACCAGGGAATATGAGTTTCTACACCCCAACCTCAACTGGCTACTTCCTCAAGTGTATAACCTATAGGATTAGGTAATCAAACAATGGCTAATGTCACACCTCAATGATAGAATGTGACTAACCCTACTCCTCCTCAATAGGTAACAAGTAATATTCCATGACAACAAGCATAATCTAGTGTATCAATGCAATAGAGGACAAATACATTGCTACCTCAATCAAGGGAAATAAATGTTCCACCTCACTAGGTAATGACAAACATACCTCTTTAATCACAGACTAATATGCCAATCCAAAACCTAGCAATGACAAGTCAACAATGTGCAAATATTGGTCAATGTCAGGTGCCAAATATATAACTTGCTTTTACTTCTTCATAGGTATTCATGCAATAAGGAGGTCCCCTTGTTTCTCAAGTACCTACTAGACAATCATTGGTTTAAAATGTGCCACAAATTTAGAGATAGGGTCTTAGACCACAATTCCCCACTCAACAACAAGGTTCAATTAGTCAGCATCATGTCCCTTTTCAACTGCATCAGGCACAGTATAGTCATATCCCTCTGTCCCAACCACAAAATACTCCAAGTCAAACCTTTATCACCAACCCAAACCAAAATATCGCACAACCAAATGTGTAATTTCAAGTACATTCTAATCCACATATGCATATTCCTGGTCCATTCCTCAACCAAACTAATGGACAAGCCTTAGAGTGGTTTATGAATTTGCCCAAAACTTTAGTAACAGATTTTGAGGATCTTTTTGATAAGTTTTTGCAACATTTTTCCTATAATCTCGAGCATGATATTTCATTAGTGGACTTAACGTAAGCAAAGAAAAAAGTTGGTGAGATTTTTTCAAGTTATTTACAGTGATGGAGAGCCCTTTCAATCCATTTCATCCACAATTTACTAGATAAATATTAGCCACTATGTTTACCAAAAAATTGCACAGTGAGATAGCTTATCATTTGGAACTATAATATGCACATACTTTCAAGGAAATCATTGATAAAGGTTTGTTGATTGAGTGGGTGCTCATTAATAAAGGAGTCATCAAGCTTAATTCAACTAATCAAAATCAAGGTACCAATCAAGGAAATGACCAACATCAACATCCCATTCAAATGTCAGCATCACCATTGGCATAGGTCAATAACCAAGAAAGACCGAAATAATTCAATTACAATAGGAATGTTATGGGAAATAGAGTAACCGAATCCCATCATGTATAAATGGTTCAAATGTCATCTACATCACCTTTTTAGCTTACTCATACTCATCAACCTCTCCAACCAATGCTACAAGTACAACAACCAAGACCTACACAATAAATACAACAACCATTACCATTGCAAACCCCTCCTCCTAGGAGAATCATGCCTGTACATCATGTCTTTAGTAACCTAGGAGAACCTATTGAGTCTATATTTTACAAGCTTGCTAATGCTAATCTGATTAGTTGGCCTATACCAAATCATTATTCACAAGGCATTCCTTATCTTGATTGGTACCGTGAAAATGAATTCTATGACTATCGTAGGGTCAACAGGCATAATCTATGAAGATGTGTCCAAATCAAGCATTTAATTGAGAATATGTTGGAAAATGGGGAGATAAAATTAGATAATGGTGCTTCCACTTCTAATCAAACTCTTGGGATTTATCAAAACCCCTTTCCCCAACATAACAATCAATAATAATAATAACAATAACTAGTGTAGTAATATAATCAATAGTATCAAAATTGAAGGCCGAACCAGTAGAATCAACAAAATCAATAGCAGAACCCACGATGGAAAAACAATAGATAAAACCAAGGTCAGAACGGTAATAACCAACAAACTTACCATGCAGTTGCACATGACTACAATAAGGTTGTAGGTCATATTGCAGGGGGTAGCGTTAATACCATCTCCATTAATCCTAGACCAAACACTAATCGGCCTAGACCATTGATAAATAACAACATTTAGCCAAATTACATGGATAATCTTTCTCTGACTTGGGAGTACATATAGGTAAACCAAAAAACTAGGACTTCCCCCTTTGGACCTTATATCGACAACTTATCCTTGCCATGTGATAACATACGAATGCACTAGCAATCGAGACTTGTCATGTCTGGTCCCATACCATTCCTAATATTGGTTAGCAATAATGGTCTAGTATTTAATCTTGATTGTGCAATCACAAATAAGAGGTCAAAGATTACTATCCCGGGCCCATAACCATCTACCACTTTGATTGCCATTCTACCAACTATTTAGCCTCAAAATAAACCATTCACTACTGACCAAGACGAGAAGTTTGATATTGTGGAACAATTGCAAAAGACACCAACATAAATTTAGATCAAAATCAAATCAAAATAACACCAGAAGATTAACACAAAACAATGTTCACCACTCCATGGGGCACATTTTGTTATCAGATAATGCCATTTGGCCTTAAGAATGCTGGAGCTACATATCAAAGGGCCATGGCTATCATATTCCATGATATGATGCATGATATTGTTGAAGACTATGTCAATGACATATTTGGAAAATCCAAAACTAGGGTTGACCATCCAGTAGTACTGCAAAAGATATTTGAAAGTTTATGAGAGTACAAAGTCAGACTTAATCCAAAGAAATATGTGTTTGGTGTAACTTTAGGCAAACTACTTGGCTTCATCATGTCTTATAGAGGTATTGAAGTTGATCCATCTAACGTCTATGATATAACTGAGATATCACCACCAACCAATTTAAAGTAACTTCATAATTTATAGGGTAAGATCCAGTCAATCTGACACTTCATCTCTCAGTTAGCAGACAAGTGCCATCTAATTACACACCTTTTGAATAAGGGAGTTGCATTTCACAAGGATGATCACTACCAGATAGATTTTTAATAATTCAAATACTATCTTGTTAATCTACCTATTCTATTATCCCCTGTGCCAAGAAAGTCATTCTTGTTATATCTATCAGCTATCGACCATGCTTTGGGGGTACTCTTAGTTCAACATGATGACAATGGAAAGGAGCATGCCATATACTTCCTAAGCCATACCTTGGTTACATATGAACATAACTATGCATCTATTAAAAAATCTTGTCTAGCCATGGTCTTCATAGCTCAAAAACTGCACCATTACATGTAGAATAATAAGACCATGATAATTTCAAAAGTATATCCGCTCAAGTATCTACTATCTAAAATAAATTTTCAAGGTAGAATGGCTAAATGGATCATGCTTCTTAGTGAGTTTGACATAGAGTATGTCAATCATAAGGTAATCAAGGGACAAGTTCTTGTAGATTAAATTACTGAAGCACATCTCACAGACACACAACCACTCACATTTTTATTTCCTGATGAATCCATAATGACCATCATTGACACACCCCTTGAGGAGTATCCCTAGAAATTATATTTTGATGGTTCATTTACTGCACATAGATTGGGGTAAGCCTATTGTTTATTACACCATAGGGGGATCTAATCCCTAAATCTTTTAGGATCAACTTTCCTTATATAAACAACATGGTCGAGTATGAAGCACTTATTGCAGGGCTTCGACAAGTAGTGCATTAGAATATATCTCATCTCTAAGTTTATAGTGATTCTCAATTAATCATCAATCAGGTCACAGATCATTTTTAGACAAAAAATGAGAAGTTGGTTCCATATAAAGCCATGGTTGACACTCTTAAGAAACAAATTGCCAATATTCAATTTAAACACATACCAAGGGATAGTAACAGAACTACAGATGTCATGGCTACTATTGGGTCTCTGATTTGACAAATAGACAAATCTAGAGAGTATCAATTCTTCATTAAGAATTTATCAGCACTGACTCATGAACCTTCAACTGTTGCAATGATTTGTGATATTGTTGGTCCTAATTCTATCTGGTACTCAGACCTTTACAAATACCTTCATGACCAAGTTATGCCACCTAACCTATCTCAAAAACAAACCAAAGCCTTCATTCATCATTCCACTCGTTATACCCTACTTGGATCCATCCTTTACCATCATAGTGTTAATGGAACTCTGCTTTATTGTTTAACTTTAGTAGAGTCTACACTAGCATTAAGAGAAGTTCACTAAGGAGTATGTGGCACTCATTCTAGCAGGGCAGTCCTAACCAAAAAGCTCTTGTGTGCTGGTTATTATTGGCCCACAATGGATGTATATGCCACTACATATGTGAAAAAGTGTGATACATGTCAATGACATGCTAATTTGATTCATGCCCCAATAAATTTTTTTGAAACTCATGTTGACACCATGGCCATTTTTTACATGGGGACTTGACCTCATTGGGAAGATCAACCCCACTTCATCTAAAAGCCATAAACATATCCTTACCACCACCAAGTATTTCATTAAGTGTGTTGAAGCTATACCCCTCACTTACATGACTGGAAAGAAAATTTCCAAATTCATTTTCAACCATCTCATTTACCGTAATGGTATCCCTTCTAACATTATATCTGATAATAGAGGATCATTCAAGAACAAGGATGTAGACTAGTTTTATACTGAATACAACATCACACAACATTTTTCTACAACATATTACCCTCAAGGTAATGTCCAAGCCAAGGAATCCAACAAAACCATTGTTAATATTCTCAAAAATATTGTAATGATGTTGATCATGATTGGAACTTGAAGATATTATCCACCCTTTAGGCATATCATACCAATCATCATACCCCCATAGGAGCCACTCTATACTCACTTGTTTATGGTACTAAAGCCATCCTTTCCATTGAGGTTGAGTTACCTTCACTATGCATATCTTTTAAGCATGTCCTAGACGATCACGACTATCGAGTAACCCACCTGCAAGAGCTAGACCTACTTGATGAGAAACACATAGTCACACTCAACAATCTTCAATCATATCAAAACTGACTCAAAGGTCACTATAATTGACATGTTAAGTATAAAACATTTGAACTTGGTGATCTTGTTCTTAAAGAAAACCAAAAGAATACCATAGCTGAGAAGAAGCACAAAGGAAAATTCAAACCAAACTGGATAGGGCCTTTCATCATTACTACATATTATGGATCAGGAGCATATAGGCTCACCACACTAGATGGAGATAAACTTCCTGAGTCGATGAATATTATTCATCTCAAGTGATACTATGCTTGAATGCTATGGTGTATTATCTATAAGGACCATTTTAGTTGTGCCATTTTATCA
Source organism: Torreya grandis (assembly GCA_037957365.1). NCBI lineage: Eukaryota > Viridiplantae > Streptophyta > Pinopsida > Cupressales > Taxaceae > Torreya > Torreya grandis. The sequence continues at coordinate 3,596,828 of JARHVA010000295.1, read as the reverse complement.
CTATTCTATTTTATACAAATACCATCCTTATTCATCTCTTCATCGTATCCACTTTTTGCTTCCATTCTATCGACCCAGTGTGTTCTAAAGCTTAGCCTATTTGACTTTGGTTTTTTCCATTCATTACATAGTTTCAGTATCAAAGTATCTGACTAGTTTTATCAGTTGGTTCAAGTAATTCAGATAGAGATTGTATTTTGGGATAGTGTGACAGAATTTTTGGCAGTTGCATCCTCCATTTGTTATTCCTTTCTTACCACTGGTCTTGCTACTAGTTATAACCGCCTTTGGGCAAATTAGTAGTATTGATCTATGCCATTGTGTCTTTGTTATAACCATCTATGGGCAAACTAGGTGCAACATTAATCCTTGACATACCAACTGTGCCTTTTTTGTTTGAATTGACTGCTACACTAGTCGAATTCCTCCACTGTTTGAGGTCCTACTCTGGGACTATGTAGGCAGCGCTCAATACTTGTTGAGGTCATCTAAGTCACCTTTTTCCCCATGGTCTTGCCATTTTTAAAGCAACCTAAGTTTGTATGCTCTCACCATTTTGTGAGCTTGAACCATTTAGTGTTTCGTCATTCTTGATTGAGTTGAGATACTTCAAAAAATTACAAAAACATTTGAAAAATCATTAGAAAAGAACAAAAACATTGACCACTTCTTTGCCTTAAGGATTCTGGGGACCCTTACTAAATTACAAGAAAATCACTTGTCACTTAGTTTCCCCATCTTTTTTGGCTTTTTCTGTCACACACTTACCATTTTGCAAGACCATTCCTATTCTTCTATCACATCCATTCTATTTATTTTCTTCAGTTATCACATTCTTCCCATTCTTTAGGAGAATTACATTTGGCCTAAAATTTTTTATTGGATATTACATCCATGGAACTATGTAGGCAGCGTCCACTTGCCTAGTGCATATGGAGACATCTCAGCCACCCCCTTTTTTTCCTTCTATTTCCCCATTTTGTTCATTTTTTAAGTTATCACCTATTTTCTAGGGGCAATGTTCGTATGCTTTCTATTACATTATTTATTTGTTTATTTCTACTTATTTCATTTGTTTGTCTACCTATTTGTTTGCTTTCATCATTGTTGCCTTGAATCAAATTTATGTGTGTTCATTAGGTGATTCTTTGCCCACACTTATACTCGAATCCATCCATATTCATATGTTTACATTGTCATCATGGTTTCTATCATTGGTGCATTATTTTCTATTGAGTATTGGATTACAGGGGTAAGTCCTTATGCATATTTTGGCCAAGTCCTCATGTTTTTATACCATGATGCCTATCGACATGTGCTACAATAAACCTTAGCTTCAAGAAGTCTATTCAACAATGGTGGCATCTCTTCGACACTGACATCTTGATTCCATCCTAATCATATCCCAAACAAAGTAATTAAACATGAAAGAATTTCAATATTTATTAGTTTGAATGATGATCTCCCTACTAGTAGGTTGTTCCAATTCATCATTACCCTCTATGTTATGTTATCATCCTCCTCGACCAAGTGTATCATGTTTGCCATAATCAGGGTCCAATGATTATAACTGCCTATGGGAAAATCATTGCACACCATCCCACCTGCATTTTATAATGATTATAACTACCTTTGGGAAAATCATTATGTTGTCACCACTTTACTTTTTCTACCCATACAGGGGCATGTTATTATCTTGTTTATTTGTCCTAACTAGGGTAGCTCCATCTTCTTGATGATTATAACTACCTTTGGGAAAATCATTATATTATCATACCACCTTGCCACTATTGAGGTACAATGTTTATAACCACCTTTGGGCAAACCATTGTGTACCATCCTACTTGCATTCTCAATGATTTTGACTACTTTTTCAATATCATTATGTTTTCACCCCATCATCTTTCCTTTATTTGGTCCCCTCATTTTGCTTCTTTTTGAGGGACCATTTGCTGACATACTTATGCCAACTGTTCTCTCAAGGGGGCATCATACAATTAGTTTATTATCATTTTAGTTGTATACATACATGACCTTTTTATTATTTGAGAAGATGTTATTGTGCTTATATCTTGCAATGCCTTCCCAAATAGGGGCAAACTGTAGACATCTAAATCTAGCCACTGATAACCTCCAACCATATTTTTGACCAATTTCCTCTAAAAATGCACAATTTAGCCTAAAAACACTAAAACATGCTAAATAATGTGAAAATAACATATTCAAGTGCCAATTTTGGCCAGGGTATCCCTAAATGGGGCAATGCAATTTATGAGCCAACTAACTTTGATCAGATCATTTCAAGTCAAAATGCCAATTTTGCAGTTAGGTGCTCTAAATTGCTCTTTCCTATTGAATATTTTACATGAGATGCATGCCTTAATTATTTATTATTGTTAATATCCTAAATGGGAATATGATTCCAACACATCTGACAATGACTTCCAATTCTAATCCAGTAAAATTTTGGATCAATAACAAGACATTCTGATCAATCTGAGTAATTTGTGTACAAAGTGCTTAATCATGCTTAAGAGCTTATTAAACCAAATTAGAGCCTAATCAATAATTCCATGGAAATTTGTTGAAAAATTATTTTTAGAAATGAATGTTGAATATCTGCATCATCAAGTGACCTCATTTCTTGGGAAGGCATCCCTAGGCCATAAATGCCACAAATATTAGGATTCATACCCTCCATGCCTTTTAATTATCCCTTCTTCCAATGTCATGATGAGGATAATTATAAACTTAATTCCAAAAATTGAATTAATCCTCAACTACACATCTCAATCTCAGGATGGATGGTTTAGGTTGATTCTAGACATTTTAAAAAATCTATAAATAGAGAGGCCATGAACATCATTTCAAAGCTATTTTGGTACAAAGTTATTATGCTCAAATATCTTCAAAGCTATTTTGGTGCAAATTTAATATGCTCAAATATTTTCAAAGCTATTTTGGTGAAAATTTATTATGCTCAAATATATTCAAAGCTATTTTGGTGCAAAGTTATAATGCACAAATATCTTCAAGAGGCCATTGAAATTAGTGTTACCATGCCAAATTAATTCCAAGCCAAGCCAAGCCAAAGCCACAAGGTGCCAAGGAGAAGAGGAGATAGCCAAGACTCCTTTGATGAATATTTCATGAGCACAAGTTGAGAAAGCCACTACAACAATCATTTTGGAGCATCCAAGGAAGGTAAAAGAAGGTTTCTTTTGCATTTTAGTTGTGTGTTTCATTCATGTTTGTTAACTAAGCTCTCCCTAGTTTCTAGGCCTAGAGACGTTATGCTAGTTAGTGTGTTTCTTTCATCTTGTTTTCATTTTTTAACTAACACCATACTAACCATCCTCTCTTGAGTCAAATTCTTAGATCACACTACTCATAAGAAATATTCACTATGACCAATTTTTTTGGGTCCTATCTCATATAGCAATATGATATGGTTAAGATTAAATGAACCCACATCACAAAGTAATACTCATGAGAAACATTCACTATGGCTAGATTTTATAGGTCCTATCTCATGTATCAATCTACTATGGTTGAGATTAAATGAGCCCTCATCATGGGTTTCAACTCTAGTTTGATCTATGGCTCAGTCATTCACATCATAATAGAAGCCATAGGGTATACAATTATGGATAGATAAGCCTTCTTCACAATATACAATTTCCATGGCATGTCTAATAAAGTTATACTTTATAGAATCTCCATGTACAACTACAATTATTACACAATAGACAATATCAGATACATAACATATTCCTACATAGCATGAGCAGTATGGGCACTTGTTCAATTGGCCATTAGGGTTCAAATAGTTATATAATATAGAGTGATACAACACATATTCATATCATCATCGGTTCATAGCTTCACTTAGCAGTGCAATGATGGATCCAAAGGTCTAGCTAGCCTTTATATACTTGAGCCACTCTTAGAAGTAATACCCACAATGTGCTATCTTACATCCCCATATACTAACAACTAACATTCCTAATTCTTAATTACTATTCATAGCCAAAACTAGCCTATCAAAATATAGATCTTACTAAACCATATTTTTACCAACATTAAACCAACTCACTTTATCCAAATAATGTACCAATTACAAAACCAACAAATTTTTGCTTACATATGATTACAAATCAAAAGCTAGCATCACACTTATCAATAAACAATCAAATCACATATCCTAAGTACCATTTTCCCAAACATATACAACCTTCAACATCAATACCAAATTAGTTGTTAGTTACTGTATGGTTAATACGGTAATATTATTGGTTAGTTGGTTAGTCATATATATATTATTATAA